>VDFB02075321.1:292756408-292855170 GCA_007258455.2 Sequoia sempervirens
CCCTCTACCATATACCCTAAACCCTAAAACCTTAACCCTAAAACCCTCTACCATCTACCATTAACCCTTAGGTCTATTTGTACACAAATTGGATATCTGATTTGAATCAGATATCCGATTCATAGAACAAAAATCATACCATTACAAAATATTCTAATTTTTTTTCAAATGAATCAGGTATCAAATTATAATAGATATCAGATTTATGAGCCATAGAAAAGCCCCATGTGGGTCCTTTTGTGCATTCCAAAGGACCCTACATTTTGTTTGTAGGTGACACAGACGTGGTTTCAGATAGGAAGAGACAAAGATCAACTTTTTAGAGCATCTTCTACTCAAATTTGTCATAAGCAATTATTTTTTAGCATCTTTTATGAGGTATAATGGGGAGCAACAATCATCAGAAGCAAAAACGTAAGAGAAAGCTTACAAAAGAACAAATTGAAGCATATAGACAAAGAGATAGAAGGTCATAGGAAGAAGACAAGGTATGTTAAATATTTGGTAGAACCTAACCCTATGGTCTTTCAAGTAGAAGAGAAATTGAATATGTTCAAGGTGAAAATGTTGGAATTGAATATGTTGAACATGATATTCAAATTAGGAATGAAATTATTGAAATTGATAATGAAAATGTTCAAGGTGAAAATGTTGGATTTGAAGATGTTGAACATGATATTGAAATTGGGAATGAAAATATTGAAATTGATAATGAAAATTTTCTAGGTGAAAATGTTGGATTTGAAGATGTTGAACATGATATTGAAATTGGGAATGAAATTATCTAAATTGATATTAAAAATATTCAAGATGAAAATGTTGGAAATGAATATTTTGAACATAATATTGAAGCAAGTGTAAATTATGTTTCACCAGATTACATGAGAAATGAAGAACCTTGTGTGGAAGAGAGACATGTTCCAAATTCAAGTCCTTCAAGAACCCCTAAATGTTTACTTGAATTTTATGAGAACATTATAAACAATTTTGAAGGCAAGAGGTAAACACAAATTGTTCAGTTGTGGGATAGAAGACTTTTCAACCAATATTTTAGTAATAAGACATTGATCGAGCAATGCCAACTTTTGGTACAATTGCTAAAGATTCAAAATATGAGACCTTTGCTAGCCAAATTGAAGATTCGTGTGAACAAGAAGACCAAAAAAAATTCTATTATTATCAAAAATATTTTTAATGCTCTCAAGTCTATTGGAAAAAATAGTAAGGAAAAGGATAAGAGAGCTACTCAGAGAGTCATTACAACCACCCTAGTAAGCCATCAATTGAAAAAGGCTTGCTTTATGAGACAAACTTGTATTGATTTTGACATAAATCCTAAAACTTTGGATAGAGCACTTGCAAGAAGAGAAAGAATAGATGATCCTTTTCAAAATGATACATGGGATTTTTTCGGGAGGCTTCCACGTGTTGATAAGAAGCTAACCAATAATGTAAAGAAGGTAATTCAACAATTTTGGCATGATAACTCTAGAGTATCACCCAATGCAAAGAATGTTTTAAAGTTAAGAATTGAAAATCAAGACTATACACCACATCCTAAACATTTCTTGGAATCAAGCCAAACAATATTGTTCAAAAAATTTATCGAAACACATAAAAATATGGAAATCTCGCAAAGGAATTTTTAGTGTTTGAATCCATTTTATTGTGTTCCTCTTAAGATTCGTAATATTTGTTGTTGCAAACACCATGTGGAGTTTTCAATGTACCATGAGCTATTATGCTATATCCATTCTACTTTGCATACTAATGAAATGTTGCAGGAGTGTGGTGCAATGCATCTTCTAAAATCATCAAGGGGCTTGCTAGATCTATTTTTATGTTCTAGAGATGATGGTTGCTTTTTCTATAGAAATGATTGTTTAAATGAAAAGTGCTCACAATGTGGTAGCTTGTCAAAGTTTGTTCAATTTTTTCATGAGAGTTCTGAACATGAATTTGGAAAGAAGCTTGTTGAGAAAAAGAGATATGAGATAGTCAAATATACTTTGCAAAGTGGAGGTGAAGGTTCTAGATGTGAGTTGGTTACAAAAGAATGTAGTGTTGCTGATTTTATTTCAGATTTTAACGACAATCCTTTCTACAAGTATGCAAGGCATAGTCATAGGTCTCAGTGGTTGGATCAACAATTTAGGATGTGTAAGGACTTTTTTCTTATTGGCACTATTATATCAGTGGTTGATTTTGCATAAAACTACACATTGCAACCACAAAATGAGGTACAATCTCAGTATTACAATTCCATTCAGATTGCTATTTTTGTCCACATAACGTTTAGACATGCACCTGATAGTACAAAGGAGGATCGAAAGATAATCAGAGAGTATCATTTTTATATGAGTGATGATAGATCTCACTTGTCCTGAGTATGTCCAACATTGTTTTGAATTTTTTTTTTGAGTTCTTGCAGGAGCATGATATAGCACTGGGCCGACATCTAATTTGGTCAGATAATTGCACAGGTCAATTCAAGGATGCTCATATGTTTTATTGGTTGAGTAGAATGCATGTAGAGAGGGGTCTGCCTCATATTTGGAGTTTTTTTGAAGCTGTACATGGGAAAGGGGAGCATGATGGAGCAGGTGCATGCATAAAGAGAGCTCTAGTTAAGGAGCAATTGAAGATTTCAAGAGAAAAATTCAGCAATGCACGTTCTATTATTAATTGGTGTAGTTCAACATTGTCATAGGGAGGGACACTTGATTCAACAGTGCACAATTTTTTTTGGTTCGTTGAGGAGGATATAGTGGGAGGAAGATTGGATTGTCATACAATCAAAGATTCTTCAAAGATGCATTCATTTTCAAGCTCAGATACAGGCACATGAACCATTTAGACACGAGAGTTGGCTTGTTTTTTTTAGAGTTGTATTCAATGTGAGTCAAGTGAGTGGGTGGATACATGGGTACCACATTATCTAACTCCTTTATCTCAAACAATATGCATGACAAATGACACAATGGAAAGTTCAGTTGATTATGACTTGCTTTTAGATCTACTACAACTAGGACATATTTTTGCAGTTGTTGCACCATAGGGGAATGAAGAGACATCAAACTATTGGTTGGCTCGATGTGTGCGGGTAAAGCATAAGCTAACACAACCGATGGAAGATGATGATGGTTTCATGTATCCTATAGGTTCAATTGTGGTTATAGGAACTTGGTTGTGAACATACATGATTAGAAAGAATGGCATACTTGCATTTGAAGACTACGAGAAACACAAAACCATTCTCATGTATTCACACCTTGTTATAGCAACAAATATTAAGTTCAAGCATCATGCCAGACCAAAGACAAGACAACTATGGACACTTAGTAATGTTGATCATGAAGCAATATTGGATACTCTTAAGCAAAGAGATGACCCTTCAGGCATACTTGAATAGCATTTTCAAGAATGGAAGGTGCAATGCTTATGTTCATTATGATTAAGCTCATTAGTGTTCTTTATTTAATACTAATATTTTATATACTATTGCAATGCATGTGTCTTTAATAGTGATATTTTGTATGCACTTTTACGATATTTTTGGAAAGATTGATCATGGACCTACTGCAACAATAGCCAGCTCTGATCCTTTTGAAGAGGTATATGACAGATTAGAACAATATAGATTGGTTATTCTAAGCATCTTTTATAGTTTGCATCACCAACTCATCATCATTCAGGTTGTTTAGATTAATATAGATTTGTTAGTCTAAGCATCTTTTCTATTGTGACAATATAGATTTCTCATTTTCCCACTTTTGTGATATTCCTGGCATGATTGATCATGGACCTACTACAACAATAGCCAACTCTGATCCTTTCGAAGAGGTATGTGACAATTTACAACAATATAGATTGGTTATTCAAAGCATCTTTTATAGTTTGCATCACCAACTCATCATCATTCAGGTTGTTTAGATTAATATAGATTTGTTAGTTTAAGCATCTTTTCTATTGTGACAATATAGATTTCTCATTTTCCCACATTTGTGATATTCCTGGCACAATTGATCATGGACTTGCTGCAACAATAGCTAGCTCCAATCCTTTCGAAGAGGTATGCAACATATTAGAACAATATAGATTGGTTATTCTAAGTGTCTTTTATAGTTTGCATCACCAACTCATCATTATTCAGGTTGTTTAGATTAATATAGATTTGTTAGTCTAAGCATCTTTTCTATTGTGACAATATATATTTCTCATTTTCCCACTTTTGCAATATTCCTGGCATGATTGATCATGGACCTACTACAACAATAGCCAGCTTTGATCCTTTCATAGAGGTATGCGATAGATTACAACAATATAGATTGGTTATTCTAAGTGTCTTTTATAGTTTGCATTACCATCTCATCATATTTTGTGTCATTTAGAATCATATAGATTGGTTATTCTAAGCTACCTTGATGATTTGTATAGGTGCTTGTCATTTTAGAACGTGAGCATACTACTATGGTTGAAGATTGTGCCCTAAATACCTCCAATAGGAAAATTTTCTAAAATTTGAATTCTCAAATTGGAAACAATGTAAAATGGTCATAATTGTGTATGGGCATAATCTATACCCAGTGATGTTTTTTGAAATATGGGTCAAATTTCTAGCATTGTATAAAGGGTGTGTTTAAAATGTAAAGGGGTTTGTATTTTGGAAACTCATGGGTTGAATTAGTCATACAGGTGTATGCTTTGTTACTATTATTGGGACAATTCTGTAATAAGTTTTTGTACTTAATCGAGCTACAATCAAAGATTTTCTTCCTGGTTCTTTCTTGTCAGTATGCTCATTTGAACTAGGTTTTGTAATATCTCCCATTTATATATAATAAATTATAATGGCTTGCAACTTTTGCTCCTCAAATCCAACTTGGGTGCAACTTCATTTTTAGCAACTTTCAAGAGGTTTTTAAGGAAATCAATGTTTCCAACCTTGCCACACCCTATAAATTCATCAAACACGTCTATTAGGACCTACACAAGCTTGATCCAACTTTAAATTTTGCTACCCCCACATTTCATTGACATTAGCAAGTTGTAACCACCAGTTTTGGTGTAGGAGCACCTACACCACAATATCATTGTGGATCACTTCAATGATTAAAGTGTTAATATTTTGAGTTTTTTTCTTTAATGAGATATAATAGGATCAATGGTCATGTATTAGGAGGAAGTTTTAGGTTTTAGGGTCAAAAAAACATGAAAAAGTGCAACATTTTATTATGAGTCATATTAATGTGAAAAATGTTTGTATTTTGGCCTTCAACGGTCATTAAGGTTTCAAAAGTTAGTTAATATTGGTGGTTAAAGGCATTGGAATTTGGATTCCAAGGCATCACAATGTACTTAAGGCCTTCAAGGGCTTGAGACAGGTTTGGTTGAAGCAGTTCTTTTCTTTGAATCAATAAAGTTTCAATTGCTCAGTTCATATTTTACTATTTTTCTTGTGTTTTCTACCTGTGCACAAGCCATTCAAGCATTTTTGTATCAAAAATTTATGTAGAAACATTATTACATGTCTTGAATTTATTCTGATTTCTTAATAGAGGGTTTCTTTATTCATTTTGTGCCTCAAAACTCAGACTTTCTTTAGACGAGTTCCTAAATAGGGGAATAAGAGTTTTGCAATTTTAATGGCTTGAATCTCATCCCACCTACTGTGTGCCAATGTGAATCAGTGGGATGAGTTGGTATGGCTTAGGAAATGATATTTCAAGAGTGGAAAGCAAGGGGAACTGGGTTTTGAAATAAAATGAAGAGTTAAAGGTCTAAAAATGGTGGTTTTTTTTCACTTGAAAATAGAGTTTTTACCCTAGGGTTTGCAAAAATCTCTGAGATACCAAAAGTTTCTTTGTTTTGTAAGTATATTGGACCCTAAATAAAGGTTTCTAAGGTGGTGGTAGCATCTAAAAGGTAGTGGAAGTGCTACATCCAATAAACCCTCAAGAATTACACTAAAAACAAGGGTTTTCTGATTTGATGGTTACAGGTCCGTACAAATGGAATCCAATTGAAAAATATTTGTTTTCTTGGAAATTTATTTGTTTTCCCAAGGTTTCAGGGGTCTGTGTGGTGTTTTAAGGTATATTGCTTTGCATTTTTAGGCTAATTGAGTAGCCTTTTCAAGGGTGAATGTATAGGATGTCAATGCTGGTCCAAAGGAGTCTATATTGTTTCTCATATATGTTGTGTAACCTAGATATGGGTGTTTGAATCAGTCATGTGTTGGTTTGGTGTTTTGGAAAATTGTGGAGTAATTGGATAAAAACTAGTTTCTCACTATTACAAGGGTTTAAGGGGGTTAAAGAGGGAAATGTGTATTTAGTTGCTTGTCAAATTTTAAGGGAGTTTTGGACTGTCCAAAGAGGTCAAATTAATCTTTATAGATGCCTCAAATAGGAAGGTTGCAAAGAGTTTGTGATTGTGCCCTTGTGTTTACATCAAATTTTCACCTAATTTCACTCGGTCCAATGTAACTCGGAGTGATTCAATGTATTTGGCTACAAAAGAGGACCATCCCTAGTGTAAGCGTACCCATCTAGACATTTTGGAATAGTCTATTTAGTCGTACGAGTTTCAGAATGAAAGTTGCACCACTTTGCAACTTTACACTACTTTCATATGGCAACTTTTCCCTCCACTGAAAAATTCACCACCACAGGAAAATTCCTTCCAGATAGAAAAACCCGAGAGAGGTTATTGTAGATGGTCCCAACATGATCCCATATCCTTAGACAAATATTCTATAAGCCTCATGGTATCTGAGAAATAGCCCTTCAAAGATTTCTGCCTTTTAGCACTTTGGACTCTTAAGGGAAATCGTCGGTCCAATGTAGCTTGGAGTGATTCAGCATATTTGGGTGCAAAAGAGGACCATCCATAGCATAAACGTACTCATCTAGACGTGTTGGAACAGTCCATTTGGTCGTACGAGTTGCAGAATGAAAGTTGCACCACTTTAAAACTTTACACTACTTGCATCTGGCAACTTTCCCTCCACTAAAAAGTCATCACCACAGGAAAACACCTTCGAGATAGAAAAAATAAAGAGAGGTCTTTGTAAATGGTCCCAACACAATCCCATAGCCTAAGATGGAGAGTTTGTAAGCCTCACGGTCTCTGAGAAATAGCCCCTCAAATATTTTTGCCTTTTAGCACTTTGGACTCAAGGGAAATCACTGGTCCAATGTACCTCAGAGTGATTCGGTGTATTTGGGTGCAAAACAGGACCATCCCTAGCATAAACATACCCATCTGGATGTGTTGGAATAGTCTGTTTGGTCGTATGAGTTGCAGAATGAAAGTTGTACCACTTTGCAACTTTACACTGCTTACATCTAGCAACTTTTCCCTCCACTGAAAAGTCATCACCACAGGAAAATGCCTTTGATATAGAAAAAATAGAGAGAGGTTTTGTAGATGGTCCCAACATGATCCCAAAGCCTCAAAAAGAGAGTCTGTAAGCCTCACGGTCTCTGAGAAATAGCCCTTCAAAGATTGTTGCCTTTTAACACTTTGGACTCTTAAGGGAAATTGCTGGTCCAATGTAGCTCAGGGTGATTCAGTGTATTTGGGTGGAAAAGAGGACCATTCATAGCATAAACATACCAATCTAGATGTGTTGGAACAGTCCGTTTGGTTGTATGAGTTGTGGAATGAAAGTTGCACCACTTTGCAACTTTACACTACTTGCATCTGACAACTTTTTGCTCCACTGAAAAGTCATCACCACAAGAAAATGCCTCTGATATAGAAAAATTTGAGAAAGGTTTTTTTAGATAGTCCCAACACGATCCCATAGCCTCAAACAGAGAGTCTGTAAGCCTCACGGTCTCTAAGAAATATCCCTTCAAAGATTGCTGCCTTTTAGCATTTTGGACTCTTAAGGGAAATCATCGGTCCAATGTACCTCAGAGTGATTTGGTGTATTTTGGTGCAAAATATGACCATCCCTAGAGTAAACATACCCATCCAGATGTGTCAGAACAGTTTGTTTGGTCGTACGAGTTGCGGAATGAAAGTTGCACCACTTTGTAACTTTACACTGCTTGCATCGGGTAACTTTTCCCTCCACTGAAAAGTCATCACCACAGGAAAACGCCTCCAAGATAGCAAAAACTGAGAGAGGTTTTCATAGATGATCCCAACATGATCCCATAGCCTTAGACGAGGAGTCTGTAAGCATCGCGGTCTCCAAGAAATATCCCTTCAAAGATTTCTACCTTTTAGCACTTTGGACTCTTAAGGGAAACTAGTGGGCAGCAAAGTTAACTTCTTCACAAACTTGGTTTGAAGTAATTTCATTCTTTTTTGTGCATTGAAAATGCAGTTTTAAGCCTTCCACCCTAAAAGTGACTTCTAAATAACTTCAAACACCTTAACTACCTCATTCTTATTCATTTTTTTTGTAAGCAAGCATTATCATTCCAAGAGGCCGAGCTTTCATTTTTGCTTGTTGGATTGAAAGCGGACCATGACACAACTTTCTTTTTTCAAAAATTGTTCAACATCATTGAACTAAGAATTTATCACACATCTGCAGAGAAATAGAGGAGTACTACAAACTAAAACATATTACACTTTGGTTCTCACTAACTTGATTTACTCTCGAACATCTCTCTTCTCTCATGTGGAGAGTTAGAACTGCTTGGCCATGCCTTTGCATCAAAATCTCCTTTTAGATTAGCAATGCATGGAAGATTCAAAAAGTATCCTTGATATTACAAAAAGGTATGTGTTGATACACTTTGCATGAACTAGAAGACCCTCAAATCAAACTCTAAATCACTTGAAACACCTTAACTACCTCATTCTTATTCATTTGTTTTGCAAACAAGCATTTTCATTCCAAGAGGCTAAGCTTTCATTTTTGCTTTCAAAGAAAAATCTTCCTATGCCACTATTACACTGCACAGGTAAACTAGGTTTTGTATTGTGGACCTATATTAAGCTACCACTCTAAAGACCAATGTAACAATGATACAAAATAACGTTTGAGACTATAAGAAGACATAAAAATGGCTAGTGTACTAAAAAAATTCTTATGATTTTTGGAGAATGTTGATAACTCTACTCAGTTGTCTTCTTTTTTCAATATCATACAAATTGAACCCTGGCATCAATAAACTTTGTATATCAAGCTACCACAATTCAAGTTCCAATGATGAATATTTATCATGCATGTTTTAAATGACATTCAAGTTTATGGTGGTTTTTTTGTTTATATGATGTTATGTGATATTCTAATTGTAATTCATGCTTCTATGTTGCACACACACACACACACACACACACACACACACACACACACATATATATATGTATATTATTTTTGCATGTTTTCTCCATTGTTCGACCCCTACACCACAAGTAAATGGCTGCATAGCATGTGGAATGAGGGGGCAACAGGCTTGAGACCCCTTTAAAGTTTTTTTGAGTGCATTTAAAATGAAGTTTTAAGTCTTGCACCCTAAAAGTGACATCTAAATAACTTCAAACACCTTAACTACCTCATTCTTATTCATTTGTTTTGCAAACAATAATTTTCATTCCAAGAGGCTGAGCTTTCATTTTTGCTTGTGGGATTGAATGTGGACCATGACACAACTTTCTTTTTTCAAAAATTGTTTAGCATCATTGAGCTAAGAATTTATCACACATCTGCAGAGAAATAGAGGAGTACTACAAACTAAAACACATTACACTTCAGTTCTCACTAACTTGATGTACTCTCCAAAATCTCTCTTCTCTCATGTGGAGAGTTAGAACTGCCTGGCCATGCCTTTGCATCATTAGGGAAGTTTTTCTCTTTTTGACAATGTTAAAAGCATGGTTGCATACAGATTAGGAAAAAGACCTTTCCTTTTAGATTAGCAATGCATGGAAGATTCAAAAAGTATCCTTGATATTACAAAAAGGTATGTGTTTATACACTTCAAACGTGCAATAACCCTTTCGTTCTTTCAAAGAAAATTTTTCCTATGCCACTGTTACACTACAGAAGTAAACCAAATTTTGTATTGTCGACCTATATTAAGCTATCACTCTCAAGAACAATGCAACAATGATACAAAATAACGTTTGAGAATACAAGAAGACATCAAAATGGCTAGTGTACTAAAAAAATTCTTATGATTTCTAAAAAATGTTGATAACTCTACTCAGTTGGCTTCTTTTTTCAATATCATACAAATTGAACCCTGGCATCAATAGACTCTATATATCAAGCTACCACAATTCAAATTTCAACGATGAATATTTATCATGCATGTTTTAAATGACATTCAAGTTTATGGTGGTTTTTTTGTTTATATGATGTTATGTGATATTATAATCATAATTCATGCTTCTAGGCTGCATATATATATATATATAATTTTTACATATTTTCTCCATTGTTCGGCGGCCCCTACACCATAAGTAAATGGTTGCATAGTGTGTGGAATGAGGGGGAAACGGGCCTAAGACCCCTTTAAAGTTTGTTTGAGTGCTTTCTTTTCATTTTTGGTGATTTTTGTGCCAAGTTTCATCAAAGAAATGTGGTCTCATAGAATTCCATGACAAGCTAATGTAATTGATAGCTTCTCCTAGTTATTAGTTATGTAATGTGAAGTAATTGCATAACTGCTTAGGTTGAATTTGTAAAAACTATATTGTTATGGAAATTTTTTCATCTATCAGCATCTAGTTGTTACTTATGCAATGTGAAGTAATGCTTTGAGTTTGAAATATGTGCAATGCAATGTGATCAACAATATGAATATAAACTACATAATATTTAACCATTCTTTTTATGCTATTGTACATTAATATTTAACCATTGCTCACTTGATTAAATTTTCAAAGAGTTTAATCATGCACATGAGGAGGAAATTAAATTTTGATTGTCAACTTCTATATATCAAATTATCTAATAATCAAGTGTATGTCCATATATAAAAATGGCATCAATGCCAACTCAAACAAAGTTTTACAATATGTGGCATATGCCATCTCGGTATCTATTCAAAATTTACATGCCAAAATGTCTATCTCATCCTAAAATACTAGTGGATCATCAAAATGGAGCCTCTTTGAAGCACTCGTTGGCTCTAAAGGTAGTTGCACAAGAAAAATTCAAACCACAATTGAGATTAGTTATACTATATAATTTAAAATCTAATAATTAACATAAAAATCAATATACATTGAATTATAATTGAACTCTAAACTTGAAATCTTGATTACCTAAAATATACGTCTCTTCAAAGGGTCAGGAGTCCTAGAATATACCCCTCTCAAAGAACCAACCAAACCAATGTTTGTAATGTCAATCTATATATGTGAACAAAAAATAAAAATTGATCCAAGTTAGCATACAATTGTCAGTAATAAGAACATATTTACCAAGCATAAAATAAAATAAACACATACCTCTTTAGGCTGATCCTTTTCTTTATCTCCTTCAGGTGTTTCAACACCTCCTCCTTCAGGTGTTTGAATACCTACTCCTTTAGGTGTTCGAATACCTACTCCTTTAGGTGTTGTGACACTTGTCAACAATGATGTATAGCTCACAACCACCTATACATAAAAATGACAAGTACATATGAAACTACCAATCTATGTCAATATATGCATAATCAATAAAAGATCTTATAAATCTTAATTCAATCAAATTTGAGTTCAATTACCTTTCCCTTATCTAGCATTGGACCTCCATAGTCTGGAGAGTGCCACACCTCGCTTGTACTAGGTTTTTCCTACAAGCAGAGAATAAGATAAACATATAAGTTAATATATAATTTCATTAATGACAATTCAAATGACAAGCAAGTATACAGTAAAAAAATGTAAATGAGTGAGTGCGAAAATACATAATGTGTGCATGTTGAGGCCAAATGAAATGGCCCTAAGGGTGCTATCAGTCACCCGTGTGAGCTCCTCCTCAGACATTAACTGTTAAATAGACCATGTAAATAAATAGTAGTACTTGATACTATCTCTTATTAATATTCATTTTTTTAAAAATGCAAGTTATGAATTTACACCTTAAATGTTATGTGTGTAACTATTCTAATGTCTACCTCTCTAGTAGGAGAGGACTCTATAGGGTGTGCTCCACTCCCTTGCATGTGATCTGCTATAATCTCCACATCCTAGATGTCATAATTAGAAGTGCCTAATGGATGCTTAGCGGGTTGTACAATAGGACCCAAGCATATCTACTGGAACATATTGCAAATATGTGGTACATAAATATGTGAACCCAAGGAGGATGATGTAGTAGCACTGGATTCATCACCAACATCACTAGAATGTGGCTAAGCTACTGAAGAAGCATGGGAAACCAAAAGACCACTCAAAGAGTGAATGGCTTGGATAGTTTGTGTGGCTGCATCCTCCATAATATCTGGATGTTGTACTAGAGGTGGCAGAGGAAGGGGAGGAAGGGGAACATGTGGGCACCTGAATACTCTAACTGCCCCTAGCCTATCCTGGGGTATACCTCCACCAACGCCTTGGAAGGGTTTAATGTCAAAGTAATTGACATGATGCCCTAACAAAAACTCAGCGTATAATTTTTTAATAAAGTAAAAAGATACATCAAGATTATTGTTGTGTGGTTTATCAAAAACCATACACCAACAATCCCAAAAGTTATCTACTATGCCCCTATGCGTGCACCATTTTATAGAAAGTTTTGGTTTGTTAACATTAACTGGAAAACTAGTGCAGGGGCTAATAAATAAAGAGGCTATTTGGGCTTTTTTTATTTGGAGATTTTTCATGTCATCATAAAACAATCCACATGCATAATATTCCCTCATGGTTTCTTTCCACGAATGAAAGGCATTATGTTGGGTGGAGAGGGTTTCTACATATTATTTCTATCAATGTGGTTGACATATGGGATAATTGAGGGATTTTCTTATAAACATCACAAATTTCCCTCAATTGCTCCAATTTTTCACCAATTAAGTCTTCAATTGATGGTTGCAGAGGTGGTGGAGCATTTGGCATTTCTGCATTTTGATTCTCAGTTGGTGGATTTTCATTCTCAACTGGTGGAATTTGTCCATTATCATTCTCAGTAGCCATAATGCCTGATTAAAGTTAAAAAATAATTAATCTGATTAAAATTAGAAAATATAAATGAAAATATTATAAAAATACCTTAGTTTTTAAAAAAAATCCAAAAAAAACCCTACTTTTTAACAAAAAGCTACAAAATTCTCTAATTTTTAATACAAATAAATAAACAACACTATTTTCAAATCAAAATCCATAAAAACATTCATTTTTAATCAAAATCCATTAAAAACATTCATTTTTAATGAAAATCCATTCTAAACTCAATTTTTTAATAAAAATTCAATCAAAAACCCAATTTTGAAAAAAAATCATAAAAAACTAATTGAAATTATACAAATCTCATTCAAAATTCAATCAAAGAAAAGAAAAATCTAAATTCTAAACTTTTCAAATTGGATATTGGTGAAATCAGATATCTGTTGTGTGAAGAACCTCCTAACTGTGTGCCCACGGGTTGTTTGATTGTGAAATGATTTTGATAGCCTGAAAATTGTTTATATATACTTTTTTCAAATTGGAGATCCGATTTGGAAATCTAGGTTTGGTAATTTCTTTGGAGGTGTGTACTGACACCCAAGCCACAAAAAAGTCAACTCAACATTTTCGCATTTTTGGGTCAGATATCCGATTTGGAAATTTAGGTTTGGTAATTGCTTTGGAGGTGTGTACTGACACCCAAGCCACCAAAAAGTCAACTCGCGACATTTTCGCGATTCTGGGTCGATGAAAGACATAATTTTTTCCTCATTTCCTTTTTTTGGCCCATCATGATCCTACACATACCCCTTGTCTCAATCAAACAATTGCAAATATTTCTCATTATTTATATTTCACATTACTTTCTGAAAAGAAGTTTGTTCCTTGTTTCCCATTGAATAGCCATTTCTAGTGGACCCTATCGATTGATCGTTGGATGCCTGTGCATGCGACTGCTAGTTTCTATCTATTTCTACTTTCTGATTTTTGCTACTACCTATTTTATTGTGACTATGTTGAAATTTAGTGTTCATAATGGGCTTACCTAGTGTTTTGAAATTGATATAAGCATTACGACCTAGTGTCCTATTTTTAATACTCTAGTGAGATGTAGTTGCAGACTTATGACATCTTTCATTTTTGTTACATCTATTATGGATCCTATGTCCTCCAACTCTTTCACACAATTTGTATTATCAATAAACATCCCATCTAAAAATCCATCCCTAATCATACCATACCCATGACAACTTCACAAGAAAGCACTTTTATGGGCATTAAGACTATTATTTCCCATGTCCTTGAAGAAAAAATAAAATAATTTGAAAAATACTTAGAGGGATTACAAGTCTCTTTAAGCATTGAATCCTTAGCATGATAACAATGTCTATAGTGGACAACCTATGTAAGTTGATCAATGATACCCAAGGAATAAAGTTTTTGCATAGTCTATCTCATATAGTAAATGTTATCATACCTACGATGGCTAGTTACGCTCAAGCTTTAGGATACATTAAAAACCAAGGAGGAAAAAAATTTACCTTCCCACAACTATATCTTCTATTTATACATTTACATTTCCAACTGTAGCTTCAATGATACAACACACTAATGACATAATTCCAAGCTTAGAACTTCCTAGTGGGAATCCTTATAGATTTATTATATCACATGTAACACATCAATATTTGTCTCCTCTCATAAACATGCAACATAGTAGTCTACCACACAGTTACACAATCCCACCAAATTCACCAAACTCTCAAAACATGTCAAAAAATGATTAATTCATAAACCAAAATTTACAAAATGTGACACCACTTCAACAACAAATCTCCACATTGAATCAAACTCAAAATAGAAAACTACTGCCATATATTAGGAGGAGCTATCTGCCAATTGACATCCTGAAAACACACATGCCTCAAAACCTAGTAATACTTAGATTTGAGAAATATATTGGTAAGGTTGGTCATAATAGTCATGTATTATCTTATATGGCATTGTGTAGTGACTTCATTTTAGAAGATAAGATCCTAGCTACACTCTATCCTAGATCATTGAAAGACATGGCCTTGGATTGTTTTTTGTCATTGTCAAAGAATTCCATAATTCAATGGATTGATTGATGTGTTTCCTCAATATTTTCAATAAAACATTGGACCTCAAATCACATTAACTGATTTAGTGCATTGCAAAGAAGGAAAAAATGAAAAGGTAACCGGATTTATAGGGTCATATCAATCACTATACTCACAAATCATCTATACTCTTCCTAATGTTGATGTTCAAAGGGTTTTCAAGGGAAACTTACAACATAGCATTAGGAATAAGATTTTATTGATGAACTATCCACCCTTTACACACTTGTGTAGGGATCTTCATGATTATCAAATATTAGTTAGTCAGTACGAAGGAACATCTTCATCAACTCTTGTAGAGAAATTTGAATCCTTACCTCAAAACAACTATCAACCTTTCAAAAACAAAACAAGAACTTTATCAAGATAAGCACATCTCAAATAGCTAAAAATGTTGAGCCACAAGTCATAGCCATAAGTTCAACTCTAAGTTATCAATTTAGGCCAAGATATAGATAAGTTACCCAATTTTTGGACACTTTACACTTAATCATCTTACAAATATTGAGTAATAACCTCATCCAATGGCATTTGATTAGACTTGTGGATACCACAAAACCTTCATCTCAAAATTTAAACCCAAAATAATTTTTTCAGTACACATGGACACAATACAAAATGATGTATGCATCTTAAAGATCAAGTAGAAAACCTCATCGATTCTAATCACTTCTAGTTGGTCGATTTTATTGACAAAGGAAATAAGTATGTTTCCCCACCCTATAAAAACATGAAAATTTTCACACCCAATGTCAAATCATGCATCCAACTTTTTGCAAGCATTTGATGATAAGAATGATGATGAGAATGGTCTAAAAAATATAGTTACTCTAAATAGATGTTCAATATCGTAATTTCCAAAACATTTTCATTACTTGACATTGCTTTCACGTACATTGATGCATAGTGTACATATGCTAGATAGTGTTCTCTATATTATTGGATATATTAATGTTAACCCTACATTCAGGAAACTCATTGAGCCCATGTATCTATAGAATATGATCACTAATGAATTCTTGTTTGTGTAAGATCTTTATCAAGATTATTATGAGAAATCAAAATAATCATTAAAAACTATTGGAAATATATGCCTCAATCCCATAGGATGAAACCTCTAAGAGTGACAAGTTGGTGTGACATGCTTTGGGTCTAGCCAACTAGCAGCTTTGGACATTGTGGTTTGTACAGGTCACCGAGACAATGCTTCAGTCATGTCGAAGGAGCTTATCGTTGTGACTTGTGGTGGTCATTGTAACCCTATGTCGAGTGGAGATCTCTAGCCGACAGGCCATTCTTATCGTATATCGGGGAGACCCTTGGCCGAAAGGCTTGCTTCGGTGTGAAGTCCCAGTGATAGCTAAAGTCTTGCCAACAGGGTGGTACACATGTGGTCATCGAAGTAACTTATGATGTTTCGGTATGAGATCTTACTAATGTGAATGTCTCACCAATAGCATTCGCTTGGTGTCTTCAGGGTAACATGAAGGTTTCGCTATGAACTCCTGGTGACAGTTGGTTTGTCTCACTGATAGTATACACTCAGAGTAAAATGTGGTGGCTCGGTAAGAAGCCTTACTGATGTGTGATGTCTTGCCAAATGGTTTTACATTGGAGTCATCGGGATAACGAAAGGTGTCTTGGTGTGAAGTCTTAGAGATGAACGATGTCTTGCCAACAACATTTCCTTTGAAGTCTTTAGGGAGAGTCTTGGATGTTTGGTATAACCTCTCAATGAAAGTGGTTTGTCTTGCCGATTGATTGTTTGGTGTTTGGTATAACATAAAGAGCTCAGTGTGATATCTTGGCGAAAGATGATTGTCTTGACGATGAGAACACTCATGTCTATGTGATTTATGGAGCTTCGGTATGACATCTCACCAATAGCGATGAGTCTTGGCAATAGCGATACATGTGATGAACTTCGGTATGAGCTCTTGGCGACATGAGGAAGTCTTAGCGATAGTCTTCTAGACTCAGTATGACATCTTGCCAATAGGATGAACTCTTGACGATATCGAATACTGGCTGTGTGGCATCAGGGAGACACGGTTAGTGTCTGACCGACATGCCAACACAGAGTGAAGCCTTTTGACCGAGTGAATACTATCCTATGTGGCTTGTATTCGACCAATAAGAGAAGCTGAATGGGAACCGTTGGAAGATAGTCCATTGTGGCAGTTCTGTGAGGAAGTTCAACAGACAGAAATGACATGAATATAGTTTGGAATTGCAGATGATGCAAGGTTCAGTTGGTTTGATAGATGGATGGATTGTTCGATGGTTGCATGAACAGTTGGATGAACAGTTCAGTGTATGGTCAGTGAGAATTTGATTCAGTAAGAATTGTAATGTGAATGTGCTGTAGCAAGGTTGATCATGGTGAATGCTGCTATAAACTAACATTAGAAAGATAAGTCAGAACTCTGTATGTAATCTCTATTACTGTAATACAAAGTGATTTCTCTTGGTGTGGTGGGTTTTTCTCCCATAAGGGTTTTCCCACTTAAATCTAGTCTTCATATGTGTTTGTCAAATATTTTGTTTCTATTATTGCTTTCAAGTGCATCTTAATTGGACTGTAATTGTAAAATTTAAAAGTTTCTTTGTGTTCTTCCCTGAGGTTTTGACGTTAGGAGAGTTGTTTCTGCACCTTTGATTTCCTTACAAGTGGTATCAGAGCCTGGCTAGTCGTGTTATCCTTGTGGGTACATTGGGTTTTTTTTTAGTCAATTCTGTTTCAGTGGGAGGCTTGTAGAAGTTTGTTAATTCAAATTACAGATTGAGATGGCTAGCACGTCAGGAAAGATTGAAATAGAGAAATTCAATGACAACAATTTTGAGTTGTGGAAACTCAAAATGGAAGGTCTTCTAGTGGATCATGATCTTTGGATTGTTGTGTCTGGAACTAAACCTACAGGCATGAAGCAAGAAGATTGGGACCTTGCAGATAGAAAGTCTAAGGGGCTGATAAGGCTCTACTTGGCAGACTCCATTCTTCTGAATGTGCATGAAGAGAAGACTACATCTTCCTTATGGAAGAGACTGGCATCTATTTATTAGAGGAAGTCCATGGTGAATAAACTGTTCCTGAGGAAGAAGCTATACACTTTGATAATGCAAGAAGGAGGGTCTGTAGTTGATCATTTGAACACATTCAACATGCTGATTGCATAGTTAACATATGTTGGTGTGAAAATTGATGAAGAGGATCGTTGTATGCTTTTAGTGTGTTCTTTTCCAGACTCATGGGATCACCTGGTGATGGCTATTGGGAGTACAACATTGAATTTCAAGATGGAATATGTTGTTGCTTCTTTGTTATCAAAAGAGATGAGAAGAAAATATTTTGAGATGGTGAAGGAGGCTCTTGCTATTAGAGGAAGATCGAAAGAGAAAGGAAAGAAGAAGGACAAGAAATCAAATCCAAATCAAAAGGGAGATCAAAGTCTCCTAGAAAGAAGTCCAAGGTGAAGTGATGGAATTGTGGGCAACCTGGTCATGTCTGAAAGGATTGCAAAGAGGAGAAAAAGAAGAAGAAGAAGGGCTCTTCAAATAATGATTCTTCTTATAGTGATGTAGAAGCCTTGATTGCAGCCTTGGCTACACAGGAATCAAATGATGTCTGGCTGATTGATTCTGGAGCATCTTTTCACATGACATCTCATAGAGACTGGTTTACGAAGTATGAAGAATACAATGGTGGAAAGGTGTACTTAGCAAGTGATTCAACTTTAGAGATTATTGGCCGTCGAAGAGTCAAAATCCAATTCCCTGATGGAAGAGTGAAGGGGATCAAGGATGTGATGTATATACTAGGTCTGGCTAGAAATTTGTTGTATGTCAGTAAGCTGAATGATATTGGAGTGCAAGTCACCTTCTCTGGAAATGGCTGCAAGATGTCTAGAGGCTCAATGGTGCTAGCAAGGGGTACTCGTATTGGTACATTGTACAAGCTGGATGCACATGCTATTCAATGTAACAGTGTCTCTGTAAAGTCACATAAAGCTACTAATGGAGGTAAAGAGAGAAATTGGTGCAGGAGCACCTAGGTTACATTAGGTGGCACTAGACAAATTTGGAAGCCTAGCATGAAATTTTGAGAATTTAATACTTTAAGGTCATGTTGACCATCTAGTTTTGTGTTAGAGGTGTTAGAATATGTTAGAAGGAAGGTTGTTCAGTAGTTCAAGGTAGATTGGATGAGTTTCAAAACTTGTTTCCATTAGGTTTCACTAGGTGTTAGAAATAAAGCCCAAAATGTTGCATTTATGCAATTTTGGCCTAATGTGGTGGTTATATCCGACCAAGAGATGAAGTAACCATTTTATGAACCTTTATAAGGTGTATTTTGATTTGGAGTAGAGGTTAGAATCATTGGAGTTTGTAATCAGTTTGGAAAACAAGAAAACAGAGTCATCGAGTGTGCATTTCCTGTTGTTTTTCCTATTTTTGAATTAGTAGATTAATGGATTGAATAAGGCATTTTGTATAGTTTAGAATGTAGTGTAAATCCTTTTTTAGGCATAGCTTAGTTCATTAGTTATCTTGTTGCATCGGTTCAAGCATTTCTTTTGTTAGGTTAGTCCTTTTCTTGTAAGTTTGTGTTCTAACTGTCAGACCGGCAGAGATGGAGCTCTAGACCGTGTTTCCTCTGTACCTGGTGTATGGGCTTTTGGAAACAAAGGCTAGACTCCATGATTGTACATAATGTAGGGGTAGGAGTCCTTAGGATTCAAGAATCAATGGCAAAGAGTTGTTCCTAGGTGAGCTTGATATTGCCCGGTTAGGATAGTTAAAAGAGTGCAGAGCACTAAGGTTCCAAGGGTGCCAATATCCTAGTGAACCATGGTGTGGAGAGGACGTGGAATGCCTTGTAGAGGCTTGGTAACAAGAAGGAGGCTTAACATAGACCAAGAGGTGGCAGACAAACTGACTGATCACAAAGAGGCCAGAAACTAGCTTAAAACAAGCCCAATTTTGCTAGGTTAAGGGTTTGAGTAGCGTATGGACAATGGAGGCTCCAAACCCCAAAAATATTAAAGGTGTGGGCTAGGGTACTATGAATGCCAAGAAAATATTTGGGGTCATTTGGAGAATTTGAGCACACTCTCCATTCTTCTTGGGTTAGGAGACCTAATTGGGATTCTAGGCCTTGTAGCCTTTTTCTAACCCTAAGAGAGGGTTTGGTGGAAGTGATGGAGATTTGGAGTCTAGTGACTGAACAAGAACCCTAAATAGGTTTCTATGAGCTTTTACAACATCTTTACACCCCTGCAAGAACCTAACTGAATGTTGAGGGTATTTGGCCTTTAGGGAAGAGTAAGGGTCAAGGGTGAGAAAGTGGCAAGGCACCAAGATTGGCTTGGTAGAATGAGAGAATGTTGATAGTGAGGTTGGCCAGTAGGATTAGGGGAACCTATGCCTGAGATAGGACCTAAATGATAAGGTGAAAGAGTCACCTAGGAGTTCTTGAGAACAAGGACCCAGAGCATGGGATAGTGAGTGTCTCATCCAACCCTACCCTATCAGATTTGTATTAGAGAAAGTTAAAGATTTGGGATAGAATCTTGTATGTCTGAGATTGAGTCTAGTGATTCCTCCATCATGGTGACAAATGAAAAATTGGATAAGATGGTTGAAGAGCAGAAGGAAGATAATAGGCTATTGAGGGAAAGAATAGCCCAACTTGAACAAGCAGTGAGGAGTGTGTAATTTGAAGGAAGGGTACCAAAGGAAGAAGAGGTTGCAGAGGAAGACAAGACCCCTGAACCTGACCCTATTTTGAAAGAAGAGCCTTTCTTGAAGGAATTGAAGGCTTTGAGTGGAAAATCACTTGAAGGCATACCATTGTTTAGTGGAAAAATGGAAGTTGATCTTGTCATGGACTGGATAGAGGGAATGGATAACCATTTTGAATGTGATGGAGTCACTGAGGCATAAAAGGTGAAGGTGGCCAAATCAAGACTAAGAGGTTTTGCCTTGACATGGTGGAAATTCATTCAGACAGAGAGGGAAAAAGAAGGTAAGCAACCTATATCTACTTGGAAGGGAATGGTTTTCAAAGTAAAAGAAGCATACATGCCATATGACTATGAGATTCAGCTGCCCAAGAAAAGACAAAGCTTGAGCCAAAGAGACCAAGATGTAAACACTTACGCTGAGGAGTTTCAAAAAATTTGCATGAGGTCTAATGTGACAGAGGATGAGAGTCTCAAGGTGGCTAGGTATCTTAATGGCTTGAAGTGGAACATACAAGAGGAGATGGCTCTTTTAAGTCCTAAGATAGTACATCAATGTTACCAATTGGCTATCAAGATTGAGGAAAGAAGCAAGAGGAAGCAAGACCAGGCTTCTAAGGGTAGAGGCAAAGGCAGGGATCAAAGAGATCAAAGAGGACAACGATGTGGCTACCGAGGTAGAGGCAATGACCAAAGAAACCAAGGAGAGTCTAAAATCACAGAGCATGGAGGAGAAACATCTTCTAGAGGAGGATATAATAGAGGTAGAGGACCTCAAGGAGGTTCAAACAGAGGAAGAGGAGTAGGTAGGAGCAATTCATACTTTACAAACATGAAATGCTACCATTGTGGTCAAGTTGGAAATCCTGCTTATAGGTGCCCGGAGAAAGCATCTTCATCAAGCAATGAGAAGAGAGTGGCTTATGCACAAGAGGAAACCATGAGTCCTAAGTCATCTGAAGTTAGTCATATTGAATCTGAAGTAGGAGAGAAACTGATGTTTAGTAGAGTTTTGATCACACAACCGGTCAAGGAAGAACCAAAACAAAGGAGAGCTCTATTTAGAGTAAGGTGCAAGATACTTGGTAAAGTATGCAAGGTCATAGTAGATTCAGGTTCAACAGACAATATTATCTCAAAGGAGGCAGTAATGAAACTAAAATTGGAGAAGGTACCCCACACTAACCCCTACAAGGTCACATGGCTAAATAAAGGGCAAAGTGTTTTAGTGAATGAGCAAGTAACGGTGGAGTTTTCCATTGGAGGGTACAAGGACAAGTTAGTTTGTGATGTGTTACCCATGGATGCCTACCATCTACTATTGGGTAGACCATGGCAATATGATAGAGGTGCCATATATGATGGGAAAGAGAATGCCATCTCATTCAAGAAGGATGGGAAGACTTTCAAGTTGCAGTCACTGCCAGAAGAAGAAGAGGGATAGTCAAAGACACCAAGTGTCATGTTGAGTAGTGGGAAGGAGTTCCTTAAAAACCTACATCAAGGGGGTGAAGGATATGTGGTTATGTTGCAACCTAAAGAAGAGAACAAGACTGAAAAAGACAGTCATACCAGAAGCAGTCCAAAAGCTACTTGAAAGGTACAAGAGCATAGTTAGTGATGGGACACCTGCAACTCTACCACCAAAGCGAGCCATAAGTCATCAAATTGACTTCATACTTAGAGCCTCATTTCCAAACAAAGTAGCATATAAGCTTACACTAGATCAGAATCTAGAGGTAGCTTGGGAAGTGCAAGAGTTGTTGGATCAAGGATTGATTCAAAAGAGAATCAGCCCATGTGTAGTACTAGTGGTTTTAGCAGCCAAGAAAGGAGGAAAGTGGAGATTATGCATTGATTCTAAAGCAATAAATAGAATCACAATTTGGTATAGGTTTCCTATTCCTAGAATTGAAGACTTGATGGATTGTTTTGGAGGAGCTTAGTACTTCACCAAGTTAGATCTCAAGAGTGGATACCACCATATCAGAATCAAGGATGGAGATGAGTGGAAGACAACATTTAAGACAAATGATGGGTTATATGAATGGAGAGTGATGCCATTTGGCCTCTCTAATGCCCCTAGCACATTCATGAGGCTCATGAATGAAGTGCTTAAAGACTTTATAGGGATATTTGTGGTAGTGTATCTTGATGACATCCTCATATAAAGCAAGACAGCAGAAGAGCATTTGAAACATGTGGAGTTGGTTCTTTGAAGATTGCAAGAGGAGAAGTTGGCAATCAATCTCGAGAAGTGTGAGTTCTTTAAGCAAGAGCTTGTCTATTTGGGTTTTTTAGTGTCCAAAGGATCATTGAAGATGTATCCAAGCAAGGTGGAAGCTATACTAAATTGTCCTACACCAACCACAGGGACTGAGGTAAGAAGTTTCCATGGTTTGGCTCAATTTTATAGAAAATTCATAAGGAACTTTAGTGGTATATGTGCAGCAGTCCTAGATACAATCAAAGGTGGTTTAAAAACTAAGTTTGAGTGGACTCAAGAAGCTGAGAAAGGGTTTGAGAAACTGAAACAAGAAGTGGCAACTCAACCTATTCTTTTGTTACCTAGTTTTGACAAATTGTTCACTGTTGAATGTGATGCAAGTGGAGTGGTAGTAGGAGGAGTGTTAAGTCAAGAGGGCAGGCTTATAGCCTTCTTTAGTGAGAAGCTCAATGAAGCAAAGAAGAATTATTCAACCTATGACTTAGAACTTTATGCTTTGGTTCAGTCACTTAGGAAATGGAGGCATTACCTTCTACCCAAGGAGTTTTTAGTCTTTACTAACAATCAGGAACTTAGCTTTATCAACACTCAAGAGAAGTTGAGTAATAGGCATTTGAAATGGATGGAATACATCCAAGCTTTTACCTTCACCATCAAGCACAAGAAGGGACAACTAAACAAAGTAGTAGATGCATTGAGCAAGAGGTTGTTGAAAGTGTAGGAGATACAAGTGAAGAGCATAGGGATTGACAGTTTTAAAGATCTCTATGGGGAAGATGAAGACTTTTCAGAGGTCTATAAGGTATGTTCTAACTTTGAGAACCATTTCCATAGCCAATACTCAAAGTATACATTGCAAAGTGGGTTATTGTTTAAGGGTAATCAGTTATGTGTTCTAAGAGGGTCAATGAGGGAAAATCTCATTTAGGAAAAGCTTAATGGAAGTCTTAGTGCACATTTTGGCATCAACAAGACTTTAGAACTAGTGCAAGGATTCTATTACTGGCCTAAGTTGGCAAGAGATGTTAGAAAGTATGTGGAACAATGTGTTGTGTGTATGAAAGCTAACGGAGGAGCTATTAATGCTAGTTTATATCAACCCCTACCCATTCCTAACAGACCATGGGAGTGTGTGAGCATGGATTTTGTGGTAGGCCTTCCTAAGACCAAGACTGGTTTTGACAATTTCTATGTAGTAGTGGACAGATTTAGCAAAATGAGTCATTTTATTCCTTGCAAAACTACTCATGATGCTAGCTACATAGCTCATCTTTTCTTTAGGGAAGTTGTAAGGATCCATGGATTGCCTTTGAGCATTGTTTCAAATAGGGATGTGAAGTTCATGAGTCACTTTTGGAAGACTATATGGAGTTGGTTGGGTACCAACCTATAATTTGGATCAGCTTACCATCCTCAGACTGATGGTCAAATAGAGGTGGTTAACAGGGTGCTAGGTAACCTTCTAAGGTTCCTAACTAAATAATATGGATAGACATGGGATATGGTTATCTCACAAGCTGAGTATGATTACAATGATAGTGTGAACCGAACCACAGGGAAGAGTCCTTTTGAGATTGTGTATTGGATGCACCCAAGAGGAATATGTGAGCTCAGAGATCTTGGAGCTATGGAACATAGAAGTGGACATGCAGAGGACTTCAGCTAGACCATGAAAGAGATTCAGGAGCAGGTGAAGAAGATAGTCACCGAGGCTACACAAAAGTTGAAGGAGAAGGTAGATTTGTCAAGGAAGGATGTGTAGTTTGTAGTAGGAGACTATGTCATGGTCCACCTTAACAAGTCAAGGTTGCAGAAGGGAATGTCAACCAAGTTGCAAATGAAAAGAGTAGGACCCTGCAAGATATTGGCCAAGTATGGCAAGAATGCATACGAGGTGGAGTTACCTACCGATCTAGGAATCTCACCAGTTTTCAATATAGCTGACTTGATCAAGTATAGGGGATCAGTCAATGATGTGGAAAAAAATAGTAACGAGATCTTCAAGGACATCAGCAATATATCCTTACCTAATCAAGATAAGCATCAGGAAGAGAAGATCTTGGAGTCAATAGTACAAAAGTCTACAAGGCACAAGGTGTACATGGAGCACCTTATCAAGTGGAAGAACAAGCATGAATCAAAAGCCACATGGGTCCAAGAAGATCAGCTCAAGAAGTTTGGTATTGACCTATCCTTGCTCTCTCCTTCCTTTCCTTAGTGTCTAGGCTGAGAGGGGGAGAATGGTGCATGAGCACCTAGGTTACATTAGGTGGCACTAGACAAATTTGGAAGCCTAGCATGAAATCTTGAGAATTTAATACTTTAAGGTCATGTTGACCATCTAGTTTTTTGTTAGAGGTGTTAGAATATGTTAGAAGGAAGGTTGTTCAGTAGTTCAAGGTAGATTTGTTGAGTTTCACAACTTGTTTCCATTAGGTTTCACTAAGTGTTAGAAATAAATCCCAAAATGTTGCATTTATGCAATTTTGGCCTAATGTGTTGGTTATATCCGACCAAGAGATGAAGTAACCATTTTATCAACCTTTATAAGGTGGATTTCGATTTGGAGTAGAGATTAGAATCATTGGAGTTTGTAATCAGTTTGGAAAACAAGAAAATAGAGTCATTGAGTGTGCATTTCCTGTTGTTTTTCCTATTTTTGTATTAGTAGATTAATGGATTGAATAAGGAATTTTGTACAGTTTAGAATGTAGTGTAAATCCTTTTTCAGGAATAGCTTAGTTTAGTAGTTATCTTGTTGCATCGGTTCAAGCATTTCTTTTGTTAGGTTAGTTCTTTTCTTGTAAGTTTTTGTTCTGACTGTCAGACCGGCAGAGATGGAGCTCTACACCGTGTTTCCCCTGTACCTAGTGTATGGGATTTTGGAAATAGAGGCTAGACTCAATGATTGTACATAATGTAGAGGTAGGAGTCCTTAGGAGTCAAGAATCAATGGCAAAGAGCTGTTCCTAGGTGAGCTTGACAGTGCCCGGTTAGGACAGTTAAAAGAGTGCAGAGCACTAAGGTTGCAGGGGTGCCAATCTCCTAGTGAACCACGGTGTGGAGAGGATGTGGAATGCCTTGTAGAGGTTTTGTAACAAGAAGGAGTTTTAACACAGACCAAGAGGTGGCAGACAAATTGACTGATCACAAAGAGGTCAGAAACTGGCTTAAAACAAGCCTAATTTTCCTAGGTTAAGGGTTTCAGCAGCGTACGAACAGTGAAGGCTCCAAACCCCAAAAATATTCAAGGTGTGGGCTAGGGTACTATGAATTCCAAGAAAATATTTGGGGTCATTTGGATAATTTGAGCACACTCTCCATTCTTCTCGGGTTAGGAGACCTAATTGGGGCTCTAGGCCTTATAGCCTTTTTCTAACCCTAGGAGAGGGTTTGGTGGAAGCGATGGAGATTTGGAGTCTAGTGACTGAACAAGAACCCTAAATAGGTTTCTATGAATCTTTTACAACATCTTTACACCCCTACAAGAACCTAACTAAATGTTGAGGGTATTTGGCCTTTAGGGAAGAGTAAGGGTCAATGGTGAGAAAGTGGCAAGGCACCAAGATTAGCTTGGTAGAATGAGAGAATGTTGATAGTGGGGTTGGCCAGTAGGATCAGGTGAACCTATACTTGAGATAGGACCTAAAGGATAAGGTGAAAGAGTCACCTAGGAGTTCTTGAGAACAAGGACCCAGAGCATGGGACAGTGAGTGTCTCATCCAACCCTACCCTATCATAAATGTTCCTAGTTGTGTAAACTCTATGGAAGTTAAACTTCCAGTAGAAAAGACTATGCTCTAGCATCATAGGCTAGGCCACATTGGAGAGAAAGGTTTAAAAACCTCGAAGAATAAAAACTTGGTTGAGGGGCTTGATGATTGTAACCTTGAATTTGAAGTATGTGAACATTGTATATATGGAAAATAACACTGTGTTTCTTTTTATTCTAGTCCTCATAAATCTTCTGGTTTTCTAGATTATATTCATTCTGATGTATTTGGTCCAGTGAATGTTCCTTCTTTGTCTAAGTCAAGGTTTTATGTATTGTTTATTGATGATTATTCAAGAAGAGAATTTGTTTATTTTCTGAAAAGAAAATCAGAAGTGTTCAGTCGGTTTAAGGAATTTAAGAACCTTGTAGAAAATTAGACTAGAAGGAAAATAAAATGCTTAAGGACTGATAATAGCAGTGAATTTTGTTCTAATGAATTTGAAAGATACTGTAAAGACCATGGGATTAAAATACATAAGACTACAATGTATACTCCACAACAAAATGGAGTTGCAGAAAGGTTCAATAGGACAGTGATGGAGAGATCACGAAGTATGCAAAGTAGTTCTGGCTTGGAGGAGAAGTTCTAGGATGAGGCTGTTGCTACTGCTTGTTACTTGATAAATTTCTCTCCAAACTCCAGTCTTGTTGAGAAAACACCTTTCGAAGCATGGTCTGGTAAGAAACCCTCTCTAAGACACATTCATGTTTTTGGCTATGAGGCATATGTTTATGTGCCATATGAGAAAAGATCTAAGTTGGAGAACAAGGCTATCAAATGTATTTTTATTGGCTATAGTGCTGGCATAAAAGGATACAAGCTTTGGAATCCTGATACAGAGAAGGTTGTATACAACAGAAGTGTAATCTTTCATGAGCTGAAGCCTTCTACCTTGGATATGCAGTCAGAGAAAAAGTTTGAAAACAAGAAGGATGTAGTTGGAATTCCTTTGACACCAGAGAAAGAGGAATTCAAAATTCAAAATGTACCTAAAACTGAGGAGAGCTCAAGAAGTTCTGAAAGTTTAGAAGAAGAAGAACAACCTCAGCCTCAGCAAGTGAGGAGGTCAACCCGTGAAAGAAAACAACCTGATAGGTATGGGTTCTCTTTGATAAATTCTACTTGTGCCTATGCTTTGATTTCTAGCACTGATGAGCCTAGGACTATAAAAGATGCATTAAAATGTCTGATTCAGACTCTTGGTTGGAAGCCATGAATGAAGAAATGGCATCATTAGAAAAGAATGATACTTGGAGTTTGGTGCCCTTGCCTGAAGGCAAAAAAGCTGTGGGCTGCAAATGGGTATTTAAGAAGAAAATAGGTCTGGATGGCAGTGTGGAAAAGTACAAGGCGAGGTTGGTTGTGAAAGGTTATTCCCAGGTAGAGGGAATTGATTATGGGGAAATATTTTCTCCTGTAGCTAAGCTGACATAAATTAGATTTCTTTTGTCACTTGCAATAGCGTATGACTTAGAGATTGAATAGATGGATGTGAAGACAAAATTTCTTCATGGTGATCTTGAAGAAGAACTCTATATGTCCCAACCTAAGCACTTTGTTGAAAAAGGTAAAAAAAAACTAGTTTGCAAGTTAAAAAAGTCTTTGTATGGGTTAAAGCAGTCACCTAGGATGTGGTACTAGAAGTTTGATACTTTTGTATTGTCTTTGGGATTTGTTAGATCAAAATCTAATCATTGTGTGTATTATAAAGCTAAAAGTGATCGAGTGCTTATTATTGCTCTCTATGTTGATGATATGTTGTTCATAGGCAATAGTAAGCTAATGATTTTTGATCTTAAGTCTTAGTTGTCTGCTATGTTTGAAATGAAAGATCTTGGTGCAACAAGGTATATTCTGGGGATGGAGATAACCAAGGGCAGGAATAGTAGAAAACTTTGGCTCAATCAGAGTAAGTATATCAAGACTATTCTAGAGAGATTTTGCATGAATGATTGCAAGAAGCTAGTTGTTCCAGTCTTGCAGGGAATGGAGCTATCTGTTGAAGACTGTCCAAAATATCCTACTAAGATGGACGACATGACTAGTGTACCCTATGCTAGTGCAGTTGGTAGTCTTATGTATGCAATGGTCTGTACAAGGCTAGACATTGCCCAAGCAGTGGGAGTACTTAGTTGTTTTATGGCTAATCCTGGAAGGACACATTAGGATGTTGTGAAGAGAGTTTTTAGATATTTAAAGGGCACTTCAAAATTTGCTTTGTGTTACCATGGGAACCTGGTTGAATCATAGAGGACTCTCAACATTTGAGGTTATGTAGATTATGATTGGGCAGGGGACATTGACAGCAGGAGGTCCACTAGTGGATACATTTTTATGATGAATGGTGGTGTAGTGAGTTGGATGAGTAAGCGGTAGGTTGTAGTCGCTTTGTCCACTATGGAGGCTGAATACATGGCAGCTACACATGCTTGTAAAGAAGCAGTTTGGCTAAAACGTTAATGTTCTAACATTGGTTTTGATGTAGGGCAAATAACTATTTTCTATGATAGTCAGAGTGCAATTTGTCTGGCAAAGAATCCTACTTTCCATGCCAGGACAAAACATATAGATGTACAGTACCATTTTGTATCAGATATGGTGGAGGATGGAAAGATCATTTTGGAAAAAGTTGATACTCTAGAGAATGTTGTAGATGCATTGACGAAGCCAATGAGCACAAACAAGTTCATGTGGTGTGCCAATTCAATGGGCCTTAGTGCCCATTATTTTCAATAGTGTTGTTGCATTCTGGAGGTGCCTTTGTGATCTTCGTCAAGTGGGAGATTGTTGAAAATATATGCCTCATTGTAACCCTATGCCGAGTGGAGATCTCTAGCCGACAGGCCATTCTTATCGTATATCGGGGAGACCCTTGGCCGAAAGGCTTGCTTCAGTGTGAAGTCCCAGCGATAGCTAAAGTCTTGCCGATAGGGTGGTACACATGTGGTCATCGGAGTAACTTATGATGTTTTGGTATGAGATCTTACTGATGTGAATGTCTCACCAATAACATTCGCTTGGTGTCTTTGGGGTAACATGGAGGTTTCGCTATGAACTCCTAGCGACAGTTGGTTTGTCTCACCGACAGTATACACTCATAGTAACATGCGGTGGCTCGGTAAGAAGTCTTACCGATGTGTGATGTCTTGCTGAATGGTTTTACATTGGAGTCATCGAGATAACGCAAGGGGTCTCGGTGTGAAGTCTTAGCGATGAATGATGTCTTTCTGACAATGTTTCCTTTGAAGCCTTTAGGGAGAGTCTTGGATGTTCGGTATAACCTCTCAGCGAAAGCGGTCTGTCTTGTCGACTGATTGTTTGGTGTTTAGTATAACATAAAGAGCTCAGTGTGATGTCTTGGCGAAAGACGATTGTCTTGCCGATGAGAACACTCATGTCTATGTGACTTATGGAGCTTTGGTATGACATCTCACCAATAGCGATGAGTCTTGGCGATAGTGATACATGTGATGAACTTTGGTATGAGGTCTTGGTGACATGAGGAATTCTTAGCGATAGTCTTCTAGACATGGTATGACATCTTGCTGATAGGATGAAATCTTGACGATATCGAATGATGGTTGTGTGGCATTGGGGAGACACGGTTTGTGTCTCGCCGACATGCCAACATAGATTGAAGCCTTTTGACTGAGTGAAGACTATCCTATGTGGCTATTATTCGACCAATCAGAGAAGCCAAATGGGAACCGTTGGAAGAAAGTCCCTGTGGCAGTTCTGTGAGGAAGTTCAACAAATAGGAACGACATGAATATAGTCTGGAATTGCAGATGATGCAAGGTTCGGTTGGTTCAATAGATGCATGGATTGTTCGATTGTTTCATGAACAGTTGGATGAATAGTTCGGTGTATGGTCAGTGAGAATTTGATTCAGTAAGAATTGTAATGTGAATGTTCTGTAGCAAGGTTGATCATGGTGAATGCTGCTGTAAACTAACATCAGAAAGATAAGTTAGAACTCTGTATGTAATCTCTATTATTGTAATACAAAGTGATTTCTCTTGGTGTGGTGGGTTTTTCTCCCGTAAGGGTTTTCCCACGTAAATCTGGTGTTCATATGTGTTTTTCAAATACTCTGTTTCTGTTATTGCTTTCAAGTGCATCTTAATTGGACTGTAATTGTAAAATTTAAAAGTTTCTATGCATTCTTCTGTAAGGTTCTGACGTTAGGAGAGTTGTTTTTGTAGCTTTGCTTTCCTTACAAAAACTCATGATGGTTGCACTCACCCTACCATAGGTTCAATAAATTTTCCACTTAAAGGTGAACCAAAATAACTAGATGTATCCTTCACAATAATCTTGATTTTGGAACAATTTTTTGTGAAGCTAGGTTATCCATGGCTACGCTCCATGAATGTCATCCCATCAGTAATCCACAAGTGCATAAATTTCCCATTTGAAAATTAAATATATATAGTTCTTCATAGCGAGTTTAATCCTTTGGCTTCTTATGGAAACTTTTCACTATACTATTTTTGGCCTCAACCTACGGAACCTATTAAGCCTCGTGAGGATTTCTTTCTTTATTCATATAATTCTTTTAAGAAAAAGCACATAATAGAGTTAACCGTTAGCAATATTCCTAAGAATGGTAGGGCTATGGTTGTTCCTCCCACCCCACAGGCTGTGGATGAACCCATGTTTAAGGAAAATACCCTTTGAAATACACAAGGATTTTATGTTGTAGTTACTCCATCACTATCATACAAAAGAACAAGAGACAATCACATTATTACCTTTGTGCCACCAAAAGAGAAATAGATTTATATATCGAAGAATATAGTGATTTCCCAATCCTTGGTGGTCCCTTGATTTCCTCTCCTAAGGAAAGAAAAGAGACAAATTTCTAAAAAAATCACTCTTACCCCTTCACATATTGAGAAATGAACAAGAAGAAAAACAAATGCTAAAGATTGTAGGCATAGACTTCATTCTATTACTCTTTATTTGGTTGAAGATAATAAACATTACCTAATGATCAAATAACTATTCAAACAAATCATGTCATGAATTACAACCTTCACCAAAATAAGATATTGAGGCTTACATGTCCCAACCAAATAAAAAATAAGACAATAACATACAATTGATATTGAGCTTAAACCACCCATTGTGATAAATTTGGATGATGAAGATGAAGATGCTAAGATTGATGAACAAGTACATAATGAATTATCTTTGTTGTTCTCAAAATCTATGGATTTTGATGGGGGAAATTGTGATGATCCTCCTAATGAGAGTGATTTAGCATATGTTGAATTTGGTGATGCTCATAGTACAACACTTGTGTTTAGACCCTTTGGCTAGTTCTTCACCTTCCATATATGATGAGCAAGATTTGGATGTAGATGATTCACTTTAGATCAGCTCACATGTGCATTACCCTTTGTTTTCTTTGTGTTTTATTGGTGTTTTATTGCATGCGATATGGTATCTCGTGTTGTACTACTTGGCATCTATTTATGTTTGTGAGTTTTCTTTGGATAACCCTTATTACTTTGTTGGCACAAGGATATAGAGGAAACAAATCTATCATAACATTCATCTATTTTTCTCTCCATTCTTCTCTATGTCATGAACATTGTTGTTTGTTGTCTTGTGTTTTTATTTTTTGGAAAACACAAGGAATTAAGACATTTAGGTCTCTTCCATGTTGACACAAAAGATTATTTATTTTATTTAGTCTCATTCTTCTATTGTTTTTGTAGTTTCCTGAGTATCTAGGAAAATGATACTAATTTTGATCTCATTTATATTATTGTAGAAAATATGTATATTGACCCTAGATTTGTGGATCCCTTATGTGATAATCTTTGTGTTGTTTATTATATTGTATTGAGGGTAACCTCTTATCATGATTTAGATTCATTTGGAAATATATTGTTGGCATAAGGCTTTCCAAATAATCTCTCATGGACTTATCACATGACATTTATCATTTTTCAACCTTAAATACATTTCTCACAACATGGATTTTAGTAATTACTTTAAGGTGTGGACATCCATTCGATTATCTTCTTCGCTTTGTTCACACATGCTAGACATAGTGATGTGTGTTCTTAACATATTGATAATTTATGTAGCACCTTATCATGGTTATTGGGACTATAAATCTTTGGTAGACATGGGTACACACCTAATAAAAATTGATGTTCACTAGTACCTATGTGTTTCTCATTTTTCTTTTGTCTTTTAAAGGCTCGCATAGTGAATATCGAGCTTCACTAGCCCATGGTGACTTTTTTTCATGGTTCACCTAGAAAATATTATACTTTTTTAGCATGTGAGTCATGAACGCCTTGGGTATGCATCTTAGCATAATGCAGCTTGATAGTCCCTAATTTCCATATCCTCCATTTGTATTGTGTTTCTATAAATTTTTGTCATGTATATATTTTATGTTGTCTTGTTGCAATAAATACATGTGTGTCAGGCTTTACCCTTATGGTGTCTTTTTTTGCAAGATGGTGTGTCCATTGGTCTTCCTTGTCTAGCATGGTGCTTGAGTTTGTGAAATGGTTTAACCACCTCATGTGGATCTTATCTGAATCTTGTATCAGGCATTGATAGGTCGACCTTTTGGTGCAACGACAAGGCAAACAATTGGTATCAGAGCAGAGGTCACAGGTTCAAACCCCTCACTTGTGCTAGGGGGATTGTTGCAAGATGGTGTGTCCCTTGGTCTTCCTTGTCCAACATGGGGCTTGGGTTTGTGACATGGTTTAACAACCTCCTGTGGATCTTATCTAAAGCTTGTATTGGGCATTGATAGGTCGACCTTTTGGTGCAAAGGCAAGGACAATAGTCTTTCTATAGTATCTTGAATCTTGGGGGCTTGTGCACTCCTAGATTAATTGTCCTCCTATCTCTTCAAAATTTGGACATTCAGATCCCTCTTGACATATTTTCTACTTTATTGTGAGTTTGAGCATAAGTTCATACTCTCACTAAAGTGGGGGCTAAATGTAGCATCATAAATTGTCACCATTGACAATTTTACATTCTTTTTGGTTCCCTCCTAAGTAATTGGACCCAATTGTACATTTAATGTCCTAAATTATGCATTTCATAGCCCATTTGGATATTTATCAAGTGCAAACAAATATTTTTGCACCTAAATGTCTTTCTAGCCCTTCTAGGGTTTTTCACCTAAAAGGGGAAAGATGGGCCAAAATGCAATGTATACATTCAAGAATTAGTGTGATATGGATGAAATATGCCTAAACGAGATGATCTAAATGAAGAAGACTAAAAAAGAAAGGTGCTTATTAATGTTAAACTAAGAAATGCAACTTGCTTCAAAACATAGTGTTGTATGCAAACATGAACTAGAAACGTGAACAAACAAAAACTAAATTTAATGAAACTGAATGAGGTGCACCTGGACCTTGAAAGGTGCTATTGGAAGGTTCTAAAATGTTTCTAAGATAAATGTTGAAGCCCACTAGGACTTATTCAACATAGATGGAAAATTAATCTTGTTTCTGGTAAAATCTGTCGAAACATGTTTCAGGATGTCAAGAACACAAAACTTCAAAAAACACTTTTTCTAGCCTAGTAGTGGGACTCATTCTCCATAGATGGTGAATAAGCCCACCTGTAGATTTTTGAAAAATAAAAGGTCAACTTTGTGGGTCCTCGTCTACACTTTTCTGTCTGATAGCTTGTCGGATCTGAATCTAGAAAATTTGACTAGAAATGGTCTCCAAGCATCAAATAGGGTTATGCTGACTTTGATGAATTTTCAACACCTTTTTGGCACCTTTCTCCTTGAAAAATCTTCCTGCAAGACCTAAAAACACACATGCAAAGAGGGGGAAAAGGGTTAAGGGTTAGAGTATAGGGTTTTCCTTGGTCAAACCCCAATTCAGTAATCAAACCCTTGATAATCAAATGAAATAAAGGAGTGATAAAAAAGAATCATGCAATGTCATAAACTCACCAAACCTTTGATGTTGAAGTCTGAACATATCCTACTACAAGATGCTTGAATGCTTGATTAAATACTAGAATGTTTGAATGCTATGATGAATTGAATACAATAGTGAATGGATGAATGGGGGTTGAAATCAATAGAAAATCACATATTTATACACAAATATGCCCTAATTTCTCAAAAATACAACATCACAAGATGACCTTAGGTCTTTAGGAATAAAAAACTGCTAGTAATTTAAGTTTACTTTGATTTTTGTGCCAAGAGGGACTCATTCACCTCTTGTGGTGAATGGGTCCCACTCAAAGCATGTGAATGGGTGTTGGAAAATATATTGTATTAAATGATGTTTATCAGGTTTGTATTAAAAAATACACTTAATTAAGACTTGTAAGTGCATAAAGAAGCCAAATAAAGGATAAGAAAGGTGTATTTGTTGATGAAAAGCCTAGAAAAGCATGAAAATTTGTTACAAGACTTTACAACACTTTATAATAAGACTTGGTAAGTGATAAAAATGGGGTATGTAAGTGAATTATAATAAGAGGAGTCTAGAAAAGTGTGAAAATGTGTCACAATAGTTCACAACACCTTTACAAGACATCATAAAGTCTTAATGGCTCATAAATATTCAAGAGTTAATATGAATGTGTGGGCCACATTGCAACATTAAATCAAGGTAAAATCAAGCCAAATAAGCACAAGGAGGGGAAAAACAAGAAAAATTAGAAGGGTTACTTTTTTCATGTCCATAGTTAGCCCCCATTTTAGTGAGAGGATGAAATTGCTTCAAATTCACGCTATAGTAGAGGACATGCAATCAAGAGAGGTCTAAATGTACTAATGCTTGGTGGGATGAGACAACAAAAATCAAGAGGGATGATCAAGTCCCCAGGATCAAGATCCCATGACAAACCGATCATAATATCATAGGAACACAAATGAAAGTGATGAAAGAGAGGAGAGAAAGTTGGATCAAGCTTTGATCGTCTGTCTAGCTTGTTGTGGATTAGATCTAGGCTTGTTTGTTTGGAAAAGGAAATGCATACTCACTTTGGGGTGATGGAACTCATGGCTGCCCATCAGGCGAGAAGGCCCAAAAGGTGAGAAAAATACACTCATGGCTGGTATGTACTTACAAACACACAGGTGGCTATGGGGAAAAGTGATACCTCAGAATGGGCTTCCCACTCAACCATACTAAAGTTGTACCTCCTGATAACTTTAAGAAGGGGCCACAAAGGAAAATGTCATTTCGTTCTTCATAAGACAAGCAAAGTTTTGTATGCTTAGAACTCATGAACAAATGCAATGGTACCATAGGAATGCAAGCTATGTTATGCAAGGTGGCCATGTGAATGAAAAATGTAACATGGAAAACAAATATTCAAATGAGTCTTGCTTAGTTCATGAGAGGTTTATAACTTAGGGAACATTGTGTCTAATGTCTCCAAGAGAGGACCAATCAAAGAATAGAATATTCACAACTTAGGGGATGCAGTGTGTTGCATCAGGCCACTAAGAGGAATGTAACATGCTAAGAGAGATCACGCTTATGAAGGAAAATATACCCAGTGCCATCCACAAAGTTATAAAAAACATCATATGGAACATGAAGGCTGCACTAAGAACCAAGAAAAAGGAAAAATGCAAATGAACAATACCAATGTATGCCCCCACTTTAAAGGAATTGCTACACACCATTCTGTGAGCAATTACTTTAAAGTAGCAAATGAAAAATGTAAAAAAGAAATAAGACATGAGAGCTAATTGGGAAAGCCCCTATGCCAAGTCATATGTTTTTGAGTAAGGCTACGTCACACAAATGAAAAAGGAACAAAAGAAAGAGGGGTTTCCCCAAAAAGGAACACACCAAACACATAAGGGACCTATGGATTTGGGGTCAATATGTTATTTGCTGCAATGTTTTGATTAAAGAGCTTTGAACTATCATCATTCCACAAATAAACATAGAACTGGAAGAATGACATAAAGAGAGTGAAAAAAAATGAAAAATAAAGTTTGTTTTGGGTCAACATAGGAGAGACATAAGATGTCTCAATGCTTTGCATCATCCCCAAAAGGAAAGAGAAATTAAATTAAAAGGGAAATGAAAAATATTTTGGGTCAACATGAGAGAGACATTATGGTCTCAATGCCTTGCATCATCCCCAAAGGGAAAACACAAAACAAAAGAAAAAAAAAGAAAATAGAAAGACCTTTTTGGTCAACATGGAAGAGACATAGGGTGTCTCAATGCTTTGCATCATCCCTAAAAGGAAAAAAAAACAAAGGAGAAAAAGAAAAAGTGAAAGCAATGTACGACATATAGAAGAATGAAGGTACAAATAGAGGAATTGCACAAAAGAGAGAGAGAGAGAACATCAAATGTCACACCATGGGGTAACATGCTACACACATGTGAAGGAAAAGGAAAATAGAATGTAAAAGATATTAAGGAAGATGCAAGTCATCCACCTCCCAATCATGTTCAAGATATTTCGAGGACGGTTGACTAGCCAAAGGGACAAGTGAAATCGTTGAACTAGGGGAAGTACCAGATTCTACACTTGGTGTAGGATATTTTTCATGTAAGCTCATGAAAGAGGAAAATAATGTATTTAGATCATTATGCACCTCTTCATAAATTTTAGTTATCTCATCATCATCATCTAGATTAATTACTATAGGAGGACACATTGTAATGTCTAATGAAGTGTGTATCAGGAGTTGTGGCTGTCGTATTGGATCATTTTGTTTTTATTGGGGAAGAGGGTCATAAGGCAATGCTTCTTTCAAATGCATATGTTTAGTTTCTTTGTTTTCTTTAGTTTGTAATTGACGAGCAAGGAGATGATGTTAATTTCTACGCTCCCTAGCACCTCAGTTTCTTTTAATTCCATTTTGAAGTTATGTGGGTGTAAGGATGGGTTAATCCACCATAGTTTCCTTTCTTCCCTAAGGGGAGGAACAAAAGGAACCATAGGAGGTGGGTCAATCACTTTCTCTTTTATTTATAAACTTGTTTGATGCAAGGGTGCATGATGGGGTTGGTTTCATTATCTCTTGGTCATTTGGATGATGAAGGTGAAGTGTTTTTTGGTTGACCTTGATTTTGTGGTTCAGGTTCAAGTTGAAGCATTGTCTCATCTAGGATGGGAGTGTTAGAAGTGGATGGGGATATGCTGCAAAGAGACAATTCTGCTATTATTTTGTCTTTCAATTTTTTATAGGAAATGAAAAAGAAGTCTTTATGAGGTGTTATGGTTTCCATTGGCTTAGGCCAAAATGCTTCTAAGGAGAAATTTCCTTTAGAAAACAAAGGGTTATAGCCACTATGGTGAACTGTGAATATTTCATCATCATATGAAAACTTTAAACATTTGTGTATGAATGAAGGGACAACTTTCATCAAGTGAAGCCATGGATGGCCTAGCTGCAAATGAAACTGATCCAACTGTAGGATGATGGAGAATATTACATCCACTATCTTAGTTCTTATTTGTAATGGAAGGGCAATCGATCCTATCATAGGTCATGTAAAACGATTGTGTGTCTTGATCCATGTTGTTGGGTTGTCATAATCATCCTAATAAAGATCATGTAATACTAAAAACTCTTATGTGATCACATTCTCGCCATAGGTGAGATATATGAGTATCCCATTAGTGAGCTTATCATAAATGCAGCCGGCTATGTAAAGAGGACCATCGGGAAGATTTTTGAGTATGTCTTCAGAAGAAAATGTAATATCAAGAGATTTCTTAGTTTGGCCCTGACAAGGGATAACGTCTATTGCACAAACCTTATCACACATAGGATTAATAGAAGTTGTATGTGGAATAAGATCAAGATGTTCATTTGTTGTATGAAAATTCATCACATCATTGTTTTGAGTTTCACTGGCTTTGACAAATGACACATTATGCTTGGGCATCAGATTGCTAAAAATTTGCAAATTTTGATTGGGTGGGGCAAAAGACTTATTGCCTTTAATATTAACATTTGAAATGGATAGATGGCCAAAATAAATGACGTCTTGCACTAGGTGCTTAAGGAAATTACACTATTTTGTGTCATGTCCATTTTGTCTATGGTAATGGCAATAAGCATTGGGTTGAACGGTTGGAGGAAAAGGCTTAGCTGGATCCAATGGTTTAATAATAGTTAAAGTAATCATCTATTGCTGCAATAGTTGGGACATTGTGTGATAAAGAGTGTCTAATAAGGGTATAAAGTACCTTTTTGGATCTCCATAAGTAAAAGGTATCATGGCTTTAACAACTATTACTTAGCTATTGAAAGGTTGAGGTGGTTGTTGAGGAGGGGGGTTGAATTGTAAGAAACCTTTGTTTGGTTTTCTAAAGGGTTCTGAATTGTTTGGGTTGACATGTTAAGATTTTTGAATTCAACTAGTAGTGGACTTGGCATCACGACTACTAATCGAATTGTGATAGTCACAAAGGGCTATACATAGATGCATGAAAGAGGGAAATTTCATCACGGTCAATTTATCTTGGATTTGACTTTGTAAATTTTCAATGAACATCTTTTGGAGATGTGGATCAGGAACCTTGACATTGATTTGGGCATAAAGTGACTAATAGCTCGAGATGAAATCGGTTACTTTTTCATCCACATTTTGTTTACATCTCATTAGATCAACCAATCTCTTTTTGGGAGTCATGTGCACTTGAAAATGATTTATAAATGCATCAACTAGTTCATTGAATGAACGAATTGAATTTTTTTGGTAAGGATGAAAGCCACTCCAAGGTAGTGTCCTTTAAGGTCCTAGGAAACATTTTAGCCAACAATTTATCATCAAGAACAAATTCACTGCATAAGGTTGTGTAAGCATTAACATGATTAGTAGGATTGCCCTTCCCTTTGTATTTCTCAAATATACTTGTATCTCAATATCTTGTGGAATCAGTGTTCTTAATTTTTCCAAAGATAAGGGGTTGTTATGAACATAATATGTGGGTGGGGCATTTTGAATTTGGCTTATGGTGGATATTTGTTTTTGCATAGAGGAGATAGTTTGGAAAAGTTGCATGATGAGAGGGTAAGTATAAGTGGTATGAGGTGGAAGGGAAAGTGGTAGGGAAAGTGAATGGAATGATAATAGATGGTATGGTGGAATAGGATAAAACATTCAATGCCACAAAGGAACTAGGATTGCTAGTAGGAATACCGAAGGAAGGAGTGACATTACTAACAGATTGCATGACCGTTGCATCTTGGGGAGTAGTGTAGGTAGGTATGGATGCTATGATTGAAGAGGGAGGAACGTGAGGTCATCCTAGGCTAACCACAATGTTTTCTAGTTGAGATGTACTAGAGGTGGAAGGAATGTGTTTATAGTATATCTCAATAATTTGTTTCATAAAGTCTAAGCCTTCGTTACACTCAAGTAGACAATGGATGTTATCTATAACAAGAATTGCAGTGGTTGAAATGTTTTCAAGACACATGTTTTATTGCAAATGTGCTAAGTCCTCATGAATGTTAATGATCTTGTATTGCGGAATGTGACAATTTTGTGTGTCCACGTGCATGTTATTGGAAGGAAAATCATTGCTAAAGGTGGTGTCCATTCCTAATGAAATATTTTCAACACGAAGAGTAGTAGATCAAGTCAACCCAAGGTCCACAACGAGTGTGTTATCATCGAATGCCATGAGTCGTGAACATCTTCTCACTAAAGTATTATCAATAGGGCACCAAACACTCATACAAGGGCTACTAAAGGTGGGGTGGATGCAAATGAAATTAAAACTAGGAGAAATAGAATGATAATAACATAAATTCTTGAAACTATAACAGAGATGCAAGAACAAAAAATAGAAATGCAGAAAAGGTGCTAAAAATGATAGAAATAACAATGCAAAATATGCAACTAGACTAATTCACCTAGGGTGGCGAATGATTCCAAGGACTTTTTTTTGAAACTTTTCAAAAAAAATAAGATGATTTGTGTGATTTTCAAATTTTTTGATGCAGAACTATGATGGAGATGCAGAATTTAAGTGTTTTTAAATGATTGGAAACACAAAAATGAAAGCTATATGATATTTTCACTAATGCAATTTTGAAAACCCTAGGATACAAAACAATGAAAAAACTAATGCAGTGATGCTAACCCTAGGATGTAAATGAGCTTTAAATTAGAAGTGAAAATGTTCTAAAGTTAGGTTCACCAAAATGTAAACAAAGATTTTGGCACCTGAATGTCTTTCTAGCTCATCAAGGGTTTTTCACCTAAAAGGGGGAAGATGGGCCAAAATGCAATGTATACATTCAAAAATTAGTGTCATATGGACGCAATATGCCTAAATGATATTATCTAAATGAAAAATATTGAAAAATAAAGATGATTATCAATGTTAAACTAAGAAATGCAACTTGTTTGAATACACAATGTTGTATACAAACATGAACTAGAAACATGAACAAACAAAATAAAATTTAATGAAAATGAATGAGGTTCACCTAGATATTGAAAGTTGCTATTGAAAGGTTCTAGAATGTTACAGAGATCAATGCTAAATCCCACTGGGACTTATTCGCCACATATGGCAAATTAGTCTTGTTTCTAGTAAAATCTATTGGAACAGGTTTCAAGATGTCAAGAACATAGAACTTTAGAAAACACTTTTTCCAGCTTGGAAATGGGACTCATTCACCACAAATGGTGAATCAATCGACCTACATATTTATGAAAAGTCAAAGCTCAACTCTATGGGTCCTGGTCTACACTTTTTTGTCTAACAACTTGCCGGATCTAAATCTAAAAAAATTGATGGAAAAATGGTCTCCAAGCTTCAAATAGGGTTATGTTAACTTTGATGACTTTGAAACACCTTTTTGGCACCTTTATCCTTGACAAATTTACCAACAAGATCAACAAACACACATTCAAAGAGGGGAAAAGGGTTAATGGTTAGAGTATAGGGGTTTGCCTTGGTCAAACACCAATTTGGTAATCAAACCCTTGATAGTGAAATGAAATAAAGAAGGAATGATGAACAAATAACATGCAATGTCATAAACTCACCAAACCCTTGATGTTGAAGTATGAAGATATTCTGCTCCTAGATGCTCGAATGCTTCATTGAATGCTAGAATTCTTGAATGCATGAGTGAATGGATGAATGGGGGTTGAAATGAATAGAAAATTGTATATTTATACACAATTATGCCCTAATTTCCTAAAAATAAAACATCACAGATTGACCTTAGGTCTTTAGGAATAAAAATCTGCTAGTAATTTAAATTTATTTTGATTTTTGTGCCAAGAGGGACTCATTCATCTATAGTGGTGAATGGGTCCCACTCAAGGCATATGAATGGGTGTTGGAAATTATATTGTATTAAATGATGTTTGTGAGGTTTGTATTAAAAAATACAGTTAATTAAGACCTGTAAGTGCATAAAAGGGCCAAATAAATCATAAGAAAGGTGTATTTGTTGATGACAAGCCTAGATTTTAGTGTGAAAGTTTGTTACAAGACTTTAAAACACTTTAGAATAAGACTTGGTAAGTGATAAAAAGGGGGTATCTAAGTGAATAATAATAAGAGGAGTCTAGAAAAGTGTGAAAATGTGTCACAACACTTCACAAGACCTTTACAAAACATTATAAAGTCTTAATGGTTCATAAAGATTCAAGACGTAATGTGAATGTGTGGGACACGTTGCAATATTAAGTCAAGGTAAAATCAAGCCAAATAAGCACAAGGAGGGACAAAACAAGAAAAAGTAGAAGGGTTAATTTTTCCATGTGCACATCAAAAAATCCCATGTGCAAAACCAAGGTAAAAAATTAATATTTTTCTCTTAACACCTCACACCATGGGCTAGGAAATATTGGTCTCCCTATTTTTCCTCTAAATTTCAATATGCCATAGTTGAAATTTTATTATTTAAACTTCAAATGTCAAATATTGGCTATTGGGATTTAAATTTTGGGAAATTAGAATAATTGCACATAGATACCTAGTCATTTCACCATTAGAAAATTATGGGAGAGAATCTAGCAAAAATTGGAAATCAAGAGAATTATGAAGAAATTATTATCAAGTTGTGGACATGAAAAAATTATCCCTTCTACTTTTTCTCATGTTCAAGCCCTCCTAGCGGACTTTGGCTTGATTTTGCCTAGATTTAATATTGTAATGTGGCCAACACATTCACATTAGGTCTTGGACACTTCTGAATCATTAATACTTCTAGGATTTCTTGTAGAAGTATTATGAAATGTTGTAACCCACTTTCACACATTTCTAGAACCCTTTCATTATAATTCACTTAAATACCCCCTTTTTATCACTTACCAAGTCTTATTTCAAAGTGTTGTAAAGAGTTGTAACAAACTCTTACACTTTTCTAGACTTGTCATCACTAATTCAACCCTTTATCATGTTTAAATGACCCCTTAATACACTTTTCATCCATACTTAAGTGTATTTTTTAGGATATTCCTGTTAAACCTTATTTAATGCACTTAAATTTCTAACACCCATTAAAATTTCCCTCGTGGGACCAAGTCACTACCTAGGGCAACTTAGTCCCACTAGGCACAACAATGAAAATAATTTTATTTTATTGGCGAGATTTTATTGTCTTACCCTTGAGGTCAACCTATGATGTGTTATTTTCAAGAATTATTGGAAAATCAAGTATAAATAAAGGGTTTTTCCCCTCATTTTATACCTAATTCATCCAAAATTCAAGCATTCATTCACTTAATCATTCTTAAGCATTCAAGCATATCTAAGCATAATCAAGTCATCCATTGGATCACTTCATTGCATATCTTTAGACTTCTACATCAAGGGTTTGGTGAGTTCTTCACTTTGAATGTTGTTTATTCATCATTTTCTTCTTATTTCACTTCATTATCTAAGGTTTGATTACCAAATCAGGGTTTGACCAAAGAAAACCTCTATACTCTAACCCCTAACCCTCTTTCCCCTCTTTGCATGCATGTTTTCAGGTATTGTATGTAGATTTATCAAAGAGGAAAGTGTTAAAAATTTCTTGCAAATTCATCAAAGTCATCATAACCCTAATTGAAGCTTGCAAACTCTTTTCAACCCATTTTCTATAGAATCAGGATCAGACACCTGTCAAGAAGGAAAATATAGACTGAAAGCTATAAAATCCTGTTCCAAAATTCTAGAAATTCCAAAGTGGACTAAGTTAATGTCTATGGAAAATTACTTCCGTTTCCAGGACTGAAAGGTGGTTTCTACATTTTTGGATACCCATTTGACAAATTCTTGTTTCAGCAGATTTTCCCCGAAACTGGACTAAGTTGCCCAGCTTGGCGTAAGTGTACCATTCAACATTTCTAGTCAACTCTACAGGATTCTAGAGCCTCTCTACATTATATTTCATATTCTAGGTGCACCTCTCTAGTTCCATTTAATTCTTTTATCATTTACTTGCATTCTTAGGTGTTTTTGCATACATCACTATGTTTTCCAACACTTTGCATTTCTTATATTTAGCATCAATAAATCATTTATTTTCCAGTTCATTTCATTTATACATCATAATTAGGAATATTGCATCCCTCATAACATTAATATTTGAATGTCTACATTTTATTTTGGCTCCATCTTTCCCCTTTTAGGTGAAAAACCATAGAAGAGCAAAAAAGCATTCGGGTGCCAAAATCTTTGTTTACATTTTGGTGAACCTGACTTTTGAACACTTTTGCTTCTAATTTCAAGTTCATTCTAGGTTTAACTTTCATTAGCATTGCATTAGCTATTGCATTGCTTAAATTTCATCTTAGGGCTTTAAAAAGTGCATTAGTGAAAAACTCATATAGCTTGCATTTTTGCATCATATTTCATTAGAAAACAACAAAATTGTACATTATCATACTATACCTACATCTATGCATCTAAAACACATCAAATTGCATTCAAATTTTTTGAAATATCACAAAAAAATCCTCACTGGGACTAATTTACCACATTGGGTGACTTAGTCCTTCTACACATTCTGCATTGTAATTTCTAGCATTTTCTACATTTATGTTTCTTGTTACTGCATCTCTATTATAGTTTCCAGAATTTATGTTATTAGCATTTTATTGCTCCTATTTTTCATTTCATTTGCATCCACCTTTCCTTTAGTATCCCTTGTGTGAGTGTTTAGTGCCCTATTGACAATACTTTAGTGAGAAGAAGTTTATGAATCATGGCATCCCGCAATAACACACTCATTGTGGATCTTGGATTGTCTCGAGCTACTACTCCTCATATTGAAAATAGTGCATTATGAATGGATCCTACCTTTAGAAATATTGTGCCTTTGAATAACATGCAAATTGACACAAAAAATGATCACATCCCGGAAGACAAATTCATTAAAATTCATGAGGATCTAGCACATTTTCAACAAAACTTGTGTCTTGAAAACATTTCAACCACTATGATTCCTGCTATAGAAACAATCCATCATCTGATTGAAAGTGGCAAAGGCTTAAACATTATGAAAAAAATTTCTAAGATATACAACAAACATGATCCTTCCACCCCTAGCACATCCCAACCTACACACATTGTGGTTAGTCAAGGAGGACATAACACTCCTCCTCCTTCCACAGTGACATCAATACTTACCTACATGATTCCACAAGTCAAAACCACAATTCAATAGGTTAGCAATGTGATTTCTTCCTTGACAATTTGTGTTAGCATTCCTAATTCTTTTATGGCATTGAATGTTTTCTACTCTTCCACCATACCATCCATTAGCATTCTATTCACTTGCCCTACCACTACATACAATCCATCACCACTTTCCCTTCCACCTCACACAACTTACACTAACCTTCTCATCACACAAAATTTCCATTTAACCATCTCCTCCATGCAAAAACAAATATCCACCATCAACTAAAACTAGAATGGACCACCATCCTATTATGTTTGGAGCAACCCACTATCTTTGGAAATATTAACAACACCAATGCCACAAGGAATAAAAATGCCCAGATTTGAGAAGTATGGTGGGAAGGGTGATCCTACTAGTCATGTTAATGCTTACACAACCTTATGTAGTGACTTTCTCCTTGATGATAAAATGCTGGCCAAACTATTTCCTAGGACTTTAAAAGAAACTACCTTAGAGTGGTTTTCATCCTTACCAAATAATTCAATTCGTTCATTCAATGAACTAGTTGATGCATTCATAAGTCATTTTCAAGTGAATATGAATCCAAAGAAGACACTAACTGATTTAATGAGATGCAAAAAACATGTGGATGAAAAAGCAATTGATTTCATCTCACGCTACCAGTCACTTTATGCACAACTCGATGTCAAGATTCTTGATCCACATCTCCAAAAGATGTCTATTGAAAAATTGTAAAGTCAAATCCAAGATAGATTGACCATGATGAAATTTCCCTCTTTCATGCACTTGTGCATAGCCCTTTGTGACTATCACAATTCAGTTAGTAGTCGTGATGCAAAGTCCACTTCAAGCCACCCTAAGAAATCTGAACCTACCACTTCAAATAATTCACAACCATTTCAAATACCAAACAAAGGGTTCTTAAAGTTTAATCTGCCTCAACAACAAACTCAACATGTCAACAACAAAGTATTACTTTTTAACGCCATGATACCTTATAGTTATGGAGATTCAAAATGACAGTTTACACCATTACCAACCACTCTTCATAACACCATGTCCCAACTTATACATCAATAAATGATTTCTTTACCTACTGTTAAACCACTGGATCCTACCAAGTCTTTTCCTCCAACCTTTCAACCCAATGCTTATTGCCATTATCATAGAAAAAATGGACATGACATAGAACAATGTAAGCATCTTAAACACATAGGGCAAGACCTCATTGATTCTAGTCATCTATCTATTTCCAATGTTAATTTTAAAGGCAATACGTCTGTTGCCTCACCAAATCAAATTTTCAAATTTTTACCAATCTGATGCCTAAACATAATGTGTCATTTGTCAAAGCTAGTGAAACTCAAAACAATGATGTGATGACTATTCATAAAGCTATTGAACATCTTGATCCTATTTCAAGTAACACTACTATTGGTCCTATAAAGGAAATGGTAAGAGTGATAGATGTTATCCCATGTAAGGGCCAACCTAAGAAAAATCTTGATATTACTTTCACTTCTAAGGATATTCTTTCTAATCTTCCTGATGGTTATCTTTACATATCCAGCCATATTTATGATAAGCCCACTAATGGGACACTGATAGATCCTGCCTGTGGGAAGAATGTGATCACTGAGGAATTTTTGGTATTACATGATATCTATCAAGATGATTATGAAAAATTGAGAGAATGGATCAAAACACACAATGGTTTTGTGTGCCCTATGATAGGATCGATTATTCTTCCATTACCAAAAGGACCTAAGACAATGGATGTTACATTTTATATCATTCCACAATCAAAGCAGTTTCATCTGTGGCTTGGACATCCATGGCTTTGTTTAATGAAATATGTCCCTTCAGTCATACACAAATGTTTGAAGTTTCTACTTGACAATGACATATTCATTGTTCACCATAGTGGCTTTAACCCTTTGTCTTCTAAAGGAAACTTCTCCTTATAATCCTTTTGGCCCAAGCCCATGGAACCTATCACACCTCATAAAGACTTTTTTTTCATTGCTTACCAAAAGTTTAAAGCAAATAAAATCACTAAATTGTCCCTTTGCAACATTCCCCCATTTACTTCTGACACTCCCATCCTAGATGAGATAGTGCTTTGACATAAACCTTAACCACCAACTCAAGATCAAACAAGAATAAACACTTCACCTTCATCATCCAAATGCCTAAGAGATAATGAAACTAACCCCATCATGCCCCCTCACATAAAACAAGTTTATAAAGTAAAAGAGAAAGTGATTGACCCACCTCCTATGATTTTTCCTATTCCTCCCCTTAAGGACAAAAAGGAGCCTAAGGTGGATCAACCTGCTCTTACAACAACACAACTTCAAAATAGAATCAAAAGAAATCAAGGTGCTAGGGAGCATCGGCATCGACGTCGTCCCCTTTCCCATCAATTACAAACTAAAAAAAACAAACAAAATCAACATCCACACTTGACAACCCGCCACCACAATCACAACAAAATGATCCAATACAGCAACCAAAACTCCTAATACACCCTTCGTGGGACATTACCATCAATCCTCCTATTGTAATTAATTTGGGGGATGATGATGAGATAACTAAAATAGATGAAGAGGTGCATAATGATCTTAATATATTATTTTCCTCTTCCATGATCTTAAACAACAAATCTCCTACAACAAGTGTAGAACTTGGTACCTCCCCTAGTTTGGCACTTGCACTTGTCCCTTTGGCTAGTTTCCTACCCTCAGCCCATCATGAACATGACTAGGAGGTAGATGACTTGCTCGACGATTGACTCGCATTTCCCTTACTAGTCTTTTTCACTTTATTTTTCTTTTTCCTTTTATTTTATGTGCATGTGCATATTGTTTTCCCTTGTAATGTGACATTTGATGTTCTCCTCTCTTTGTAACATTCTTCTATTTGTCTCTCCAATCTTCTATATGTCGTACATCACTTTTTCCTTTCATTTTTGTTTTAAGTTTTCCTTTTGGGGATGACACAAAGCATTGAGATGCACTATGTCTCTTCCATGTTGACCCAAAAGGTCTTTCTAGTTTTCTTTTTTTCCTTTGTTTTGTGTTTTCCTTTTGGGGATGACGCAAAGCATTGAGACGCCCTATGCATTTTCCATGTTGACCCAAAATTCCACTTTTCCTTTTCTTTTCCCTTTTATTTTTCTTGAGTTTTCCTTTTGGGGATGATGCAAGGCATTGAGACTACAATGTCTCCTTCATGTTGAACCAAATTATTTTCCATTTTTCTCCTTTTCACTTTCTTTTTTCTTTTTTTTCCTTTTGGGGGTGACACAAAGTGTTGAGACACCCTATGTCTCTTCCAATTGACCCAAATGGATCTTTCTTTTTTCTTTTGGTTTCTCTCTCTTTGTGTCATTCTTCTAGTTCTATGTGTATTTGGGGAATGATGACAATTCCAAGCTCTTTAGTCAAAACATTGTAGTGAAGAACATACTAACCCAAAATCCATAGATACCTTATGTGTTTGGTGTGTTCCTTTTTGCAGGAAACCCCTCTTTCTTTTGTTCCCTTTTCATTTGCATGACATAGCCTTAATCAAAAATATATGACTTGGAATAGGGGCTTTCCAAGTTGGATCTCATGTCTTATTTCTTTTTTCATTTTTCATTTTCTACTTTAAAGTAATTGCTCACAGACTAGTGTGTAGCAATTCCTTTAAAGTGGGGGCATACATTGGCATTATTCATTTTGTAATTTTCTTTTTCTTGTTTCTTAGTGTAGCCTTGTTACTTTATACGATGTGTTTTTTCACTTTGTGGATGACATTGGGTGTGATGTCTTTCATGAGCATGATCTATCTCAGCATATTACATTCATCTTAGTGGCCTGATGCGATGCACTGCATCCCCTAAGTTACGAATTTTCTATCCTTTGATTGGTCCTCTCTTTTAGGAATTATACACAATGTTCCCTAAGTTAAAGGCCTCACATGAACTAAGAAAGAATCCTTTGAACATCTTTTTGTATGTTTCATTTTACATATATATGGCCACCTTGCATAACACAACTTGCACACCTATGGTGCCATTACATTTTTTCATGAGTTCTAAGCATATGAAGCTTTGCTTGTCTCATGAAGCATGAAATTAAGTTGTCCTTTGTGGCACCTTATTAAATCTATCAAAAGGTATAACTTTGGTATGGTTGAGTAGGAAGCCCATTCTGAGGCATGACTTTTCCCCATAGCCAGCTTGTAGATTCCTCACCCTACGGACAACCAAAATTTTTGTGGCCCCAGAGTGAGTATACTTGGGCCTTCTCATTGAGCGGATAGCCATGAATTATGTCATCCCAAAGTGAGTACACATTTCCAAACAAACAACCTAGATTTGATGTAACGCCCCGTCGTGCGAACCCCATAGGACAACTAAAGCAACAATTACCGCACAATTTTTTTTTTTAAGGTAAAACTAACATACATGAGATGCACAATAAGTTATGACATGAAAATTCAATTAAACAAACCCAATATCACTTACGTCCCTAGGGGTACACGAGGATACATTACAAAACTTAATTCCATACATCAATGATAAAGAATGAAGGCCAAATTTAATCCATGACAAAGCATACATATAAAACCATCAATAAGAAATCATTCACTTAATAAATACAACACTTTGAATAACATCTGATATGGATCCATATCCACACAAGGTTTACCAATGATAAAATATTACATCACATCCTTTTCATTACTTTACACTATTCAAGTCTAACAATGATACAAACGTGTTTCCCAATATGGGTGGGAACCACATGAAAAGATAGAATGATACAACTCTGGAGTCACCACCAATGACACCAATCCGCACCTCTCGATCCTTGATTGGGGACCCAATGGGGAGGTTAACACGTTCCACCCAACCACGTGGGTCTGAAGACCCACCCCCCATGCTAAGGAGCTGATAAGAAAGAATCCTCAACCAAGAACATCTCAACAGTGAACAACAAGACTCAACATCATACAAGAATGATGAAAAATACAAGGATAATTACAACATCAATAATCCCCTCACAACATAATGTCAAAAGGTCATAAAACACGACATCAATAAAACACTTCCAACATAACAGCAATAACCATTTTCCAAACATTACCACAATAAATTATTTTTGAAACATAACAATAAATCTCCTTCAAACATTACAACAATAAATCATAAAATGTATCGTCAATAAATATCAAGTCATAAAATATCAATAGACCACTTCCAAAGGCTTGCAAAATTAACAATTCATAAGGGGTACTAGGGGAGAGTGTCATCACATAGCTCTCATGGGATCTCCTGGCCCTTCCTCCAACTTGAGGTGCCAGCACCCATCTATGGATCTCCTGGCTCTTCCTCCTACTTGAGGCGCCGACACATAAGGGTAGCTCATGCGGAGTCGATAACCTCTCATGAAGATGAGATTATGACTTTGCCGACCATGGCCTTCTCAGTCTATCATTAGTCTATGATAGCCCTAATGCATAGATGAGGAATCCAATGTTTATTATCTTGTGTGTGTTACTACCCATCCCCCTAAATTCTATTTTTAGGTTATCACTTTTTTAACTACTCTTACGTGGGCTCTCCTGTGCTCTTCCTCCTTTCAAGGCGTCGGCCCCCACGAAGAGCCACTCTCCCTAGAGACCCAAAACATAAACCAAAAACCAAGGATGTACCATCACAATTTGAACATAGAATCACAACATAAAAGCATGCGAGGCATTACCCATCTTGCTAACAAGTACATAATCAGGGTCTCACAAAGTTCCATACAACCCTTTTCACAATAATGATACCCATATCTTGCCATGTCAAGAGCACATAAAAGGAGAAACATTGACCAACAATAAAAACAAGCCTCTAGAAGACTCTCAAAAAGTTTACACTAGGGTTTCCCCATCAAAGAACTGACAACAATAATTGCAAGGCCTCAAAGAACTATTTTCAATTCAAATATAATGAGTGAATACATCAAGACAAGATCAACAACTCCATTCAAACTACATAAACAACTTTGATACGAACTAAATCGAAAATCCAAGGGAGACCTTTATTTCCTCCTCTCAGGATACCCATTACTCAAAGAGATTTCAATTCAACTCATTAACAACTCAATCAGAACCATCAACCATGACAACAATAACATTAACTAATTTACCACTCAACTCAAAAGACACCCAATAAATCAACATGAACAACCAAACCATAATCTTCCTAAGCAAAAAAAACCATTTCAAGAAGAGTTCAACTTGCACAAAAGCACCCCATTTAACCAACTTCACCCAAAATCCTATACTAAACACATTATTTAAAACATACCCATAGTAAATTAACACACCATCTAATAAATGATTATATAAGAGGTCATCATTTAAAAGCTAAACTAATTCCATCAACAACACATTACTACTCAAATTTTCTTCATAACTATAACTATATCATTTCCATAATATTCTAATGTTTACCAATTCTCATTATTTAATATAATCATTTAGTTTTAGAACCAAAGCGAACGTTCTACTCTAACGTTTGAATTTTGCAAGCGTATCAATAGATGGTGTTGTAACATTCGTATATTGATCTTTTCAAAAGGTATAATCTTTCATTCCATGGGAGTATGCAAGTAATAGTTTAAAGAAGGCTTAACCCATGCATGTAAGTATATACATATATATGTGATTGCTTCTCTTATAACTATAAGCTATCTTTTGATTAAGGTCAAATAATTTCATAAGGTAATTTTCTACTAATCATTGTATGGAAACTAAATTGTCAAAAAATAGAAAATTGAATATAAGAAATTTAGTTAGATTGAATTAAGAACAATCAAGGACTAAGATTTAAATCAAGCCTAAAGATAAGAAGATAATAAGATGCCTATCCTATAACCTTTCAATTTATATTCTATAGTTAACTTAACATTTTCTTTCTAGACCACTAACTTTTCTACTATAATTTAATTTCATATAACATAGAAACTTTAACTAAACAAAATTCATCTAAACTAAATACAAAGAACCAAGACTCACGCCTATACCACATACAAGTACTGCCACTTTGATAGATTGTGAATAGCATTAGAGAGTTTATTTAAATCTATACACCCTACCATGTTCAAGTGCACCGTTGTGACAGGTTGTAATTAGAATCCGAGAGTTTGTTTAAATCTATACATCCTACCATGTTCCAGTGTGCCGCTGTGGTCCAGGTTGACAATGAAATCATAGAGATTATTTAATTTACTATGCCTATGCAAGTCTAAAAGTTGCAGCTGTGATGGGTTGCCAATGGTTTCAGGGAGGCTACTTAATTTTGTACAATGCCTCAACTCAAAACGCTGTAACAGTGATAGGTTGCCAAGTATATTAGAAAGTGAATATTGGAATTTGGAAATATTGCCATCTTCTTGCATTATTGTCAAATCCCAAATGTTATCCCCAAGACTGAAGGGAAAGAGAAAGGTGAGGTGCAAATACGTGACTTAAGAGTAGGAGAAATAATGTACAACTTTTCTGTTTTGAACTAGACGCATTTATGTTTGGTGGCGAGTTTTCAAAGACGCGCTCAAGTTTGAAGTTTGGAAATTAATCTTCACCACAATCAACGGAAAGCTCTCTATTATGTCAGTAATTGACAATATTTTATTTTCAAGTGTTGGAACTGCGACAAATTGTCAGTAGAATCAAGCAGGTTATTTAAACCTTTGAAATTTCCTATTATGTTCAAGTGTGTAGCTGAGACAGGACACATGAATTGTTTGATAGAATGCCCTCAAAGGGGATGACATCTCATAAATTGCAAAGAACGTGTGATATGCATCTAATGGATTATTTATCTGTTCTGAAAACTATTGTGTAGACACCTTAGGGCAATTGCTAACCCAAATAAAACAGTGTAGTTAATGACCCTCAAAGACATCTATGCATAGGCCAAAGCATAGATAATACATTTAAATTGCTGTTAAAAACACCTCTAGGGTCATCTCTTGGCTTGCAATGATTGCGAAAAAGGGACACAATATTTTGTTGTAAAAGCTTTAAAAGCATGCAAGCTAAAGCTGATTCTAAATCTACGACCAAACACGCCGGCCTAGACTTGTATACAAAGTGTGGAGACGTAGTCAAAGGAAGAGAATTTTTTGATGGAGTAACTCAAACCACATTAATTCAAATACACATCGATCTGGCAAGGTAACAACAAATAGAGATCATTGAGAGAAATGTCGACCAACGAGAGGTCCCAAGCTAAGGTAGAGATTCATATTTAGTGAAGGAAAGCCTAAGAAATCTACAAGGGTTTGTGACAAATTTTCAAGTCTTGGTGACTACCAGTGAGGTGCCAAGATCCACTCTCAATCATTTACTAAGCATAGATCAGAATAACCATGCATTATCATCAGAAAGTATCATACGCTAATCAAAATCATGAATACCTTTGATGATAAAAGGATAAAGCATGAGTGAATAGAATCTAAGGAGAAATGGGCGAAGTGAGAGTAAGGGAAGGAAGATGAGACTAACCATTGCACTTGTTAAGGAAGAATCTTGACCGATGTCCAGAGCGTGCTCCATTGGTTCTGCTCACGAAATCAGATCAACATTCCATGCAGTCCGTGTAATTCCCAAAACTAAAACCCTGGATCATGCCCTGTTCCCCCCTGATTTTTCCAAAAAGATCCTTTTTTTTTTTAAAGCCAGAATCTATCACAAAAAACAAGTGAAAATCTCCAATAACCTTCCAGTTTCTTTTTCCGTGATCTCTTCACAATTAGGAAAGATCTTGCATGTGAAACTTTCTATTCATTGTTTTCTTTTCTTTCACTTCATCGTTTATCCTTATTGATTTTAATATTTTATTTATTTTTATTTCCATTTTCAATTAAAATCTAATTTATCTTTATTTATTAACAAGCTATCTACTTTCCATTTTATTTATTTATTTTTTAATTTTTGAATTGTCTTTCTTGCTTTTATAATCATTCAAGCTTAAGTTCAAATTTTAATATTTACTCACTTTAAAATTAAATTCAATCATTAACCAACAATTATCTTTCCTAATGAAAATCATTTACTTCAAATGTTAATATAATTAACATTTCTTATAAGTCTAATTCTTTATTTAGTTCTAAATAAATCAAATGACCTTATAATTAAATTAATTTTGATTCATCAAATCTAATCATAGTACTAGTGTTATAGCATCGCCTCAAACCAAATTAAATAATACAATCACAAAATCATCAAGACCTTACCAATTCGACTAACCACATTTAAAAACACTTTTAACAACGAAAACGACACTACCACCCAAAAAGAACTACTTACTTGAATGTCAAGAACAACTGAAATGGAGGGACACTACATCTGATCCACAACGGGTTGGAAAAAATGATCAAATCTTTCTTTCATTCCTTTTCATCATTTTCATGTGTGTTCCTTTGCATTCATGTTTGGTTTTCCATGGAATCTTGATCTTGGGGGATTGATCATCCCTCTTCATCATGGTTGTCTCATCTTACCAGCATGAGTACATTTCAACCCCTCTTGATTGCATAATTAGATACTTTAGTGTGAGTTTGAAGTAGGTTCATCCTCTGACTAAAGTGGGTGATAACTGTCCACATGAAAAAAGTAACACTTCTACTTTTTTTCATGTTCAAGCCCTCCTAGTGGACTTTGGATTGATTTTTCTAGATTTAATGTTGTAATGTGGCCAATACATTCACATTAGGTCTTGGACCCTTCTGAATCATTAAGACTTCTAGGATGTCTTGTAAAAGTGTTGTGAAGTGTTGTAACCCACTTTCACACTTTTCTAGGACCCTTTCATTATACTTCACTTAAATACCCCCTTTTTATCACTTACCAATTCTTATTTCAAAGTGTTGTAAAGAGTTGTAACAAACTCTCACGCTTTTCTAGACTTTCCATCACTAATTCAACTCTTTCTTATGTTTAAATGACCCCTTAGTAGACTTCCCGACCATACTTAAGTGTATTTTTTATGATATTCTTGTTAAACCTTATTCAATGCGCTTTAATTTCTGACACTCAGTAAAATTTCCCTAGTGGGACCAAGCCGCCACCTAGGCTGACTTAGTCCCATTGGGCACAAAAATAAAAATAATTTTAATTTCTTGGCAGGATTTTTTTTCTCTTACCCTTGAGGTCAGCCTGTGATGTGTTATTTTCAGGAATTATTGGAACATCAAGTATAAAGGGTTTTTTCGCTCATTTTACACCAAATTCATCCAAAATTCAAGCATCTTTAAGAATAGTATAGTCATCCATTGGAGCACTTCATTGCATATCTTTAGACTTTACATCAAGGGTTTGATGAGTTCTTGAAATTACATGTTTATTCACCATTCTCTTCTTATTTCATTTCATTATCTAAGGTTTGATTACCAAATTAGGGTTTGACCAAGGAAAACCCATATACTCTAACCCTTAACTATTTTTCCCCTCTTTGCATGTCTTTTTGTAGGTATTGTATGTAGATTTCTCAAAGAGGAATGTGTCCAAAAGGTGTTACAAAGTCATCAAAGTCAACATAACCCTAATTGAAGCTTGGAGACTCTTTTCAGCCCGTTTTCTACAGAATCAGGATCAAACACATGTCAAGAAGGAAAGTATAGACCGAAAGCTACAAAATCCTATTATGAAATTCTAGGAATTCCCAAGTGGACTGTCACCATTTGTTTCAAATTAGTCCCACTACTAGGCTTGAAAGGTGGTTTATGCAATTTTGGATACCCATTTGGTAGTTTCCTTTTTCCAATAGATTTTCCCTAAAACTGGACTAAGTCGTCTAGCTTGGCATAAGTTTCCCAATCAACATTTCTAGTCAACTATGTAGGATTCTAGAGCCTCTCTAGATAATATTTCATATTCTAGGTGCACCTCTCCAGTTCTGTCTAATTCTTTTATCATTTACTTGCATTCTTAGGTGTTTTTGCATACATCACTTTCTAGCACTTTGCATTTCTTATATTTATCATCAATAAATCATTTAATTTTTAGTTCATTACATTTAGACATCTTAATTAGGCATATTGCATCCCTCATAACATTAATCTTTGAATGTATACATTGCATTTTGGCCCCATCTTTGCCTTTTTAGGTGAAAAACCCTCGAAGGGAAAAAAAGCGTTCGAGTGCCAAAATATTTGTTTACATAAGTCAAGAGAAGTCAAGAGTTGATTTATTGTAGAATTTTATCCTTGAATCATCATGTCAAGTTTTATGTGATTTGGTTCATGTTATCATTTTATTCGTTAGGACTAAGCCTTGTAGGTCTTTCAAGAAAATCAAGCGAATTTCCAATAAAACCTTGAGGAGATGTGAATGAATTCAATCATTCAAGGAAATAAAATTTGAGTGGTTTTTTGTAGACCATTGTTCATTCATCATTCATTTTTCCTTTAGCCTGTATCCCTCAAAAGTATAAGCTCTCTTTTTTCAACTTTAGCATTATGGAGGTGGAAAAACCAACACAAGTTTTGACCAAGGCATGCTCCTATATGGCACAACCCTTCCTCTCCCTTTGAATGTGTAGGTTTTAGACCTATGAAAGATTGGAGGAATATTAAAGACTATTTACACATTGTTTCATTCAAACCCTACAACTTGACAACATATGGAAACTCAATTATCCAAACACCTGATGAAGTTCCAACAATGAGACCCAAATAGAAGAATCTCTAATCAAAAACCTAATAACTATGAAGAAAAATCTTAGATTCAGTCACTAGGACACTAATACCCTAGGTGATTTAGTCCTTTAAATTTAGCTCTAGACATTCATACGATAGGTGCACAAATTTCTTCTTAGTTTGTTTTTGAACATCAAACTTCCCTATGATGTTTTGGATTTATTATTATTACATCATAATAGGTTATTTACATCATTTTTTAGCCATATCATTACACTTCATCCTAAAATCTATCCAAAAGAATTCTAACTCTAGATCTAGGGGTTGATTAACTCACCTTTCAAGTTGAAATGTAATCTTATATACCCTCAAGTCAATTTTAATGATAAGATCCCCATATTTGTGCAAAACCCCTTATGAAATCCTAAGGTTAAGTCCTAGGTTTCAAAATTTCCACCTTATCATTTATACAATTTCCCATTAATACATAATTAGGTTTGATCACATGGGGGGAGCTAAACCTAGTGTGAAATTGTTAAGGGTGACAATTTTCAATCCTACACTCTCATGACCTTTCATGTTGCATACATCATTTTACTCTACCTAAAAGTAGTTTGTGACAATTGGTGTTAGAAATTACTCTAAGATGGGGGAAAACATTCTATTATGCGGTTCACTTTGTTTACAAACATTGGACTTGGTGATGTTATTTTCTAGCATATTGATTATTTTAGTGTAACACCTTATCAAAATTATTTGGATTATAATTCTTTGTATGGTTGACATGAGGACACACCTAGTGAATATCAAACCTCAAGTTATCCCTTTTGTGTTTCTCATTTTCTACTAAGTTCAAAAGGCTTCCCTAGTGAATATAATACTTCACTATCCTATATGGTAATTTGGTTCATGATTCACCTATCATATATCAAACTTTGTTAGTCTATGCCTCGTGAATTCCTTGGGTATGGATACTAGTAGGAATTTTTATAGAGCCTACTAGTCCAAGATTTTCACACCCCACATTTTTCATTATCTATGTATAATTTTTGCATTGTGTTTGTTTGCATTATATATTTTTTTCTTTGTGTTATGTTATGTGTCTTCACCATGTATGCTTCATGTTTGACATGCTATATTACATCTCATATATGTGTGTTCCTTTATCCTCATATTTTCCTTCCATAGGATCGAGAATCTATGGGATGGCACATCACCTAGATCCAATGCAATCCTATATCTTGAATATTTGCATAATTGAACCCTTCTTAACCTATTCTTACTTTAGTGTGAGTCTTAGCCTAAGTTCATACTCTTACTAAAGTGGGGGCTAAATGCAGCATAAAAAATTGTCACCCTTGATAATTTCACAGTAGGTATTGCTCCCTCCTATGTGCTTAGATGTAATTATGCATTTAATTTCCCATTTTATAAACATGTTCAAAAAATCAAACAAGGGAAATGAAAATGGGCATTTAATATTTCCCCCCAACACTTTAGGTCTCAAAAAGGATGGGTTTGGTCTAGGGCACCCCAAGCCATAGACCATACTTGTTTGGATCCTTTTTGAATATGTTGGTTTTAATAATTTATTATTTGATAATTTAATTTTAATTGTTTGCTATCAATATTTGATTTTCTAGAAATTATAATTATTGCATATAAATACAAAGTATTTTCACAATTTCAATCCTAGCACTTTTATGAGGTAAAATTAAGAGTTCAAAAATCAATCAAGAGAAAAATTATCAATATTACTACATCATCTATTCATGGAAAGCATCATGCCAATCATTCATCATGTGTTTATGTATGGTTTCTCATGTTTTATGATCATTTATTTTGTGAGTAATAAAACTTGCAGGACTTCAATCAAGAAATTAAATTATTCTAGAAGGTGATGAGTACATGACATCAATGCATCAAGGAATGCATATCTAAGTGGTGAGTTATATAAATTTTCAAAATTATCACTTAATTATCATTTAGCCTCTATGTGATTGATGGTAACCTCTCTTCATACATCATCATATCCATTATGGAGGTAGAAATACTAAAATTGGGGCTGACTTAGGTAAACCCCTAGATGACACAACCCTTTCCTCCATTTCAAGTGTGCAAGTTTTCATATCCAAAGCTAATTAGAGGAATATTGAAGATTAATTGTTCATTCATGCATTCAAGTAGTTCAAGTTGACAAGATACAAAAACTATATTTTTCACCAATAGATGATTTTTTTACTATGATTCTATTGTGTGGTCTCACAACACACCCCAAGACTGAAAGACTTGGGGACCCAAGTGAAAAATCACTAGAAGTGAAGAGAAAAGAGAAATTTTTGATATAAAAGTACTTCGTATTGTAAGTTTTTCAGACACCAGGTATCGGGTACCAGATACACTTGAATAAGTGAAAGGTAATGCAAATTTTGAATGGAAGGCACAGGTCCAGTAAAATGGAGTCTAGTGTAATGGAAGCCTAGTATAATTGAGGTCTAGGAAAGTTAATGGGTAAAGTTGAATACCAGTTACCGGGTACTGGGTATCGGGTTGTAATGTGAAGTGAAAATTTTAAAATTTTAAGATTATCTAACATTTTCGGTAGTCTAGTATATATGTGAAGATTTATGATATCCTAGAAAGTGTGTTATTTATGATATTTTTGTATTAACATTTGAATAATGGTTTTATTTACATGAGATGTTATGAATGTTTTCTTTCCTTTAAAGGGATTTAATGTGTGGAATTTGTGATTGTAGGAGATATGGATTGTGATGCAAAGTTTGGGTATGGAAAGTTAGGAAAATTATATTTTTAAACAAATCTAATGATGTTTCTAGCTTCAATGATGCACTTTAAAAGCTCATGCTAGAATATATTTCATTGTAAAGGTGTGACATATACTAGAATACTAGGATGTTGGAGTTCAAGCATGCAATATCAAAGTTTATTTATTTTGGGAGTGACTCATTCCTGGAATGTTCAAATCAAAGCACCTAAAATTTAGGAATAATACTTCCACCTGATCACTTCATTTTTGTGGAAATTTCTTATATTTTGCTTGAGTGGATTTGTTTTGTTCAAAGAAACAGTTCCCTGATGATTAAAGATTAACACCCAAAGAGCTTCAATGTGTAATTAGAGTTGACTTCCATTGACTTCAATTACAATTTTCCTATTGGTCACTACATTCCATGTGCCTTGATGTGATTGGTCCCTTAGATTTCCTCTCATGTATTTGTCTTATCCTATTTGAGCCTTTTGTTCTATAAAAGGCCAGAGGATCCCTTTTTCTTATTTGAAGTTTAGAATTTGTGGATGTCGGAAAAGCATAATTTTTTTTGAAGTTTTGTTCTTTTTTCTTGTTTTTTGAACCATTCCGACGTAAAACTTTGTATGCATGTATACATTGATTAATATTAAAGCTAATTAGATAGCTACCTATCTCAATATCTTTTGTAGTTGGTTTTGTTAGTTTAGCTTAACAAGACTGTATGCTACACCATTTAAGGGTGCATACAAAACCTACTTGATGTCCGCAAATGAAACCCTTCTCTTTAAAAGCTTGCACTATTTTATATGTAGTTGTGAAGCAATATGTTGAAGTATATAAAGTAGTTTGCTCTATTTTAATTGATCCTTTGGGGCATCCATGGAGAATAACTGGGAGAAATTTTTAATTTTTAGTATTTTTATTCTTTATTTTAGTGTAGATATTTAAATTCTTGAAAATGCTCCAAAATTTAACTATTCATGGATGGAATTTTATTGAAAATCTTTCATTTTCCATGAAATTGTTGAATGCTTAATGCTAAATCTACTTAAGTGATAGTAAATAATTTATAATGTTTATGAAATCCTATTGCAAATCTTTCAATTTCATGATACTTGTTTTTATGATCCAATTGAAAATTCAATGCCTAAAATATTTAATCCAAAATAGTAGTCCCTTTGAGATTAACATCAAATATCAGATCAGTACCTGAGAGAAACCCTAATGTAATCATGATCTGGTTATGGGAGACTTGGGACTAAAATAAAGCCAATATTTTCCTATTAAAGCATAATTCCCCTCTAGGTTGTCCTTCTTCCATATATCTTTCAAGAAGTTGACGCTCTTTGCGGTCTTTTCTATGAAGAATTTATTCGCCCTGTTTGGTACGAGTAAAATCATCATCAATAGGAACTGGCACTAGAAGGAAGGAAATCTTTGATATTTTATGCATTATTCTCTTGAATTAGAGGACTATACATTGAAAATGCAGATAACAAGGATCAAGAAAATCAAGGGGGAAACATGTGTATTTTGCTCCAAGTTGAAAATTTCCAAGTTATAAAAAGAAAATATCTTGATTTTATACAAGATACAAAGTATCAAAATTTTACTTTTCTCTCTTTGATAGCAATATAAATAGTGATCTATATCTTGGGATAACAAAATGCAAAGTGAAGATAGGGTTGAAGATATGAAGATTTTCAGAGGAGGAAGAAGCAAAGAAATAGATACAACTATTCATGGAAATGGACCAGGGTTGGAAGAAGGTAGAGTATGCTCACATCAAATGAAATATGTGCAATTGATCTCTAGTGAGTTTGTTTTCATACATATGATCCAAATCATTGGTAAGTATGCTTTTGAATTTATGATTATTTAACGCAAAAAATTTAAGATAATTCATTGTTATAGTAGAACATTGCAATTTTTCTTAAATGAATTCAAAGATAAGCCTACTGTAATTCATACCAAAACTACAAAAAAAAAAAGTTGTAGAAATTGAAATAAATTGCTTTACTAGGGTTAATCTTTTGTTATGTTAGAGTTAGGGTAGTTAGGGTTAGTTTTTTTTTTTAGGGTTTTGTTTTGTTTTGTTTTATTTCTTCATTTGTTTTTGTTCTTTTCTTTTTTCTGGCTTCTGCATTAGCAAGTTCTACTTAAACTTATCTTACACATGAGAGTAATTCAAGCATTTGTTAAATTGAATTATGAAAAGTAAAATGATAAAAAACATGCACATAAAGCATGATTTAGAATGTACAAAAAAGATATATATATGTGTGTGTGTGTGTGTGTGTGTGTGTGTGTGTGTGTGTGTGTGTGTGTGTGTGTGTACGTGTGTGTGTGTGTGACGTATATACAAGAGATATAAAAAATCCTCATTTCAAAAGATCAAAAAGTCAACAAAGGAGTGAGAAAAGTTGCAGATGGTAGTAGCCATTCATTCAAGGTGGGATGCCTCTTCTATCAGGGCTAAATACCCTAAATAGGCGAGTTCTCAATGATCTTCAAAGTCATGAATATGGAGATCAGTAAGAAAAGGTTGAAGTGGAACCACTTCCCCATGTTCCAGGAACCAAGGAATATCATCCATGGAGGGAATTCTAATGATTAGATGTGCAATAGATAAAATAGTTTCTAGATTCTCTAGGTATTTAGGATTCACTATCAAGTTGGTAGCAGAGCGAACATCTTCAATAGGTAGCCCAATATCTAGAAGTGAGGCTTCAAAGTGAGAAGCTATGCTAGAATAGAAGCGAAAGTAGCAGTTGGATTCAACATACTTTTCCCGAAGGACTAAGCACAAATTTGGCACAATGAAACTAGAAGTCCTAATGAAGAAAACCTTCTCAAGCCTTTGTGGTGTGATGCTCCCTAAGAACACATTCTGTTGGCGAGACCAACTTAAAAAAATTGGAGCATCCATGGTTGAGAAGCAAATAAAAATGTAGAGAACAAAATTACAAAAATAAGACAAGAAAGCTAGAAAGAAAAGTGTGAATAATTTATGAAAAAATGTAGAATTTATAGAGAGCCATAAGAAATTTTTGGTACATAGTTTCCTTGAGTAAATAATCTTTTTTTTTCTGGAAATTGTAAGCAAGGTGGCAACTAGATAATTATCTTCAAAGATAAAGGTTAAATCAAATTAATTCTTTGCACATATTTGTTAATAAATTGCTTCAAATTTGAGCAGTTCAAAGATTGTGAATCAAGAAAGTTGAATATTTTGAAGGGTATGTGCAGGATCATCATGGAAAAAATAGGTCCTTAATTGGCAAAAAGTTTAGAAAAATTAGAGTTAGGCAACTTGACATAAAATTTTGAATAAGTTATCTATATTATTTCAAAAATATGTAACAATAGAATATGTAGCAAATTGAATGTAGTTTCTAAAATACTGGGTTTGTTTTAAAAAAAAAATCAATTTGGTGAAAATTTGAAATTTCAATGCAGTGGTATTTAAATTTCAGGGAAAAAATAAGTAGGTGTCTGTCTGACCACCCTAACCAAAATAAAATAATAATATTTTTTTATAAGATTTTAGATATAAGTATAGGACTCATACCCCAATGTGATGCATATTTTTTTGTAATTTTTTCCAAGTAAATAATTAATTATGATTTTTTTATTACAACTTTTTAAAAAACATAAAAACTTGTATGTCTGACAACCTTAACTTGGTCAAAACTTCATGAAATTTAATTTTTCTTTTTTTAATCCTATAGTATGTAAAGCATAGAATGTGATGCATATTTTGGATTTAAAAAATGTGATACTATTTGAAAGCTATAGATGTTTTTCAATCAGCCTATCAATGAGGACTTTAGTCATAATTTGAATAGAAAATGAATAATAATTACTTATTAAATTCAAAGTAAAGAATAATTTATATTGGTGGAAAGTTGAGAATCTCCTTTAAAAACCCTTTCCGTTTCATCAATTTTGGGTAAAAAAATAGTCGTCAGCCACATAGCCATCATGTTGCCACTTTTTGGCCCATCGTGATCCTGCAAATACCCTAAAATTAATAGTAGTCATTTCATTTTTTAAAGATTCGTATTAATTATGAAGGTGCTTATGTGTCTAGAATATAAAGGAAAATGAAGTTGGCAAGGCATTACATGTCATCACTTGAGTATGTTGAGAGAATAATGTGTGTGGAATGAGGCATGCAAATTTAATGTAGAATAATGTGATCATGTTTCAAGGTAATCATGACATTCTTGATCCATTAATAAGGTGTAGCGCCATAAAATCAAAATTTCTAGTAGAAATTTTTAGTAGTTGCCATAAAATTTAATCAGAAGGGTGGTAACTAATGTTTCTAAATACAGACTTAAATTTGGTGATTAAGTTGTCTATTGCTAAATTTTAATTTATGCATATTTTCTAACATATAGCAAGTTACAGTTAGCTAGGATTTGGCATAAAGTAGTGATATTTAGCTAGAAACACACATATACAAGAAATTATTAAATGAGTTTTTGGGAAGTAGTGAATTGATGAAGGGATTTGCATTGAATGAAAAATCAAAAAGTAACCTTTACTACCATTGTAATTCCCAACCTAATAGTGGTGCTTCATTGCTTGCAAGTTGATAAAAGAGCTATCATTGCTATATCTAAAAAAAAGAAAAACCAACTCTTTAGGCTATCCAAATAACTCTACCTGGGCTATAGACACTTGACTAGTAGTAGAGCTATGTTTGGAGGAATTACAGAGATAAGCTTGTCGGGACTATGGGTGATTGACTTGCAGGAAGGCTCTATCCTTGGTTGGCTTTGGAGGATTACTATATTATGTAGTTCAATGTTAATGAATTGATTCTTTTCACTAATTTCCAAAAAATAGAATTAATCAGAGCACATATGGATGTTTTCGGTGGAGTTTTACTTTTTTATGTCAGAATCTAGGTAAAGGTAAAAGCTATTGTTTTAAAATATGCATATATTTTAATTTACAACTGGTAATTTAATTTCAAATTTGTTTTTATTGGTTGCAAGTTGTTGTGTGGTCTCACAACATGCCCCAAAATTGAAAGACTTGGGGACCCAAGTGAAAAAATGAGTCTTATGGTAGGAGCTAGCAAATTGAAAGATCACCAGAAGTGAAGAGCAAAGATAATTTTTCAATATAAAAGTACTTCATATTGTAAGTGTTTTGGACACACAGTATTGGGTATCGAAAACACTTGAAAAGGTAAAAGGAATGTGAAGTTTGAATGGAAGGCTCTGGTCTAGTAAAATGGAGTCTAGTATAACCAATGTCCAAGAAAGTTAGTGCGTAAAGCCAAATACCGGGTATTGGGTATCAGGTTGTAATGTGAAGTGAAAATTTTAAATTTTAAAGATTATTTAATGTTTTCGGTAATCTAGTATATATGTGAGGATTTATGATATGCTAGAAAGCGTGTTATTTATGAGACTTTTGTATTAAAATTTGATTAATGGTTTTATTTACATGAGATGTTATGAATGTTTTCTTTCTTTTAAATGGATTTAATGTGTGGAATTTGTGATTGCAGGAGATATGGATTGTGATGCAAAGTTCAAGTATGGACAATCAGGAAAACTATATTTGCAAACAAATTTGATGGTGTTGTCAAGTTCAATGATGCACTTTAAAAGCTCATGCTAGAATAGAGTTCATTATAAAGGTGTACCAGATACTAGAATCCTGGGATGTTGGAGTTCAAGCATGTAGTATAGAAGTGTATTTACTTCAGGAGTGACTCATTTTTGGAATGTATCAAGGAACCTAAAATGTAGGAATAATACTTCCACCTGATCACTCCATTTTTTGTGGGAAGTTCCTATATTTTTTTTTGAGTGGATTTGTTTGGTTCAAAGAAAGAGTTCCCTGATGATTAAAGATTAACACTTGAAGAGCTTCAATGCGTAATTGGAGTTGACTTCCATTGATTTCAATTGCAATTCTCCTATTGGTCACTACATTCCATGTGCCTTGATGTGATTGGTCCCTTGGATTTCCTCTCATGTATTTGTCTTATCCTCTTTGAGCCTTGTGTTCTATAAAAGGCCAAAGGATCCCTTTTTTTATTTGAAGTTTAGAATTTGTGGACGCCAGAAGGGCATAATTTTTTTTGAAGTTTTGTTCTTTTTTCCTATTTTTTGAACCATTCTAGTGTAAAACTTTGTATACACGTAGATATTGATTAATACCATAGCTAATTAGATAGCTACCTATCTCAGTATCTTTTGTAGCTAGTTTTGTTAGTTCAGCCAAACAAGACTATCTATTGCACCATTTAAGGGTGCATACAAAACCTGCTCAGTATCCAGAAATGAAACCCCTCTCTTTAAAATCTTGCACTATTTTATATGTAGCTCTGAAGTAGTCTGGTGAAGTATAAAGTGGTTTGCTCTATTTTAATTGATTCTTTGGGGCATCCATGAAGAACAACTGGGAGAAACTTTTAATTTTTAGTATTTCCATGATATATTTTAAAGTAGATGTTTAAATTCTTGAAAATGTTCCAAAATATAACTGAATGGATGGAATTTTACTAAAAAAAATCCATTTTGCATGAAATTTTTGAATGCTTAATGCTAAATCTATTTAAGTGATAGCAAAGAATTTGTGATGTTCATGAAATACTATTGCACATCTTTCGATTGGATGATACTTGTCTTTATGATCCAAATTAAAAGTCAAAGCCTAAAATATTTAATCCAAAACAATAGTCCCTTTGAGATTAACAAGAAATATCACATCACTACCTGAGAGCAACCCTAGTGCAATCATGACCTGGTTATCAGAGACTTGAGATTGAACTAAAGCAAATCTTTTCCTGTTAAAGAAAAATTCCCCTTTTGGTTGTCTTTGTTCCATATCTTTCAAGAAGGATAGGCTATTTGTGGTCTTGTATGTGAAGAATTTATTCACCCTATTTTTTGCTAGTAAAATCATCATCAACATATTCCAAGATAATAGGAGCTATAGACTAGAAGCTTCAAGCTTGTATTTTTAGATCCAGAAAAGTAGGAGTCTATTCTAGGGTGCATCATGCCCTATAGTAGCCATTTCATGACCAAATTACCCATTTATGTTTGTAGTCAAGTGGATTTGAGATTGTAGGAATGGAAAAAGTATCCCTTTTCCTTACATAATTTGGGAATAATTTATTAATGATAAAATGGACTTAATTGTGCCTTATTTAGGGTGTTGTAAAGTGTTTTCTTTACACTTTCACACTAATATAGGGCTTTATTAATTGACTAAGGTTAATTAGATGATAATTGACCCCTTAAATTCAAATCCAAGCCTTATTTATTGCATTTTGTAAAGCATAAATCACAAAACTCATTAATAATGTTGCATAACACTTAATTTGGCAAGGTGAGTCCTAGGATAGTGACCTAGGACCCATTCACCACCTGGAAAATGGATCCTCACTATGTCCAATGACCCCCTTTTTACATGTTATTTCACCTCCCCAAAACCTATTCCTAGTTAACTTTGCTAGGATCCATTTACCCAAGGTGGGGAATGGGTCCTTCTTAACTTAGGACACCACATTTTGAACTTATTCTTGGTGGTATTTTAATGATTTTGAATCCTAGATCTGATGTTGGATTGTGTTATTTGGATTTCGGGATTAAATCTTAAGTTTACTATAAATATAAAGTTAATTCACTTAGTTTAATCCTAGATCTCCATAACCAATCAAGAGTACATTCAAAAGAGCATTATGGGGAATTCAAGAGTAGATTATCAAGGTTTTATTGTAGAAATCAAACATCATATAATCATTCCAAAGGAATAGTGAATCATACATGTTGTTGAGCTTATGTATTGATGTATCATTGAAGAAACATTTACAAGAACTATTTCACATCCAATTCAAGATCAAGATATACATTCTTCATAGCCACTTCATGTTAGATTGATGATTTACATTCCAACACCTCATTCAAGGTTTCATATTTCATGTTTCATATCCATGTTCCATTGCTTCATCACATTTTGTGGACACGGAAAAAGAAACCCTTCTACTTTTTCTCATGTTGAGGCTCTCCTAGTGGACATTGGCTTGATTTTTCCTAGATTTAATGTTGTAATGTGGCTAACACATACACATTAGTCCTTGGACTCTTGTGAATCATTAAGACTTCTAGGATGTCTTGTAAAAGTTTTATGAAGTGTTGTAACCCACTTTCACACTTTTCTAGGACCCTTTCATTATAATTCACCTAAATAACCTCTTTTTATCACTTACCAAGTCTTATTTCAAAGTGTTGTAAAGAGTTGTAACAAAATCCCACAATTTTCTAGACTTGTCATTATTAATTCAACCCTTTCTTATGTTTAAATGACCCCTTAATGCACTTTCTGGTCATTCTTAAGTGTGTTTTTGAGGATATTCCCATTAGATATCATTTAAATCACTTTAATATTTGAAACCCAGTGAAATTTCCCTAGTGGGACCAAGTCGCCACCTGGGGAAACTTAGTCCCACTGGGCACGAAAAATCAAAATAATTTCAATTTCCTACTAGGGTTTTATTCTCTCATCCTTGAGGTTGGCCTGTGATGTGTTATTTTTAGGAATTAATGTAAAATAAAGTATAAATAAGGGTTTTTTTATCTCATTCTAACACCCGTTCATTCAAGCATTCATTCATCTAATCATTCAAGCAACTATCAAGCATTCAATAACTCTAAGCATAATCAAGTCATCCATTAGACCACTTCATTGAAAATCTACAAATTCACACATCAAGGGTTTGGTAAGTTTATGACATTACATGTTTTTTATTTATCATTCACTTCATATTTCATTTCATTATCTAGGGTTTGATTACCAAAGTGGGGTTTAACTAAGGCAAACAACTATACTCTAACCATTAACCCTTTTTATCCTCTTTGTATGTGTGTTTGCAAAATTTGTATGAAAATTTGTAGAGATTTTGGTTCCAAAATTTGGTCAACAATCCATCAAAGTAAACATAACCCTAATTGAAGCTTGGAGACTCTTTTCAACCTATTTTCTGCAGAATCGGGATCAAACACCTGTCAAAAAAACAAATGCAGATCGAAAGCATCAGAATCTTGTTATGAAGTTTTAGAAAACTACAGGTGGACTAAGTCACCATCTATGGTGAATTAGTGCCATTTCCAGGCCTAAAAAATTGCTTTTCACATTTTTGGGCAGCCATATGGCAAATTCTCGTTCTGACAGATTTTTCCCAAAACTGGACTAGTTCGTCCAACTTGGCGTAAATGTCCTAGTCAACATTTCCAGTTAACTCTATAGGATTCTAGAACCTCATTACATCAAACTTCAGATTCTAGGTGCACCTCTCCAATTTTGTTCAATTATTTCATCATTTACTTGCATCTTTAGGTCTTTTTGCATATCACAATGTGTTTTTCAGCACTTTGCATTTCTTAGGTTTAGCATCAATAAAACATCTTTCTTTCAGCTTTCTACATTAGGACGTGACATTTAAGTACATTGCATCTCTTTTACATTAATCTTGAGAGTAGACAATAGCATTTTGGCCCCATTTCCTCTCCTTTTAGGTGAAAAACATAACAGAGTTAGAGGAATCCTTGGGTAACCAAAATCGGTGTCCACATTTTGGTGAACCTGACTTTCGAACATAATTTTTGATTTCAATTACATCCTAGGTTTACTTTGCATTAGCAATTCATTAGGTGTTGCATTGTTTAAATTGCATCCTAGGGTTTTTAAACTTGCATTAGTGAAAAGCTCATATAGCTTGCATTTTTGCATTTTCCTTTAATGAAAACAATAAAAATTCTCCATTTTTATACTGTAGTTGTGTCTGTGCATCTAAAAAACATTCAATTACATTCATATTTTTTGAAAAATCATAAAAAAATCCTCACTAGGTGACTTAGTCCTTCTGCACATTTTGCACTATAATTTCTTGTATTTTCTAGGAATTTTTTGCATTTCTATTTTATGTTATTACTTCTCTATTAGATTTCCAAAATTTATGTTATTAGCATTTTATTGCTCCTAGTTTTCATTTTATTTTCATCCACCCTACCTTTAGTAGCCTTTGTATGAGTGTTTGGTTCCCTATTGATAGTACTTTAGTGAGAAGAAGTTCACGACTCATGGCATCCTGCGATAGCACACTTGTTGTGGACCTTGGGTTGCCTCGAGATACTACTCCTGGTATTGACAATAGTGCATTAGGAATGGACCCTAGCTTTATAAATATTGTGCCTTCCAATAACATGCAAGTCGACACATCAAATGATCACATTCTGCAAGACAAAGCCATTAATATTCATGAGGAGTTGGCGCATTTTCAACAAAACTTGTGTCTTGAAAACATTTCAACCACTATGATCCCTACTATAGAACATATCCATCGCCTAATTGAAAGTGATGAAGGCTTAAACATTATTAAAAACATTGCTAAGATATACAACAAACATGTTCCTTCTACATCCCAACCAAAAAACACTATGGTTAGTCAAGGAGTACTTAACACTCCTCCTTACATAGTGGCATCTATACCTAACTACACTACTCTACAAGTCACAACCACAATGTAACAGGTTAGCAATGTGATTCCTTCCTTGACTATTCCTGCTAGCATTCCTAATCGTTATGTGGCATTGAATGTTTTCTAATCTTCCACCATACCATCCATTATCATTCCCTTCACTTTCCCTACCACTACATACACTCCATCTCCACTTTCCCTTCCACCTCATACCACTTACAATGAACCTCTAATTGGAAAAAAATTTCAAACTATCTCCTCCATGCAAAAAAAATATCCACCATCAACCAAAACCATAATGGACCACCCACCTATTATGTCTAAAGCAACCCACTCTCTTTAGAAATCCTTAGAACACTAATGCCACAAGGAATAGAAATGCCTAGATTTGAGAAGTATGGAGAAAAGGGTGATCCTACTAATCATGCTAATGCCTACACTACCTTGTGGAGTGAATTTGTCCTTGATGATAAACTGTTGGCCAAACTGTTTCCTCATACTTTAAAAGACACTGCCTTAGAGTGGTTTTCATCCTTAACCAATAATTCAATTAGTTCATTCAATGAACTAGTTGATGCATTCATCAGTCATTTTCAAGTGCATATGACTCCAAATAAGACATTGGTTGACTTAATGCAATGCAAGCAAAATGCAAACGAAAAAGTAACTAATTTCATCTCACACTATTAGCCACTTTATGCCCAACTTTATTTTAAAATTCTTGATCTACATCTCCAAAATATGTTCATTGAAAATTTGCAAAATCAAATCCAATAAAGATTGACCATGATGAAATTTCCCTTTCATGCACTTATGCTCAACCCTTTGTGATTATCATAATTCAGTCAGTAGTCATGATGCAAAGCCCACTTCCAACCGAACTAAAAAATATAAACCTAGAACTTCCAACAATTTGCAACAATATCAAAAACCAAACAAAGGGTTCTTACAATTTAGCCCCCCTCCTCAACAACCAACTCAACTTGTCAACAACCAAGTAGTAGATGTTAAAGTCACGATACCTTATAATTATGGAGATCTAAAATGACAGTTTACACCTTTACCATAAACTCTCCATAACTCAATGACCCAACTTATACAACAACAAATGATTTTTTTACCTACTGTTAAATCATTAGATCCAACTAAACCTTTGCTTCCAACCTTTCAATCTAACGCTTATTTCCATTATCATAGACAAAATGGACATGACATAGAACATTGTAAGCATCTTAAACACATAGTGCGAGACCTCATTGATTCTAGTTGTCTATCTGTTTCAAATGTTAATGTTAAAGGTAATATGTTTGTTTCCCCATCAAATAAAAATTTACAAATTTTTACCAATTTGATGCCTAAACATAATGTGTCATTGGTCAAAGCAAGTGAAACTCAAAACAATGAAGTGATGATTGTTCATAAAGAGATTGAACATCCTAATCCTATTCCACATAGCACTTCTAGTAATCCTATGGATGATCTGGTCCTGAGTGATAGAAGTTATCCCTCGTAAGGGCCAACCTAAGAAAAATTTTGATATTACTTTCTCTTCTAAGGATTTTCTTCTGAATCTTCCCGATGCTCCTCTCTACATAGCCGATCATATTTACGATAAACCCACTAATGGGATACTCATAGATCCTTCCTATAGTAGGAATGTGATCACTAAGGAATTTTTGGTATTACATGATATTTATCAAATTATGACAAACCAAGAGCATGGATCAAAACACACAATGGTTTCGCGTGCTCTACAATCAGATCGATCATTCTTCCATTATAGATAGGACCTAAGACAATGGATGCTACATTCTCTATCATTCCACAGTCGGATCAGTATTTCCTGTGGCTGAGCCATCCATGGCTCCACTTGTTGAAAGTTGTCCCTTTAGACATACATAAATGTTTGAAGTTTCTACTTGAAAATGAAATATTCATTGTTCACCATAGTGTCTTTAATCCTTTTTCTTATAAAGGGAACTTCTCATTAGAAGCCTTTTTTCCCAAGCCCATGGAACCCATAACACCTCACAAAGATTTATTTTTCATTGCTTATCAAAAGTTTAAAGCAAATAAAATTGCCGAATTATCCCTTTGCAACCAATCCCCATCTTCTTTTGACACACCCATCCTTGTTGAGATGATGCTTCAACTTGAACATGACCCACCAACTCCAGATCAACCACCAATAAACACTTTTCCTTCATCATCGAAATGCCTAAGAGATAATGAAACCAACCCCATCATGCCCCCTCACATAAAACAAGTTTATAAAGTAAAAGAGAAAATGATTGACCCACCTCCTATGGCTCCTTGTGTTCCTCCCCTTGGGGACAAAAATGAGCCTATGGTGGATCAACCTGCTCTTAGACCTACACAACTTCAAAATAGAATCAATAGAAACTGTGGTGCTAGGGAGCGTAGGAGTTGACATCGTCTCCTTCCTCGTCAATTACAAACTGAAGAAAACAAAGAAAAACAACATCCACCTTTGACAAAATCACTGCCTTATCACTATCCTCTCCAATCACAAAAAAATGATCTGATACAACAACCGTAACTCCTAATACACCCTTCATTGGAAATTACCATATGTCCTCCCATTGTGATTAATCTAGATGATGATGATGATGATATCTCTAAAATAGATGAAGGGGTGCATAATGATTTGAATATATTATTTTCCTCTTCCATGAGCTTACATGACAAATCTCCTACAACAACTGTAGAACCTGGTACTTCCCCTAGTTTGGCACTTGCAATTGTGCCTTTGGATATTCAACCACCCTCACAATATATTGAACATGATTGGGGGGAAGATGACTTGTTAGATGGTTGACTTTCATTCGCCTTGCTAGCCTTGCGCATTTTCTTTTGAGTTTGTATGTGCATATCGTGTTCCCCCATAATGTGTCATTTGATGTTCTCCTCTCTTTGTAACATTCTTCTATTTGTACCTTCATTCTTCTATATGTTGTAACTTGCTTTTTCCTTTTAATTTCTTTTTCACTTTGGTTTTGTGTTTTCCTTTTGGGGATGACCTAAAGCATAGAGACACCGTATATCTCTTCGATGTTGACCCAAAAGGTCTTTCTTTTTTTCTTTTTCACTTTTGTTTTGTGTTATCCTTTTAGGGATAATGCAAAGTGTAGAGATGTATGTCTCTTCCATGTTGACCCAAAAGGTCTTTTTATTTTCTTTTTCTTTTTCACTTTTTTTTGTGTTTTCCTTTTGGGGATGACGCAAAGCATAGAGATACCCTATGTCTCTTCCATGTTGACCCAAATGGTCCTTTTACTTTCTTTTTCAGTTTTTCTTGTGTTTTCCCTTTTGGGGATGATGCAAGGCATTGAAGCCGCAATTTCTCTTTCATGTTGACCCAAAAGCTTTTCCTTTCCTTTTGCCCTTTTGTTTTCTTTTTTCTTGTGTTTTCCTTTTGGGGATGATGCAAGGCATTGAGACTGCAATGTCTCTTCCACGTTGACCCAAAATGAATCTTATTTTTCTTTTTTTTTCACTCTCTTTGTCTCATTCTTCCAGTTCTATGTATTTGGTGAATGATGACAGTTTCAAACTCTCTCATAAAAACATTGTAGAAAAGAACATACTAACCCCAAATCCACAAATCCCTTATGTGTTTTGTGTGTTCCTTTTGGGGGTAGTCCCTCTTTCTTCTGTTTTTTTTCCTTCACATGATGCAGCCTTACTCGAAAACAAATGACTTTCCATAGGGGATTTCCATGTTGGCTCTCATGTCTTGTTTCCTTTTTTTTGCATTTTTCATTTTGCTACTTTAAAGTAGTTCCTCACAGAATGGTGTGTAGCAATTCCTTTAAAGTGGGGGCATATATTGGCATTATTCATTTGCAATTTTTTTTTTCTTGGTTCTTAGTGCAGCCTTGTTACTTTATACGATGCATTCATCACTTTGTGGATGACATTGGGTGTAATATCCTTCATAATAGTTATCTATCTTAGCATATTACATTGCTCTTGGTGGCCTAATGTGATGTACTACATCCCCTAAATTGCAAATATTTTATTCTTTGATTGGTCCTCTCTTTGAGACATTAGACACAATGTTCCTTAAGTTATATACCTTGCATGAACTAAGCAAGACTCATTTGAACATCCTTTTGCATGTTGCATTTTGCATTTTACATGGCCACCTTGCATAACACAGCTTGCATTCTTGTGGTGCTATTACATTTGTTCATGAGTTCTAAGCATATAAAGCTTTGCTTGTCTCATGAAGCACAAAATGAAATTGTCTTTTGTGGTGCCTTATTAAAGTTATCAGGTGGTATAACTTTAGTCATATGGTAGAGTAGGAAGCCCATTATGAGGCACAATGCCTTTTGGGATTTCTCACCCCACAAACAACCGGAAGTTCCATGGCCCCAAAGTGAGTATATTGTGGATTTCTCACCCCACAGCTGAGCAAAAGTTCAGTGGCCCCAGAGTGAGTATACTTGGACCTTCTCACCCAGTGGATAGCCATGGGTTTTGTCTCCCTAGAGTGAGTACACATTTCTTATTTCAAAAAAATAGCCTAGATCTAATCCACAAAGGGTTGGAAAAATGATCGAAGCTTTATTTCATCATTTTTCATCACTTTCATGTGTGTTCCTTTGCATTTATGTTTGGTTTTCCATGGGATCATGATCTAGGGTCTTGATCATCCCTCTTGATCATTGTTGTCTCATATTACCATCATTAGTGCATTTGGATCCCTCTCGATGTGCATGTTGGGCTACTTTAGTGTGAGTTTGAAATGAGTTCATCCTCTCACTAAAGGGGGGGCTAACTGTGGATATGGAGAAAGTAACCCTTCTACTTTTTCTCATGTTTAGGATCTCCTAGTGGACTTTGGCTTGATTTTTCCTAGATTTAATGTTGTAATGTGGCCAACACATACACATTAGGGCTTGGAATCTTGTGAATCATTAAGACTTCTAGGATGTTATGTAAAAGTGTTGTGAAGTTTTGTAACCCACTTTCACACTTTTCTATGACCCTTTCATTATAATTCACCTAAATAACCTCTTTTTATCACTTGCCAAGTCTTATTTCAAAGTGTTGTAAATATTTGTAACAAATCTTAATCTTTTCTAGACTTTTCATCACTAATTCAACCCTTTCTTATGTTTATGTATAAGAGTGAATTTTCACCCTTTATGGAAATTCCCCCTTTTCCTTTCTCCACTTTAGAAAATGAAGTTTGGAGGCTGAATTTCACCTGAGCCCCCTACTTTCATCCCACTTTGGCACCTATTTTGAGTGTCGATGGGGGAATTTCTATCAGGAATGCTTGTACAGTGCATAGATGTGGAGACGAGGCACTTACATTCCTAGTAGATTCCTATGGCTGAATATCTGCAAAGGTGTTTACACTTCTCATTGGTGGTCAAGTTGTAATGCCCTCTTCAATCGACCGACCTAAATATGACCATTTTCTTCATCTCCTATTTAAATTATCTCCTTCAACATGCATTTCAGCTTCTACACAACTTCTTTCAAGAATTCAAACCAACTTCTTCACACTCTTGCACTCACTTTTGGCATTCTCAAGCATTCTAGTAGCACTGTTGCACTCCATTGCAACAAATTCACTCCATCACTTTAGTAGAGAAAGTTTAGGACCACACCATTGCAATAGAGGCTCAAGTACTCTCATTCTCTCCCCCACCAGTCTTGAGTGATTTTGGTGGAGGTGGAAAGCTTCCCATTCCTCTACTCTATTACTTGGTAAAGTAATCACATTTACTATTTTGTAGTGCTTTAGTGTTCTCCATTATGTTATTTTCTTTATCTCACTTTCTTGGTTGTCTGTGGAGGTGGAAACACCTAAACAGGGGTCTAACTAAGGCAAGCCCCTATATAGCCACCCAACATTTTCCCTCCTCTTTGTGTGTAGGTGCACATGCTTTCAAGGAGCTAGCAAGCAAGTGAGTTTCTTTGTGAGATCATTCTTGCCACCCTAACTCTTGCAATTTTACTTTATCACATTAGAGAGCATTTTGTTTATTTAATAGCATTATTTTGGCCTTTTAGTAGTAGTTAGTTGAGCCATTATCTTTCTTTCTTAGGTTTAACCTTGTCTCTTTAGTTGTCTGGTCATACGAACATCAATGCACTTGAGAGACACCAATGCATTATGTTGTCATCCCTAGATCATGCTTTTGTCCTTGGGTAGAGAGCTTTTTGAGGTGTAGCATTGAACCCAAAAAACTAGCTTGCCTAGCCCCATCCTGTATTTCAGGTTTGTAGGGTGATTGAAGGACTTTATAGTCCTCATCATTCTCATCTTGCATTCCCCAACATCATGTTAAGCTGAGGTAAGTTAGGGAAGCCTTCCGCTCTTGGCCCTTCATGACCTGGGGCCTTGAACATGGTTTGTCCCCCTCTCTTACATTTTTGGTGAACCTGACATGAACCAACATCTATTCATCCATTAGTGTTGAAAACTCTCTTGTGTACTTTGTGATTGTTGTGTTCCTGAGTGTTGTGAAGGTTTATGAGCATCACAACCTAGTCTACAACTTCTGGGTATATCAATAGGAGAAGTGTACGAAACCTCCTGATGGAAAGGACAAAGGTTACTACTAGTTTCTCTACAGGCCTTTTCTCTGGTCTCCCCGTTAGTGTGGCCACACATGAGTGGTTGTCAAGGGGTGAATTAGGATTCTTTGATTATACCAATCACATCCCCACTCCTCCTGCATCCCCCACACCATTGTTGGTGGGCGAGCATGAGGCTGTTCAAATCCCTTCAGAATATGTTTTTTCCCTTAGCAAAGGGTTGGATGTTTTGGAAAATCATTTGGAAAGAAACTAGAAGATGGCTAGGGCTGCTCGAGTCATTAGTGAACTAAAATACATTATTGGGAAAGATCGAATAGGCTTGGAACTTATGGCTAGTCTCACTAGTTTGATAGAAGTGTGTGCTCCTTCAAACACTCCTAGCGTTATGCAATGAGCCAATTTTGAGGATTAAGAAGGATAGTTACGAGTATTGATGCCTCCCACATTTGTCTACATGGCCAATGTGGTCCCTTCTATCGACATCTCTTTTGTCTCTGAGAAACTTGAAACTATCAAAATAAACAAGGTCCCTTTGGGCTTTAGCTTCACCCCTCCTGTCACCTCTAGTGGTGGAGGATTCAATAGTGGTAGTGGATTTGGTAATGGAGGTGAATCTACTGGAGGAGGTTCTAATAGAGGTCATGGTGGTGGCTTTGGAAGTGGAGGTAGTTCTGATGGAGGCCCTACTAGTGGTGGTGGCTCTAGTAGTGGTTTTGGTGGAGGTCACACCAGTGGCAGTTCTAGAGGAGGCTTTGGTGGTGGTTGTGGAGGATGTTACTTTGGCCCTCTATCTTCTAATGACCCTATTCTAAATACCCTCCTTTAGAATATGGGTAAGATGCAGAGCTAGTTGGCGAGTCTCTCCCAAGCCTCCACCCAGCCTATCTTTCAGTCCTTCTAGCACAACTCATTGTCAGTTGCAATTTTAAATAGTCCCTTCCCGCAAGGAATGGAGATCCCTAAGTTTGAAAAATATGGTGGTAAAGGGGATTCGTAGACACATGTGTTTTCTTTTAATGCCTTGTGCACCGAATTCTTCCACAACGATGCATTAATGGAAAATTCAAGTTCCCCTGGTCACTCAAGGATACAACACTCAAGTGGTATTGTTCCTTGCCTCAAATTTTTACTTTCTTGTTTGATCAACATGTAAATCAATTCCTTAGACAATTTCAAGATAATGTCAAGCTGAAGATGGCCTTCTCGAATCTCGTCAGATGTAAACAAGGAGATAATGAAAAAATCATTGATTTTATAGCACACTATCAAGTGCTTCTTTCACAAATATCATATTAGCTGCCTAATTATAACGTGTAGAAGGTATCCATAGGGAACTTGCAAAGGCCTTGGTAAGAGAAGTTTTCCCTTGTAAACTACCTTTCTTTCGCACATTTGTGTGCAGCCTTACAAGAATGCCGACAAACGGTGATTCAATTAGGGGGATCCTCCCTGCGCACCCGTTCTAAAGGAAATTCCATCATATCAATCTCAAGGAAAGTTAAGGTTGTTACGAATGTAGTAGTTGATGCTAATGATAATGGCATCAAATGTAACCGAAAGTTCACAAAGTTAACAAAATCTTATTCTTCTATCTTACAGAAGTTGTTGAAGGATAAGATCGTAACCTTGTCAAGTCCTAAGCCTCTTTAGGATCCTTACCCTATTTGGTATGATGGGAGCGCTTATTTTTAGTGCCATTGGGTTAATGGACATGATACTAAACACTACATACAACTGCGTCATGAGATACAGGACCACATCGAGGATGGCACCATTCGTCTTGATGGGAGTAAATAAAATGATAACAAATCAGTGGTGAAAGCTAATAGTGAATTGCAGATATACATGGACCCATTTCCACACATTCTGCTAACATGGTTATCAATCCTACTGATTCTGTTACTCAACCTGAGGCCTATGTTAACATGGTCATGGTGACGTCTATTGCTCTACCTACACTTGGTTCACTAGACATAACATTCACATCACAAGACATGCCCTTAAACAACAAGCCCTCTCCACTCTACATTCTTGCTTGCCTCAATGCTAACATTGTGATAGGGGTCTTGGTAGACCCTATGAGCCATGTGAATGTCATCATAGAGGAAACATTGGTATTAAATTCATTACAGAGGGAAGAATATCAAGAAATGAAATCTACCATTTGTACGCATGATGGTATGTGCCTCAAACTGTATGGACCAATAACCTTGTCTATCCTAGTTGGACCTAGGGCTATTGAAATGGTTTTCAATGTTATTCAAGAGTCAAATCTATTCAAGTTGAAGCTAGGCATACCTTGGCTAGCTTCCATGAATGGAATCACCTCTATTGTTCACAAGTGTTTAAAATTTTCTCACGAAGGTGTCGTGCATGTAGTGCATGACATTGGATATCAACCCTTGGTGTTCGGTGGTGGATATCTATTGGATCACTTTTGGCCTACCCCAGTTGGTTCGCTTCCTTTGAGAATGGACATACTTTACAAGAATTATGTAAAGTATAAGATTGGAGGGAAGTGATAGCCAAACTTGACCCTTCTTGTGATATAGTAGTCGGTCGCCTCCTCTTCCCTAAAGGAAAAGGATAAGCCTGCACCAACTGCTCCCCATTCCCAGAAGAGAGAGGAGACATACACGTCGGCTCCCTAGCCTTCTTATAAAGGAAAACAAAAGGTTTCCTTTCCTTAGACTACCTCATCCTCCCCCCTCTCTTGGGAAGAGTATTGGATGAATCATACTGACGACTACCTGTTAAGTCCAATGATACCTCCTTGGCGTAGGACCAAGCTCAGGATCTCAGATCTCCCTAATGAATACCCCAAACTATGGAATTAATTATAAGGTAGAAAGAAAGGTTTCCGAAGGGAATTCAATTTGAATCCTCCTACTACTCCTACTCCTAAAGCAGTGAATGGGGGGAGGCCTACTGCCGAGGCTATTGAGTCGACTCCCCCCACTACTCCTCAACCTGTTCCTCCTACTCCTATTCAGGAATCTATTCCTCCACCAGAGATGGCCATAGTGGACATTCCCATGGTTGAGTAGGAGATTCCTGCTCCTTCATAGCCTCTAGTCTCCAACTTAAAGAGTCATAGAAACCACCTTGTGTGCAAGCGCAAGTGTCGGCGAAAGGCTCTCTTAGCTGAGTAGGATGCTTTGTAAAGGAAGGAATAAGAGATGACCACCCCTACTTTAGGGCCTCCCATTGTGTCCTCCTCTTCTCGTCATTCTACTTCTCTTCAGTCTGGTCCCATGCTACTTTCGGCTTCCACTGTGAGCAAAAATGTGACTAACCCCAAGGGGGTACTGTTTGAATCAAGGAACATTGATAGGGGGTGTGAATCAGTGTTCTACAAAATTTAACTTTATTAACTTGATTTTTAAACCACTAATAGCATTGAACTAAAATAAATATGTAATAACATAGAGAAATCAACCACAACACCATAACATAAGGATTTTTATGTGGAAACCATGTTAGGAGAAAAACCACGGTGGAGGCTAATCCACAATATGAGTATACTCAAAATAATTGCTTACAAATGGAATGCACATGCATTTAGACACACTTCCTAGAGCAAACTGCTCAAATACTAAAGGATTACTACCTAAAGGAAGACTCACTGTCTTACAGAAACATTCAGAGTGCATCCAGAAGATTTTGAACTAAGAAAATAGCATCTTCAAATGCCTGATTACAGTTCCGGCTAAGCACATAAACTCTTCTTCAAACTTTTCTTCTACCTTCAAAAGATTAGAACATTATTCGCACATACTTCACACACCACTGCCTTCAAATGGTATAAATAATTGATCATATATATCTGTGACTAAGGATAAGATCAACTACATGTCAGCTCAATAAAATATAAAATGTGTACAAATTGTCAGCTCAATCCATAAAAAATTATCAATGTGCACCAAATAATGTCAACCAAATCATAGTGAGGACCCAAAAAAACATGTCTCGAACATGAAAAACCTTAAACAATTATGCCTCAAATATTTGCAACACGCTACACTCATCTAGTTAGCCTTTCTGCACTATTAGATTGAAAATCAATAAACTGGATCTTCTAACTTTCACACCAATCAATACAAGGCTTAATTATTCAAAGATAAGATAGTTCATACATCAAAATTCCTTCCCTAAGATCCACAACACAAAATGATAATAGGAAATTACATATGAGTTAATGTACACAACTCTGTCGGATGCCCTATTTTAGCTTTGATAGTTAACACATCTTCAATCTAACTTCTGGTATAAGAAAATACTGAGTTGTAGATGGGATTACTGACTAGGGTTTCCATCAATGACAACACCAAATGACTTGTCCAGTGTCTCTTTCCAGCAATCTCCCCCTTTGGCATTGATGGCAACACTTAGTGAAAAATGACTAAGTGTTAGAATTAGTACCAACATGAATACACTGCAATCCTCAAAACTTCAAAAAAAATTAATCACAACTCCTCCTAAGATGAATATGAAATTTTTTACTATCCCACACTCCCCCTTTGACATCAATGGCAAAGACAAGAATCTTCATACCAAAAATCATACAAAATTTCTATGAACAAACTGTATATGTATAGACATGTATTTTAAACTTACATGGACTTGAATATGTATGCAAAAATTTTCTCCAACAGGCTTAAACTAGTGTCCCAACCCTTTTTGATACTCTCCAAAAAAGTTATGTGACCACAAAATGGGTAGGACTGCATCTCCGCTGACTCAAGATTTTTCAGATCACTGACAACCGGATAGCATCCTGTGCTTCCTTCAATGCACTAAGCATTGTCTTCATTTTAGGACCAATTAGTCCTCTGAGCTCACATACCCTTTCTACATTTTTTTTCTTTTTCATGCTTCAACCTTTTAATTTTTTCAAGCAGGGATATGACTTGACCTTCTTGCTTACTCACATAAATAGTTAGAGGATCAAAGGTTTGAGAAATATCTGTTAACTATTTCTCATATTCCTTAATTTTCTTCTCAGTGACCTCAGTGAATTTTGATAAGGATAAGCATGACTTGTAGATATTTCCACCCTCAAATAATGCACCTTGAATGCTCTTTTCACAGGTAGCTTATAAATATTTATCATTAGCAATCATACACTTCAATCTAATGAACCTATTTACATCAAATTCTTTCTGGACCTTATCCTCAACCAACTTTTTAAGAGACTCAAAGTGAGTACTTACAGAGTTGATAAGTTTCTTCAGCTAACTGGAGGGAGAATCAGATGAGTCCTTGACATGTGTGGGCATGATCTTCTCCAACATACTAGATGCAAGACTTAGCAGCTCATTTTCCTCAATGTAAGATTTCAATATCTCCTCCCTTGCCTTGACCTGAGAAAATGATTCTACCCTCAACTTCTAAATAGGAGATAGTGTGGCCAAGTTGATAGGACCTTCAACCAATTTAGGGTCAAACACCTCATATGGTTCTTCTAAAAACTTCTTTACTACCTTTGTAGTGTCTCTTGCTTCCATAGCAACCTCCTTTGCCTCAACCTTCTTTACTTCAATCATAGATTCTTGCTTGGCTTTTGGGAATCTCTATTTCTTCAACTAACACATCTTTAGGAACTTCAGTCTTCATGGGAATTTTAGTATCTTACATATCTAGAGGATTTTGTGTGTCCTCAATTGTGTCTTCTTTCACTTCTTCAATTTCTAGACTAGATGGAACATCTTCATCATGAGTTTCTTCAGAAACAACATTATATTTATTCTTCAATAGAACTGCCTTAAGAATTTTCTCAATGTCTTTTCCTAATTCTTCATTATGCCCAATCATAAGCTTATTCACCCTTTATTTTCTCTTAAAATCCTTTTTAGCATCATTGAGGACTTTCTTCATTTCTTCTATTGACATTACCATACATAGATCGACAAGTATGCATTATCTCATTTGTTCATCTTTAGCTCTTGCATTTACTCTCCTCATTTCTAAGATTTCATATAACCCTTTAGGTAACTCTAACTTTACTTCTATGAAATTCATATTGAAAATATTCAAATATTTTATTCTGCCTTCTTCAAGATTTCTCTAATCAGCACTATCAAAAGTGTCATGGATATGTGCAGGATCATGATGGGCCAAAAAGTGGCAATATGATGGGTATGTGGCTGATGACCTTTTTTTTACCCAAAATTGATGAAACAAAATTTTTTTTAAAGGAGATTCTCAGCTTTCCACCAATATAAATTATGCTTTACTTTGAATATAATAAGTAATTATTATTCATTTTCTATTCAAATTATGACTAAAGTCCCGATTGATAGGCTGATTGAAAAACATCTATAGCTTTCAAATGGTATCACATTTTTTGAATCCAAAACATGTGTCACATTCTATGCTTCACATACAATAGGATTAAAAAAGAAAAATTAAATTTCATTAATTTTTTACCAAGTTAAGGTGGTCAGCATACAAGTTTTTATATTTTTTAAAAGTTGTAATAAAAATTCATAATTAATTATTTACTTGGAAAATAATTACAAAAAATATGCATCACATTGGGACATGAGTCCTCTAATTATATCTAAAATATTATAAAAAATATTATCATTTTATTGTGGTTAGGTGGTCAAGACACCTACTTATTATTTTTCCATAAAATTTAATTACTACGCATTGAAATTTCAAATTTTCACCAAATATTTTTTTTTAAAACAAACCTAGTAGTTTAGAAACTACATTCAATTTTCTATAGATTCTATTCTTACATATTTTTGAAATAATATAGATAACTTATTCAAATTTTTACGTCAAGTTTCCTAACTCTAATATTTTTGAATTTTTTGCCACTTAAGGGCCTTTTTTTTCCATGATGATCTTGCACATACCCTCATACCATTTAGAAAGTGGTTTGAGGTTACCATCCTTAATTAAATATTTTTCCACTTCCTCTATAGTCATACCTGATCTATCAATTTTCACCTTTTTCTTTGCTTTCTCTTCACTAGAGGGCTTTTCCTTGGAGACTTTTGATTCCTTTGTGCCCTTATGCTTGATTTCTCTTACTTTTTCATTTGATTCAATTTCTTCATCATTTTCAATAGCAACATAGACTTTTGTGCTTTTATCCTTCTTCCTCTTTCCTTCTCTACCGGATGTCTTGACTTGAGCTTTTACTAGGCTTGATTTCTTTGTAGGACTAGATGAGGGTGCAAAGCTCCTTGTAGATCTAGATCTAGCAGAGGATGATGTCAGACTAGGTAACATAGTTCTAGCAGGCTCCCCTTCTTCAGCTTGTTCTCTTTTCTTCCTAGCTTCCCTCATTGCTTCAACTGATATGGTGATGCTTTCTGCAAAAGCTTCAACTTCCTTTCTCACCTTCTAGACTATCATAGGCTTCTTCAGTTGTGCATGTACTTGCATATTCTTCTCTTCAAAGGTACCAAACCTTTCTTCTATTGGAACTTGAGGTTTACTCAACAAGCGTTGGGTATACAACTCCAAAATGTGTTCTTCAACCTCATATCCCATAGGCATTATCCGAATTGTTTTAGGTTCTACTGCTTCCATCAAACACTGATCAATGTCAACCATGAAGAAAATAGTGTCCTTATATTTTTCTACAATAGATTTAGGAATCCTTTCCCTAGCTTGCATTTCACTCTAAAATCTTTTGAAATAACCCCAGATAGTAGTTTTCCTTGCTTTGATGTCACCAATTCTTTATAAGATGTCTCTAATTTGAATAGCCACTGGTTTGTCACCTTCCCATCGCACTTTACCAACTCCCAGAACTTCATTCATGAAGTAGAAGAATAGAAATAATATTATATTTCCATACTTGAAAGATTTCTTCTTGTCCTTCTTTATTTTACCAAGATTTTCAATTAGTTGGCTCTGAAGTAACTCACATAAGCCATATTCTGCATTTTCCTTGATCATTTGATAAGTTGCATAGATTGCAGTACTGGATACATAGTTATCCCAGTTGGAGTGATAGATTTTATATCCAATAACCATAGATGAAAATCTTACATCCAGATTAATGATTTCATTAATTGTCATGGCTCTTTTGTCAAAAATGGAACCGGTTTCCTCGATGACTGTTTGGTTCTTCACAGTTTCCAATGTGGGAAACCCACTAGATGAATTCAAACTAGTAACCATGCTTATAGCTTCTCTTGTGATTTTGAAGGGCTGATTTAACCACATGAACTCAACATGTACTCAACTTAGTATGTACTATAACCATTCATTTTCATTGAACACAAGAAACTTCACAATTTGTGTGAACTTCTTTTCCTCCAAAGTTTCAAATTTAGGCCTTACACAAAGATCTCCCACAATGTGATTTGTGTACAGATTTAACTAGGAGCTTCCTAACTCCTCAACATTCGCATGAATATATTCCCTAATATCTTCAATGTACAAAACACAATACATAATGGAAGAAAATGCACCTAATGGGTTTGTCTCAATAGATTTGAATGGGTTCCATTTGAATTTTGGGTGGGGTCTATCCTTAATATCAACTACTAACGGAGTAGCCATTTCCATAAATTTCAAGTTCACAACTTTTTTAGATAAATACCTTTCGCTGAATTAGGGTTTGATCGTTGAATCACCTTTACACTTGTATCTCACCAAAATTTTCTTGTAGAGCTCTCCAAAATTCTTCTCAAAATGTAATGTGACAAATGAGGAATAGAAGTAACCTTTTATCATTCACACGCCTAAATTTTTATCACAATAAATGCTTTTACCCTAGGTCTTCCAGAAATCCTATTTTCATAGTCTATGAAAGAAAATTCTTCTACGGACCTTCAATTTTGCATAAGTTTTCTCCACAAGTGTTCCCAAAAAATCTGTAGATCATTAATGCAATTGTTGCAATTTGCCACATTTTGGTACCAACTACCAATAGGGGGTAAAATATTTTCTTGAGAGATCCCCCTAGGCTAGAGGCCTTAAACTAATTCCCAAAGGAATTTCCAGCACCAAATTCTAGTGTAGATTCATTTCCTGCATCAGAAGTACTCTTCTTCACCCATGTCTTCTTCATTTGATTCCTGATCTCATCTGTAGTAGCTTTTCCTTTTCCCTTATCATCCTTTTGCATATTTTTCCCTTTGTTTACCAGGCCCTTCCTACTTCTATAGAATCTTGCAATGTGACTGGATTTGTTATAATTATAGCACATGACATTTCTTTGTCCAGACCAATTATTCGATTGGTTTTCTCTTGATCTGCACTCATTAGCAATATGGCCAAATCTATTGCAAGTATAACATCTGACATTTCTATTGAAAATGTTGTTTGTCATATTTTTGCATTCAATTGACTTATGACCATACTTATTGCAATTGAAACACTGACTGGAGAATGATGGACCACTTGGATTCATTCTACTTCTACATTGAGCAGCCATATGAACAAATTTATTGCAAACAAAATAGTATCCATTGAACTTTTGAGCATTGGGTTGTCTTACCAGATACTTTCTAGAATTGCTTGTTTGATTTCCTAGACTAAATTTTCTTTGACTAGATATGGAGCTTTCTCCTTTCTCATATCCAAGAACTCGCTTGTCACTTCCAATCTTTTGACTTTGAATCGGTTCATCAAGATTAACTGAGCTTTAGTCTTGAACTTCTTCTTGTATTCATTTGCAGTAGCAAGTTCATCTTTGAGAATAATAATTTTTCTTTCAAGCTCTTCTTCATTTTTTTTGGATTGTTGCAATTCAAGCAACAATTGATTGAATCCATCATTAATTATGTTGCAATCTTTAGATTTTTCTTTCAAGGACTGAGTAAGATTCTCTTCATTCTTCTTTTTCTCTTCAATTTCCTTGGTCATCCTCATCACAATAGATTTCATCTCATGCTTTAGGAAAGCATTATCTCTTCTGATCTTTTCACATTCTTCTGTCTTTTCCTTCAAGGCTTGACCTAGCTGTTCATCTTCCATGCTTTTACTCTCTTTCTGCTTGAGTTGATCACAAAGTTCCTTTCTCTTTTCCATGGACTTATTGATTTGATCTTTCAATGATTGAATGAATTTCTCAACATTCATGAGGCTTGCTTGCAATTCTTAGACTTAAGATTTGGACTAATCAAGATCATCTAGTGCCACCAAAAGTTTTTGATGAAGACTATTGGAATCCATTGAATCACTTTCTCAAATCTTCCCCAAGCTATTAAACTTCTTTCGAGGAACTAGGCTTTGACACCAATTGTTGGAATCAAGGAACACTAAGAGGGGCAGGGTGAATAAGTGTTCTACAAAATTAAACTTTATTAACTTGATCCTTAAACTACTTATAGAATTGAACTAAAAGAAAGATGCAAGAACACAAGGCAATCAACCACAACACCATAACACAAGGATTTTTATGTGCAAACCCTATTAGGGGAAAAACCATGGTGGAGACTAATTCACAATATGAGTATACTCAAAATAAGTGTTTACAAATGGAATGCACATGCATTTAGGCACACTGCCTAGAGCTCATTGCTCAAATACAAAAGGCTTATTTCCCAAAGGAAGACTCACTATCTTATAAAAAAAATTGGATTACATCTAGAAGATTTTGAATTGAGAAAGTAGCATCTTCTAATGCCTGATTACAATTTTGGTTAAGAACATAAACTCTTCTTCACACTTTTCTTCTACCTTTGAAATATTAGAACATTATTCACGCACACTTCGCACACCACTGCCTTCAAATGGTATAAACAATCGATCATATATATCTATGACTAAGGATAAGACTAGCTACATGTTGGCTCAATAAAATATAAAATGTGTACAAACTATGGGCCTAATCCATAAACAATTATTAATGAGCACTAAACAATGTCATCCAAAGCATAGTGAGGACCCAAAACAACCATGTTTCAAACACGAAACACCTTAAAGAATTATGCCTCAAATATTAACAACATGCTACACTCATCTAGTTGGCCTTTTTGCATTGTTAGACTAAAAATCCATAAACCAGATCTTCTAACTTGCACACCAGTCAATACGAGGCTTGATGATTCAAAGATAAGATACTTCATACATCAAAATACCTTCCCTAAGATCCACAACACAAAATGATAATAGGAAATTACATATGAGTCAATGTACACAACTCTGTCTGATGCCCTATTTTAGCTTTGACAGTTAACACATATCTTCAATCTAATTTTCGATATAAAAAAATATTGAGGTGTGGATGAGATTACTATCTAGGGTTTCCATCAATGACAACACCAAATGACTTGTACAGTGTCTTTTTCCAATAGGTACAGGTGTTCATTGCTCCTTCGGTGGAGCCGCCTTTACCGATATCCGTTCTGGTTATCCAGCCTTTCCTAAAATCCATGGATATGACTAACACCTTGGTTGTATCCATTACAGTTCTTTCCTCCTCTTCCTTCACACCTCTAGCATTGTCTCCAGGGAGTTCATCTCCTCCAATGAAGCAAAAGGTGGAGTGTGGTCCTTCTAGCAGTGAAGGACGTAAGAGGAGCCCACTTTCTTCGCAAGGTGGTCCCATTCTGACTTGTTTTTTCCTAGTGACAGAACCAGTCCTAGCTTCCCCTGAGTTCGTCACCGCTCCCGAGTCATTCAGAAAGCCTAGTGGTGAATCTCAGGTGCAACCTACCCTGTCCACTAAAGTTATACATGAAAATCCTGTAGGGTACATGTTAAACTATGTAGATGAAGTTCTAGCCTTGTCAACAATCTTCATGAAATTGCTAACCATAGCTCCACAAGAGCTCGGTGAAGAAGACCTTGTGGGGCCTTCTTCCTTGGCCCTTGTTGCAAGAGGGCCAGATGCTTTTCCTCTTAACATTCCACCATTGCAGGCTCATCCTCCATCCCCCTATGATGATCTAGAGTGGGAATTAGACAACCCCTTGGTTGATCAGTGATAGGAGAAGGCCCCTTCTTGATCTTGTGTGTGTGATGTGTCCCCCTGTGATCATGCTATGTGTTTCTGAATGACCCTTTTCACCCCTATTGGTGCTTGGATACAATCATGGTTTTTGTGCCATAAACCTTCTTCTATTTGTATCATCACTCTTCCATGTTTGTGACTTGATTTTTGATAAACTGGGGATGATGCAAATCATTTGGGGCATTTAGGCTTCCCTTCTATGTTGACCCAATTTTTTATTTTTACTTTTTTTTTTGTGCATTCTTCCTAATCTAGTTGGGGATTGATGATCTTTCACCTTGCACCATGGTTACCTATTATTTATGTGAGCATGGATAGATTTGACCCTGCTAAACTAGATCCCCTTGTGTCCTTCGTTTGTGTTTTCTCCTTTTCTCTCTCTCTTCATATTTCTCTCTTCTTTTCTTGAGTTGTTCCTCTCATGTGTGACAACGTCTTTTCCTTAACATTCCAATTTTCAGAAAATGCATTCATTTCCAACGAATCTTTTCTCAAAAACCCTTACAAACATTCCTTTTCAAAAACAACATTTAGAATTAGGGATCCTTTTGAAAGAACCTGAGAATTTTCCCCTGATGTGGGAGTAGCTATAACATTCCCCTTGTGTGGGGGGAATTCTCTTCCTTTATAAGGGGATCCCTTGATGATGGATCAATTCGAGAAAGAAAACATATATTTTTGAACTGTGAGTCCCTTGAGTGGACCTCTTCTTCACAACGAGTTCTTGAGGGACCCCTTTGAAATTATTTCAAATTTTTGATAGTCTGTGTGATTGTTCACTTAATTTCCTATGTGGCTACTTCTGGACTCTGCAGAGTCCACTTTCCTAGGTTTCCTCCATGTGAGATATCCTAGGAGATACCTCCTTGTAGGATTGAGATCCTATAGGGTGCTTCCTTTGAGCTTCCTCCATCCAAGAGATATTGGGGGTGGGTCTTGTGCAGGTCTGTGAGCCTGTAGGGAACTTTCTTGGGTTTGAGCCATATGAGAGATCTTGGGGGTTACCTTCCCTACAAGTCTATGGGTCTGTAGGGAACTTCCTTGGGTATTCTTCATGTGAGAGATCTTGAAGGATACCTTCCCTATAGGTTTGTATGTTTGTAGGGCGCTTTCCTCACTTCCTCCATGTGAGAGATCTCTGGAGACACTTCTTGGGTACCCTTAATGTGAGTGTTCTTGGGGGAAACCTTCCTTGTAAGTCTGTAGGCCTGTAAGGTGCTTACTCCATGGGGATTCCTTCATGTGAGAGATCTTGGGGGTTGCCTCCTTACAAATCTGCGGGCCACTATAAGATGCTCTCTTTCTTCAACTTCATGGTTTTGAGAAGCTATGAACTCCCTTGCTTGTCTTGCACCTTCAAGTTCATTAGATCATGGTCTACTTCCTCGAAGGTTTAGGTATACATTTCTAGCCTTATTCATTCTTCGACCTACTTGACTGAAGCACTCATCAATACTCATGCTCACTAAAGTTGGGGAAAAATGTATAAGAGTGAATTTGCACCCTTTATGAAAATTCCCCTTTTTCCTTTCTCCACTTTAGAAAACCAAGTTCAAAGGCTTAATTACACCTAAGCCCATTGCTTTCATCCCACTTGGAACCTATTTTGAGTGTCAATGGGAAAATTTCTATCAGGGATGCCTGCGCGACACATAGACATCCATGTAGTGCACTTACATCCCTGGCAGATTCCTACGGTTGAATCTGTAGAGGCGTCACACTTCTCATTGGTGGTCAAGTTGTAAGGGTATGCGCGGAATCATTACGAAAAAAATAGGCCCTTAAGTGGTTAAAAGAATTAGAAAAATTAGAGTTAGGCAACTTGACGTAAAAATTTGAATAAGTTATTTATATTATTTCAAAAATATGTAACAATAGAATCTATAGAAAATTGAATGTATTTTCTAAACTACTAGGTTTATTTAAAAATATAAAAATCTATTTGGTGAAAATTTGAAATTTCAATGCAATAGTACTTAAATTTCAGGGAAAAAATAAGTAGGTGTCTACCTGACCATCCTAACAACAACAAAATGATAATATTTTTTTATAAGATTTTAGATATAAGTAGATGACTCATTTCTGGATGTGATGCATATTTTTTTGTAATTTTTTGCCAAGTAAATAATTAATTATGAATTTTTTTATTACAACTTAAATTAAAAAATATAAAAACTTGTATGTTTGACCACCTTAACTTGGTCAAAAATTCATGAAATTCAAATTTTTTTTTTAATCCTATAGTATGCGAAGCATAAAATGTGACACATGTTTCAGATTCAAACAATGTGATACCATTTGAAAGATATAGATGTTTTTCAATCAACCTATCAATCGAGACTTTAGTCATAATTCAAATAGAAACTGAATAATAATTATTTATTGAATTCAAAGTAAAACATAATTTATATTGGTGGAAAGATTAGAATCTCCTTTAAAAACCATTTTTGTTTTATCAATTTTGGGTAAAAAAAGTCGTCAGCCACATACCCTACACATACCCATCATATCGCCACTTTTTGGCCCATCATGATCTTACACATACCCATAATTCCCTCTTTGGCCGACCGACCTGAATATGGTTGTTTTCTTCATATCCTCTTCAAATTCACTCCTTCAACATGCATTTCAACTTCTACACAACTTCTTTCAAGCATTCAAACTAGCTTCTTCACACTCTTGCACTCACTTCTTGCATTCTCAAGTATTCTAGTAGCACTCTTGCACTCCACTGGGAAAAAACTTCACTCCATCACTTCAGTAGAGCAAGTTTGGGACCACACCATTGTAACAGAGGTTTGAGTGCTCTCATTATCAAGCCCATCAGCCTTGAGTGCTTTTGGTGGAGGTGGTAAGCTTTCGATTCCTCTCCTCTATTACTTGGTAGAGTAAGCAAATTTATTATTTTGTAGTGCTTTAGTGTTCTCCATTACATTATTTTCTTTATCTCACTTTCTTGGTTGTTTGTGTAGGTGGAAACACCTAAATGGGGGTATAACTAAGGCAGACCCCTATACAACCACCCAACATTTTCCCTCCTCTTTGTGTGTAGGTGGACGTTCTTTCAAGGAGCTAGCTGGTGAGCAAGTTTCTTTGTGAAATCATCCTTGCCACCCTAACTCTTGCATTTTTACTTTATCACATTAGAGAGTATTTTGTTTATTCAATCACATTATTTTGGCCCTTTAGTAGTAGTTAGATAGGTTGTTAGCTCATTTTCTTAGGTTTGACCTTCTCTCTTTAGTTGTCTAGTCGTACGGATGCCAACACACTTGAGAGACGCCAGTGTGCCACACTGTTGTCCCAGGATCATGCTTATGTCCTCAGGCAGAGAAATTTCTAAGGCGTAGCATTGAACCTAAGAACCAGCTCTCCTAGCCCCATCCTATATTTCAAGTCTGTAGGGTGATTGAAGGACTTTATAGTCCTCATCATTCTCGTCCCACATTCCCCAACATCATGTTAAGTTGAGGTACGTTAGGGAAGCCTTCTGCTCTTGGCCCTTCATGACTTGGGGCCTTGAACATGGTTGGTTCCTCTCTATTATAGTCTAAATGACCCCTTAATGCACTTTTTGGTCATTCTTAAGTGTATTTTTAAGGATATTCCCATTAGACATCACTTAATGCACTTTAATCTCCAAAACCAAGTGAAATTTCTCTGGTTGGACCAAGTCGCCATCTGGGATGACTTAGTCCCACTAGGCACAAAAATAAAAATAATTTCAATTTCTTGGTAGTATTTTATTCTCTTACCCTTGAGGTCAGCTTGTGATGTGTTATTTTAAGGAATTAATAGAAATCAAGTATAAATAAGGGTTTTTCATATCATTCTAACACCCATTCACTCAAGCATTGATTCATCTAATCATTCAAGCAACTATCAAGAATTCAAGCAATCTAAGCATAATCAAGTCATCCATTGGAGCACTTCATTGCATATCTTCATATTTACACATCAAGGGTTTGGTAAGTTTATGACATTGCACATGTTTATTTATCATTCTCTTCATATTTCATTTCATTATCTAGGGTTTTATTACTAAAGTGGGGTTTGACTAAGGAAAACCCCTATAATCTAACCCTTAACCCTTTTCCCCCTCTTTACATATGTGCTTGAAAACTTTGTATGCATATTTTTCAAAGTGTTTGGTGTCAAAAAGTGGTCAACAATCCATCAAAGTCAACATAATCCTAATTGAAGCTTGGAGACTCTTTTTAGCCCATTTTCTATAGAATAAGGATCAAACACAGGTCTATTAGAGAAGCAAGTGCAAAACGGAAGCATCAGAATCCTATTCTGAAATTTTAGAAATCTACAGGTGGACTAAGTCACCATCTATGGTGAATTAGTCCCATTGCCAAGCCTAAAAATTGATTTTCACATTCCTATACACCCATTTACAAATTCTCGTTCTGGTAGATTTTTCCTAAAACTAGAATAAGTTGCCCAACTTGGCGTAAGTTTCCCAGTCAACTCTATAGGATTCCAAGAGCCTCATTACATGAAATTTTAGATTCCAGGTGCACCTATCTAGTTATGTTTAGCTATTTTATCATTTGCTTGCATCTTTTGGTGATTTTGCAGATCATAGTGTGCTTTCCAACACTTTACATTTCTTAGGTTTAGCATCAATAAATCATCTTTCTTTTAGTTTGATGCATTAGGAAATCACATTTAGGTACATTAATCTTGAGTGTAGACATTAGCATTTTTACCCCATTTCCTCTCCTTTTAGGTGAAAAAGCTAGAAGACTTAAAGAAATCCTTGGGTAACCAAAATCGGTGTCCACAGGTTTAATTACCTAAATGGGGTTTGACCAAGGAAAACCCCTATTCCATAACAAACAACATTTTTTCTTCTCCATTGATGTGTGATTGAAGGTTTTAGGTTGAAGATCAAGTGGAGAACAAAAGTTTTCAAAAAAATTCAAGATTGAAAAGTTATAAAAGTTGTCATCTTTTTTGCAAGATCACAAAAACTAAGCCACATAATTTATTTCCAACATTCAAGAGTTGAACATCTAGGACATGGGAGTGCAAACATTGAAGAACAAAATCCATAAATCACTTTTCTAGAACCCTAGCATGGACCCATTCACAACTAGGCGAATGAGTCCTCAATGACCCTCAAAACAACACTTTTTCATCCAGGTACACATTGTTTCTACATCTCAAAACCTTCCTTATTTCTGTTATAATAGTTAGGATTGATTTCTGATTATTATTTATGCATTTTACCCATCATAATTGAGTGAAACAGAACCTTAAGAAACATTAGGTTCATCCATTTGGTAAATCCTCATTTGGGTGAACCTCTCTTTTTCTATGTTTCATTTTAGTGAACCCGACATATTGAACATTGTAGTTTTCTGATTTTGGGACTCTTTCTTTTTATCTTAAGTTAGATCTTGCATTCATTTCATTGAATTAGATCTCATTTAGGGTATCTTATTTTGTATTCAAATTTCCATCTCATCTAGGGTTTTGGAATTGCATTGTTTGCATTCTTTAAATCTAAAACAATTACAAAAAATGATCAATCATATTACATATCATTTAGATCATATAATTTTTCATTTAAAAAAAAATAAAAAAATTGCATATCAAACTAGGTCTTTTAATTCATCATTTTATAACATTTTCTTCTTGCATTTCATATTACATTTACAAAAAATCGAACCTGAAACTTACTGTTACAAACCTGATTCTGAAACTCATTAATAAAATCTTAAAAATTAGTAAAAATCAATTGAAAAACCCTAATCTAGGACCCATTCACATTAAGGAAAATAAGTCCCTGATCAGGTGTTAATCTGCTTTTCTAGAATCTAAAATTTCCTATTTTATGCTTCTATTTGTTCCTATTACATCTCTGTTTTAGTTTTCTAATTTTTTGTTTCATTAATTTAATTATATTTAGCTTAATTTTCTTCATTTAGTTCACTTTCAAAATTAAAAATTGCATTTACAACATTTCATTTTCAGTCTATTAAATAGTATAACCAGTAAATAAGCTTGTTTATGTCTTAAAATCTGAAAATGGACAAGTGTTTTAGCAATGTGTGGAAATATTCATTCTCTTTGGTTGATGTTTCAAGTTGTGTTTTTGGAAATGATCCTAATGCAATTGAACCCACTCATGCTCACTCGACTCCTAATGAGTTTCCTCATGAATTTTACATCATTGGGGGAGATGATGCTAGCATGAATGAATTCATAAATGATTTCCTTAACAATCTTGAGAATAATGCATCCTTCAATCCTTCCATGAAACAACCAACATAACTTGAGATGTTTGGTCTTCTACATCCTGAAATAAAGTCACAAACTAAACCTAAAATTCCAACAATGAGTGACCTCAATTCCTCTTGTCAAGTGCATAGTCATTTATCTTATGTTAAAAAAGTGACTAACACTCTCATCAACCTAGAAGACACTTATTTCCAAGGCTTTAATATCTTAACAAACCAAGGATGTGACATAACTAATGAGCATGAAATTCATAAAATTCTAGATCAAATTACTATTGAATAAATAAAAGAAATAGGATATAAAGATCCTCCTCCTAACATAAGTTTCCTTCTTAAAGAACAACCGATGCCTTAGAACGAAGATGATAAGGTCATTTCAGGTCCTCCTCCTCTATATCCACCTAGAGAAGTTGGTGAACCTAGAAAGAAATGAAAGCCTTACAATCTAAAGAATCTATAATTTCCATGTCCCATGTTTGCAATTGAAAGAACCTTACACACTTCTAAGTCAAGGACTTATTGCACTACCACCCATAAGAGCGAAACCAAAACTATATCCTAAGAATACAAACATGCTTCATTATCAATATCATAGATTTCTCGGACATAGTACCAATGAATGTCATGCTTTAAAACAAATATTTGAAAATTTTGATATCATAGACATAGTCCCTTAAAAGGGTGCATTTTTCTCCTTGCCATGTAATAGTTGTAGGATCCTAGCATTCTCACTATTACATGTTTCACAGTCATGGAAAATCATTCTCTTTATCGCAAGGAGCTTGTTCTCATCACCTATCTCAGCTCATCCTTGTCCTACACTTAATGGGGGCATGGGTTGGTTTTCCTTGTCCTAGTGGTCAGATGTGTTGATTGTTCCTTTGGCTAGTTGTTCGCCTTCCATTTATACCGACCGAGATTGGGATGTCGAAAACCTACTATAGGTTGACTCGCATGTTCCTTATTAGTATTTTTCTTTGTTTTCTTTTTAATGATCTTTTATGTGATTGCATGTTCATAATGTGATCCCTAGTATTGTTTCATTTGATGTATTTCTCTCTCTTTTCATGCATTCCTTTATATGTACCTACATTCTTCTCTATGTCATAAACATTTATCTTTTTTCTTGTCTTGTGTCTTCCTTTTGGGGATGACATAAGGCGTCAAGACATTTAGGTCTCTTCCATGTTGACCCGGAAGGCTTCTTCTTCTTTTTTTCTCTCTTTATGTCATTCTTCATGTTCTATGAGTATTTGGAGAATGATGACAGTTCTAAGCTCTATGACAACATTGTAGCAAGTATATACTAGCCTTGAATCCATAGATCCCTTATGTATTTTTTGGGGCAACCCCTCCCTCCTTTTTCATGACGTAGCTCTATTTCAGAAACATATGACTTAGCATAGGGTTTTCTGAGGAAAACACTAATGTCTTAGGAGAAAACATTCACTACTTTAAAGCAATTGTTGATAGTAATGTTGTTATAAACCACTTTAAGGTGGGGGCATACATTGATAAAATATTTCAACATTTTGCATATTTCATGGTGTGACTTTTTTTTTTCTTGTGACATGTCCTTTTCATGATGGTTTCATTGGGTTTGATGTCCTCCAAGACTGTGATATTTCTAAACATACGATTTCCCTTAGTGGCATGAATCGAACGAGGCATCCCATTAGTGGCAATTTGATATTCTTGACTTTTCCTCTCTTGGAGACATTAGGCATGATGTTCCCTACGAAGAAGACCTTACATGAAGTGAAATCACTTTGAACAAAAACCTATAGACAAAATGTTCAAAATCATAGCATTGTGATACCTTTTCAAGGTTGTCAAGAGGATAACTTTAGTTAGCAAGGGGGGATAATATTTTTCACTTATTTGCCACCTTGTTGGGATAACTCACCTAGTGGAGGATCTGAGGTTCCACTACCCCAGAGTGAGCATGCATGTTACAAACAAACAACCTAGACCTGGTGCACATTGTGTCGGACAGATTGTCGAAGCTTGATCCTTGTTATAGATAAACAACCACATTCCACATAGTGTTGGAATGATTGAATCTTGATCTTTTGTTTTTTCATGGTTTTCGATAGGGTATGGCTAAGTATATTTTTTCATTTATGCATACATAAGTGTCGGGTAAGTGCACCAAGATGGTTCCCAAAAAAGGGGCTTAAGTGGCCACTTTCTGAAATCAGGGAATACTGACCTTGGACGTGAAATTGAGGATAGCTACACTCAAAATTTTTTGATGGAACAAAAACAAGGACCGTAGTGCTCTGAGTCTACTTTCTAAACTACTAATTTATTTTGAAAATGGTTGAGATTAAGGGGTTCAAAAGAGGTACACACACAAATTGCTGTTGTTTCTCTCAGAAAAACATAACATAGCAACTCTTGTGTGACCCGAGCACGGTGGACTTTTTTGTAGTATTTTTAAAATCGCTCTAGTCAGAAGTTAGATAATAGTATGTAGTAAGGACTGGATATTTTTTGATAATTTTTTAATGAATATTTGATTTTTTATTAATTTTCTAAGTGGGCACTTCCTAAAAAGTAGAATTTTGGCCGTGCTCCCCTTCAAATTTTTTGAAACTAATAGATTTTTTTTAAATTGTAGAATGGAGTCTAGTTTCTAAAAATATAATTTATTTCAAATTTTGATGAACGGTTAATTAATAGCGAAAAAAATACCAAACATTGCTTTTTGAAGAAAAACGGACATACAATCAAAAGAAATTATGGATGAAAGGTTTAACATTGTTAGAAAGTGAAAAAAATTACATCGTTGGAAAACTAATAAAGAACCTAATATTACCCATGTCTTCAATTTTCTTGATATTGAACCAGATGCAATCTTCATGGTGAGCACGAACCCGATTATGTGAAAATTTGTTGAATTTGGAAAAAAACACGTCTCTGGTCTTTGGGAATGCCCTCCAAGCCTCTGGGTTGGTATTCCAAGGAAAATACCAAAGCTAAGGCTTGGGGATTCCCAATGCAAGACATAACGCATGCACGTTATAACGCACTCGCGTTATAACACGCACGCGTTATGTCTTGCTTTTGACATTTTCTGAAGAGATTACTAGCAACAAATACCACGCTCGCGTTATGTCTTCCCTTAGTTAAATGCCACTTTATTGAATGTTTGTTGATATGTTTGTATGTTTGTATGTGTATGTATACTAGTGTGTCATGTATGTATGTTTATGGGAGAGAGGGTGGGAGTGGGAGAGGGTTTAGCATGGTAGAGCATGGGAGAGAGTGGCAAAGTGGGAGATAGGGAGGGAGAGTGTGGGAGATAGGGTTGGAGAGAGTGGGTGAGTAGGAGATAGGGTTGGAGTTGGTTGGAGAGTGTGGGAAGAGAGTTGGAGAGAGGGCTTGAGAGAGTGGGATAGGGTTGGGAGAGTGGAAGAGTGTGGGAGACAGTTATTTGAGTGTGGGAGAGGGTGGGAGAG
>VDFB02075321.1:292855270-292880966 GCA_007258455.2 Sequoia sempervirens
CTCTTTCAAAAAATAGTTGAGGGTAATTGGAAATGATGTGTAAAAGTTTATAAGGCCTCCTTTTGGTTAGGGCAGAAGGTTGATTGGAAGTTTGAAGCATTTGAATATTAAAAAAACTCTATTTTTCTTGATTTTCCAGTAGTTTTGACTATTCCTTCAATTGGTACAACCTGCAGCAGCATTGTAAAGCCCTATAATGAATATGGTTTGATAGAGGGTAGAGAATAATTTCTTTTGGTGGTGATTTTAATTGATTTCATTAAGTATTAATAAATTTACTTCAATTTTAGTGAAAGAGGGTTTGAAACCCTACCAAACAAGGGTTTGGTCACCAAAATGGTCATAACCCCCATTTCCACCGTGGGAAAAATGTAAAACTTGGTAGAATGTTAGGTTTAGAGCCCTTCTTCATGTTCAAATTTGTTTTAGAGTGAAATATGGAGGTTTGCAAAAGTTATTCGATTCCCTAGGTCAGTTTTTCCCTTGTAAATGCATGAAAATGGTCTTTAAAATGCACATTTGATAATTTTCTGAGTATTTGTGCAATACTAATGAATGAAAAGCATGGAACAGGTCTTGGGGAACCTATTAGAATATTTTAAAGGAATTATGGGTGTTTGGATGTGCCTTGAAAGGTTGAACACTTCCTTATGCAGGCCTAGTTAAGCCTCGTTTATGGCTTGTAAGTCAATCTTTTGATACATTTATGGTGGGTGTTTGATCCTATGCTTTTGGAAACTTGTGGAGGATATTTTAGGAGTCTAAAAGAATGTTTCATTTTCTGGTTAATTCCTTTAATTAGTTTTTATTTTGACTATCGTATTGGTGAATGTTGCAAAGTTACATGGCCTTGTGTAGGAGCGATGGAAGAATGGATGTTTTTGGGTACAAGGTCTATTTGTTTGGTCATTTTCTATTGTGTGAGTGTTTTTACATCATCCCCAAGTCATGTTGAGATGTTTGATCGGTGGTGATTCAAGTTGAGTGATCGTTGCATTGTTGAGTGATCAATTCAATCAAAAACAACAATGGCAAAGTCTGCCCTTTCAAGGTTTTATGAAGGGAAAGAGAGTCCAAATTGTAAGGGAAATAAGAATTTGTAAAATGAATGTCAAGTTGAGTGTGGATTGAGATTTTTCTTCCTTTGCTTTGCATGACATTAAGCCAGTTTGGAACACATCTCAAATTGGACATTAGGTCCTTTTAAAGTCATCTATTTCAAATTAGGACATTAGGTCCTTTCAAATTGGAACACATCTCAAATTGGACATTAAGACTAGTGATCTTGCCATTATCATCTATTTCAGTTTAAAGTCCCCTGGAACACCTCCTCTAAACTCTATATCCTTGCATTCAATGGTGTGCTTCAAATTGTGTTTGCATGATGCCTTGAATTGTGATAAGGTTTCTTAATAGGTCTTTGAATTCTCTAACATTTTTCTATTCATTGTCTGTCATACTTAAAATCTTCCTTCAAATTCCTTCAAGGTGTTTAGGAATGATGATTTAATGGTGAAAATTCAAAGAGAAGATTTTGGAAGTGTGTGGAAGTCAATTTTTCAAGAGGCCCTAGTTTTTGGAGCAATTTCGTGAGGGTTTTGTGTTTGAGCATGTTAAGGGTGTCATAGGAGATTAAAACTTGGAAAATAATTGGTTTGGTATGTTGTGTAGCATCACAAAACACACCTAATTCAATCATTAGTTTGGTGAGTCTTTTGGAAAAGTTGTTAGAAAAGTCAAAAAAACCACCATTGGAGGCCTAGTTGGCTGGAAGCCCAGTCAAGGTGGAAAAGTGGGTTTTTGTTTGAGTCAGAGGTTTGGGGCTTTGAAAAAATTCAAGACAAGTTTGTTTGTGTCCCTTAAGGGAATTCCAAGGGTTTGGATCCATAGGAGAAAGATTGGAGTCATAAGTGCACTTTGAGGCTTCTTTCCTTAACGTTGTTTAGAACATGGTTGAGATTACTTCATTGGAAAAACCTTCAAGCCTTTGAGTTTTGTTTTGAGTCCCATATCCTCTACATCATAGTGGTATCAGAGTAGTAAGTAGGTCCTTTAGGGATTGAAGAATAAGCAATGGCACCTAAAAATTAGTTAGCAAGAGAGTTGGAGGAGTTGAGGGAAACCTTGGAAAGGGAGAGAAGGGAAAGAAGAGAACAAGAAGCAGCAAGAGAGCAGGCTAAAGCAAGGGAAGAGAGGCAATGGAGAAGGGAGAGAGAAGCTATGTAGTCTAGGATCAATAGCCTTGAGAGAAATAGGTGAGGAGAACAAGGAGAACAAGAAGACAATGATGAAGAAGAAGAGTGATAGGGAGGGGGTTGGAGGAATCAATCACAGATTCTTGCTCTAGGTCTTGCTTGCAAGACCTCCTTGGTGTTTTGGCTTTCCACCTTAACCTATAGGACCCTTCTCAAATTTAGGTACCCCTAGTTTGTCTGGCCAACCCCACTTCTATCACAATTCCATCTACCAAGTTAACCTTGGTGCAATGCTTCAACTCTTCCTTAGCCCTTCATCTACCCTAAAGGCTAATCTATCATCAACACTCCATTAGTTCTTGTAGGGGTGTAGAGATGTCTTCAATAGCTTCAAACCAACCTCCTAGGGTTCTTGAAGGTTCACCAAAACTCCACCTTTTCATCACTTTCACCAAACCCTCATCTAGGGTTAAGAAGGCTACTAGTCCATGACCCCCAATTAGGTCTCCATCACCAAAACAACTAGTTATTACTCAAACATTTCAAAAGACCACCTCAATATTTCTTTGAGGTCCTTGTCCCATATGAACACCTCTCAAATATTTTTGAGGTCCTAAGCTTTAACTGCTTAAACTTGAAAATGGTCATTTCCTAGGGTTTTAAGCCATTTTCTAGCTGTTTTCAAACTGTCAACTTGTTCTCACATCAATTGAACTGATGGAGCTTTCTCCTTCATGTGGCAACTAGGTGCAATTTTTATTCTACAACTTCGTGTGACCAAATGGACTGTTCCAGCAGATTTCAAATAGGAATTTTTATGCTTTAGGAATGGTTCTCTTTCACACACCAAACCTGTGAGGAATCACTTTCGAGCTCGTTCAGGGATCGATCCTTGGGAGTCCAAAAGGTAAAAATGGCTGCAAACTTCAGCATGAAGGGCTACTTTCGGACACCATGACACTTAGAAAATTCTTGTCACGATCCTGGGATGCGGCGTTGGAGCCCCTCTACAATAACCTCTCTGGGTTTTGAGTATCACCAGTGGTTTTCAGAGTAGTGTCAATTTTCAGTTGATGGAAAAGTGTCAAATGGGCGTTGAAAAGTTGCAGGTGGTGCAATTTTTCGTTACGCAGCTCATGTGTAATGACCAAATGGATATTCCAATGTGTTCAAATAGGCATTTTTACGCTAGGCATGGTCCTCTTTTTGCACTGAAACCACAGCGAATGCGCTCAGAGCTACGTTCAATAGGATCGATCCTTAAGGGTCTAAAGGTAAAATGGCTGCAAACTTGACATGGGGCTACTGAAGCTGCTTGTGGTAGCAGAAATTTCTCGTTTGATCCTATGGGATCGTTGGGACCCTCTACAATAACCTCTCTCAGTTTTGGTTATCTCGGAGTGGTTTTCCCGTGGTGTCAAGTTTTCAGTTGATGGAAAAAGTGTCAAATGGAAGCAATGGAAATTTGCAAGGTGGTGCAATTTTTGTTCTGCAACTTGTGTGACCAAACAGACTGTTCCAACACATTCAAATAGGCATGTTTACGCTAGGCATGGTCCTTGTTAACACCCAAACACGCGGAATCGCTCTGAGCTACGTTCAACCGGATCGCTCCCTTAAGGGTCCAAAGGGTGAAATGGCTGTAAACTTTAGCATGAGGTTACTTAGACACCGTGACACTTAGAAACTTTACGTCTAATCCTATGGGATCGCGTTGGGCCCCTCTACAATAACCTCTCTCAGTTTTGGTTATCACAGAGTGGTTTTCCTGTGGTGTCCAGTTTTCAGTTGATGGAAAAAGTGTCAGATGGAAGCAGTGAAAAGTTGCAAGGTGGTGCAATTTTCGTTCTGCAACTCATGCGACCAAATGGACTATTCCAACATGTTCAAATAGGCATGTTTACACTATGCATGGTCCTCGTTCACACCCAAACATGCGGAATCGCTCCAAGCTACGTTCAACTGGATCGATCCCTTAAGGGTCCAAAGGGCAAAATGGCTGCAAATTTCAGCATGAGGTTACTCAGACACTGTGATGCTTAGAAACTTCTCATCTAATCCTATGGGATCGCGTTGGGCCCCTCTACAATAACCTCTCTCAGTTTTGGTTATGTCAGAGTGGTTTTCCCATGGTGTCCAATTTTTAGTTGATGGAAAAAGTATCAAATGGAAGCAGTGAAAAGTTGCAAGGTGGTGCAATTTTTGTTTTGCAACTCATGCAACCAAACGGACTATTCCAACGTGTTCAAATAGGCATTTTTACGCTAGGCATGGTCCTCATTTGCACCCAAACACACGGAATCGCTCCGAGCTACATTCAACCGAATCGATCCCTTAAGGGTCCAAAGGGTAAAATGACTGCAAACTTTAGCATGAGGCTACTCGGACACCATGATGCTTAGAAACTTCTCATTTGATCCTATGGGATCATGTTGGGCCCCTCTACAATAACCTCTCTCAGTTTTGGTTATCTCAAAGTGGTTTTCCCGTGGTGTCCAGTTTTCAGTTGATGGAAAAAGTGTCAAATGGAAGCAGTGGAAATTCGCAAGGTGGTGCAATTTTCGTTCTACAACTCGTTTGACCAAATGGATTGTTCCAACGCATGATTTTAAGTCATTGGAAAAATTTTCTCTAGAAATTTTGATGTTTGGACTTAGGTGAATTTCCAAAATGCCAAACATACTTAGGAAAAATTTCAAGTTTTCTATCTTCTCTTTGATGTGGCGGACTTCATTCATGAATAAGCCATCTCTAAATGCCTATGGCAGACTTTGCTTATATTTAGGCCATCAAGACTTAGGCTAGGTGGACTTAAAGCTTAATCTCAAAGCTACTTTCTTAGAGCGGACTTCTCTTTAACTCATGCCATTGACTTCTTAAGTGGTTTTTATCTCATGTTAGGCCAAGGGCAGACTTGCTCATAGTTTATGCCATACTTTACTTCTTATGGCAGACTTCACACATTTTCTAGCCATTTACTAAATGACTAAGGGCGGACTTCAGCTTGCAACCTGCCACTCAATTTTTCTTGGCTATGCCTTAGCCACTTCATCTTTTGTCTTGGGGCGGACTTCAACTCTCTTCAAGCCACTTTATCTTTGACTCTTCTCTTTGCCACCTTCTTATGTTCAAGGCGGACTTGCCTTGTTTCCCTGCCACTTCATCTTATGCCTATAGTGGACTTCATCTTTTCTCAAGCCATTCCATCTTTTGCTTATGGCGGACTTCATCTTTCTTCAAGCCATAACCTTTTATGGTGGGCGGAGTTTGCTTCATGTCTGGCCATTGGAGGGCGGACTTCATCAAATGTTTGCCATCTCAGCATTTTGTCTTGGGGCGGACTTGACTCCATGTGTTGCCATTTCACATTCTTCAAGGGCGGACTTCCACTCTTTTCATGCCATAGTCTTTTAGGGTGGGCGGACTTGCTTATCTTTGTGCCACCTCAAGGGCGGACTTTGTCTACTTGCTACTCATTCAAGCTTTTGTTGAGGGCGGACTTTAGCCTTGATCTGACCATCTAACACATGGACATGGGCAGACTTGACTCATTTGCATGCCACTCAAGGCAGACTTTGCTTCTTTTGATGCCATTCAACACTTTATCCAAGGCGGACTTGCTTGTTTCCCTTACCATTCAAGGCGGACTTCATAGGAGGGCCTGCCATTGTTCCTTTTGCTTAAGGGCGGACTTGGCCACTTTTGATGCCACTTTTCTATGCTGCTGGGCAGAGTTTAGGTCTCTCTTTGCCATTTCATACTTGAACATGGGCGGACTTCATCAGATTTCAGGCTATTTCATAAGGCTGGGCGGAGTTGCCTCTTGCTTCTGCCATTCACATTGCCTGGCTGTAGCCTTCTGACATTAATTTCACTCATCTCAGTGCTGGTTGGACTCCAATTTGCCATGATTGTTCAGATTTTTCATGGATTTCTCATATTTTTACATGAGTTTCTCAGATTTCAATATGAATTTCTTGATTTTTCACCATTTTTCTGTGATTTTCGAACGATTTTTCCAATTTTTTTTTTTTCATGATTTTCTAGAATTTCACCATGAATTCAAAAAAAATTCAAATCCATTTTCTGAGAGTTTCGTTGATCTTTTTGAACTTCTGAGTGGATTTTTGAAACTCGAGCCCTTTCCAAATATAGCAACTTTCTAAAAATAGAAATTTTCCAAAATAGCAACTTTCCAAAAATAGACCCTAAAAAATAGGGATCTCAGAATTTCCCAAAAGTGCCAAAAAAGTAGGTCCTAAAAAATAGGGGGCCTGAGGTGAAAAACCCTAAAAACTGGGAGGTGTTAGAATTGACCGAAATGACAGTCGATCTTCGTCTCCCAGGCCTTCTAAGCGTGATGGCAATGTTTATACAGTGATCCAGGCTAAAACTCATTTGCTTGACTTGGGTGACCATTCAAAATTCAGACTCCTCATTGCAAAAAGACTGGTGATAAGCAATTGTGATGCCAAGGCAAAACCAAAAGCAAAAAAAAATGAAGGGTCCCCATTTGCAATGGGGCGATGTGTGTAAAGGTCACAATAAGTCCAAAGGGCAAAATGGCTACAAACTTTAGCATGAGGTTACTCAGACACTGTGATGCTTAGAAACATCTCGTCTATTCCTATGGGATCACATTGAGCCCCTCTACAATAACCTATATTGGTTTTTGTTAGCTTAGAGTGGTTTTCCCATGGTATTCAGTTTTCAGTTGATGGAAAAAGTGTTAGATGGAAGCAATGGAAAGTTGCAAAGTGGTACAATTTTCGTTCCGCAACTCGTGTGACCAAAAAAACTGTTCCAACGCATTCAAATAGGCATTTTTACGCTAGGCATGGTCCTCTTTCACACCCAAACATGCAGAATTGCTCTGAGCTACATTCAACTGGATCGATCCCTTAAGGGTCCAAAGGGCAAAATGGCTAAAAACTTTAGCACGAGGTTACTCGGACACCGTGACACTTAGAAACTTCTCATCTGATCCTGTGGGATCATATTGGGCCCCTCTACAATAACCTCTATCAGTTTTTGTTATCTCGGAGTGGTTTTTCGGTGGTGTCCAATTTTCAGTTGATGGAAAAAGTGTCAAATGGAAGCAGTGGAAAGTTGCAAGGTGGTGCAATTTTTGTTCTACAACTCGTTTGACCAAATAGATTGTTCCAACGCATTCAAATAGGCATGTTTACACTAGGAATGGTCCTCTTTCGCACCCAAACACCCAGAATCGCTCCGAGCTACGTTGAACCGGATCGATCCCTTAAGGGTCCAAATGGTAAAATGGCTACAAACTTCAGCATGAGGTTACTCAGACACTGTGATGCTTAGAAACTTCTCGGCTGATCCTATGGGATTGTGTTGGGTCCCTCTACAATAACCTATCTCAGTTTTTGTTATCTCAGAGTTTTTTTCTCGTGGTGTTCAGTTTTTAGTTGATGAAAAAAGTGTCAAATGGAAGTAGTGGAAAGTTGCAAGGTAGTGCAATTTTCATTCTGCAACTCATGCGACCAAATGGACTGTTCCAACGTATTCAAATAGGCATGTTTATGGTAGGCATGGTCCTCTTTCACACCCAAATACGCGGAATCGCTCTGAACTACGTTCAACCGGATCAATCCCTTAAGGGTCCAAAGGGTAAAATGGCTGCAAACTTTAGCATGAGGCTACTCGGACACCGTGATGCTTAGAAACTTCTCGTTTGATCCTATGGGATCGCATTGGGCCCCTCTACAATAATATCTCTCAATTTTGGTTATCTCAAAGTGGTTTTCCCGTGGTGTCCAGTTTTCAGTTGATGGAAAAAGTGTCAAATGGAGGCGGTGGAAATTTGCAATTAGTGCAATTTTGTTGTGCAATTAGATGCGACCAAATGGGCTGTTCCAAGCATTCAAATGAGAATTTTTAAGCTAGGCATGGTCCTCTTTTGCACCCAAACGTGTGGAATCACTCGAGACTCGTTCAACGGATCAATCCTTAAGGGTCCAAGGCAGTACCGAAGCTTAGGCATGAGGTTACTTTCGAGGGCATTGTGATGTAGAAAATTCTCGTCTAATCCCTGTGGGATCATGTTGGGCCCCTCTACAATAACCTCTCTCTGGAGTTTTTGTTATCTGAGTGGTTTCCCTGTGGTGTTCAGTTTTCAGTTGATGGAAAAAGTTTCAGATGGAAGTACTGGAAAGTTGAAAGGTGGTACAATTTTCATTCTGCAACTTGTGTGACCAAATGGACTATTCCAACATGTTCAAATAGGCATGTTTACGCTAGGAATGGTCCTCTTTCACACCCAAACATGCGGAATCGCTTCGAGCTACGTTCAACTAGATCGATCCCTTAAGGGTTTGAGTGTAGTATGTTGAAATAGGCCATTCCTCCTATTCTTCAGGCTGTGTGTCAGTGATATGGGCCTGATGTAAGCGAATTATGGTAGTTTGAATGGGAGCTGTGAGTGGTTTGGCAATCTTTGTATTGCATGAAGCATTGCTTACTATTAATAACATTAGATTTTTCCAAGCATCCATGGCTTGTTGAAAGCACCTATTTTAGGCTTTTAGCCATAGCAACAAAGCAATGGTATTTGTTTGATAAAATGCTTTGATAGACATGTATGAAAAATGTGTTAGCATAGACAAAGGCGTGAACTCTTTGAAAAATGCCTCAAAGAAATGTGGTTTCATGGTGATGGAATGGCATGGCCCGAATGCATGACAAGCAAGTGCTATGGATTGTCATGGCATTCCATCACCATTGAGACCACATTTCTTTGGCACCAAATGGTTTGCCTGCCTTTTCCCTATACTATTAGCATATTAATGCTTTGATAGATTTTTTCAAGCATCCATGCTTGGCTTTTTGGAAAACCTATTTTAGAACTTTCAACTAATATACCAACAAGGAGGCGGGTGTTTATTCCACCACCATGAGATACATTTCTTTGGCGTTTTAAATAGTTCATTCCCTTGTCTATGCTATTGCTTACTATTATGCTTTGATAGATTTTTTCTAAGCATCCATAGCTTGTTTGGCTTACTGTTTTGGGCTTTAGCCATAGCAGCAAGGCAATGAGCTGTTTGATAAAATGCTTTTGATAGACATGTATGAAAAATGTTAGCATAGACAAGGCGATTGAACTCTTTCAAAAATGCCTCAAAGAAATGAGGTCTCATGGTGATGGAATGCCATGACAATCAAATATTTTTGATTGTCATAGCATTCCATCCCGAGGTCATGAGACCTCATTTCTTTGAGGCATTTTCAAAGAGTTCACTACCTTGTCTATGATATTGCTTACTATTGTGCTTTTGATAGATTTTTTCCAAGCATCCATAGCTTGTTCGAAAGAACTTGTTTTAGGCTTTCAGCCATAGCAACAAGGCAAAGAACTATTTGAAAAAATGCTTTGGTATACATGTATCAAAATGTGGTAGTATAGACAAAGGCGTTAATTTGTTTGAAAAAAAATACCTCAAAAATGATCTCTATAGAATCTCATGACAAGCAAATGCAATTGGCAGCTACTCCTAGTTATTAGTTATGCAATGTGAAGTAATTGCATAACTGCTTAGGTTGACTTTGTAAAAACTATATTGTAATTGAAATTTTGTCATCTATCAGCATCTAGTTACTAGTTATGCAATGTGAAGCAATGCTTTGAGTTTGAAAGATGTGCAATGCAATATAATCAACGTTATGAATATAAACTACAAAATTATAAATTAAAGTTCAAAACATAAAAATGTCAAGTGTTTACAATCAGCCATTATTGATCATTGATCAATCTGAAAAGTGTGAACATTTTTCTGTGTGGAAGGCAAACAAGAAAACAATGGTTCAAAAATGAGGAATTTGTCTTCTGCACCAAATGAGAAATATTCACAATATGTGCTAGGAAGGAATAAGTCCATAAGATCGAGTATGCAAGAACCGAGAATTGCAAAATTGGCTTACGTTTGACTTCCAAACACAAATTTTCACACTTTTCGATGTTCCAACATAAGTCAAAAAGTATATGTGTGTAAGTTGTAAAGTATACACTTGAATACATGTAACTCATATCTATTGAACCATGAATTTATAATGCAAATATGGACACCATCAATAAAAAATATTTGTATTAATCAAATAGCCATGTACGAATGTACATCAATATATGTCAATATAAGTATAAAATATAGTTACAAAAAAGCCATATAGGCTTACGAGAATGCCATATAGGCATACAATGTCAAACATATCGAATACAAAACATGTATAAAATTGCCACGTAGGCATACAACAAAGGGATCTACATTCAAACATCATTTCTCTCCATGCTCTGGTTCAAATACAATTTTCTTTCCCTTTCTTGGCCGACCCGATGGCGATAAATCTATCACCCGTTTCTGTTGAGGAGTGCTCCTGCTGCTCCTCCTAGTGTTTAGCTCTTGGTCAAGTTTCAACTGTTACAATAAGAAGTAAAGACATTAATATATAGAAATTATATTATAAAAATTAATATATTTAACAAAATTTAATCACTTACAGCCATCTGACGATCACTCTCCTCGATGGAAATATTTGCACGCTGATGCTTAGGTGTGCTCGAGCCCTGTATAAACCATCCAAACAGGAAGTAAACTATGAATCAATAATGGTTTGATTTTTTACTAGAACTAGTTTCATCTATAACAATGAATGTAAATTGAAATTTAGTAATTGCCTCTATACCTCCTATAGTCATCGAGGGATTGTATTGCGATAGAAACACGGTATCCATTGCCCTTGTTACGTTAGGGTGTTCTCTGCCCAACATCTGAAAATAAAAAAACAAATTATTTAATCCAAATGAGATTGCATGGAATTTGAAGTAATGCTGAGTTTGAATGATGTGTAATGCAATGTAACCAAAAATATGATTATCAATTTTTTAAAAAGCAATAACCTGGAATAATCACATTGAAAAACAAAAGACCCTTTAGGACAAATTTGAAGTGAAAAAGCGTCAAAACACAATGTAAAATATGACAACCAATATGAGAAGAAGAGATGATCTAGTCAAAAGGAGCTTTGATAGTAGCCAACTGAGTTAAGTATGACAAATCCAAGTATCACTGTTGCAAGGAATGGAGTAAGAGCTAAATAAAGATATAGCAACAATAAAAAATGATGGAGCTAACTTGTCAAGGGCCTATTCTTCAAAACCCTTATTAAACACTTGCCATAGTTTAAGATATGCAATAAATGTTTGACAATGGAATTAACCTTTTGAGGATGAGAGTGATTAAATTGAGGTCTCCTTTTACCATGAAAAGACTGAATATTCTTTCTTTGGCCTATCATTATGATTTTTAAGATTCCTCAATTGAGTTCAATATAATAGTCAAGTGTTTATACCAAAGATGATAGAGAAAATAATCATGAAAAGGAGAATATGATGGTGATCAATGACAAAGCTGATGGCACGTTTGGCCAGTTGAAGAGTAGAGGAATGCATAGTGAACATCATGGTACAACTTATGATATAAATTAAGCCACATGGTTGATGTGCTTTGAATCCTTGCATCTAGAAATGGATAGTGGAGCATCTGTGTTACCTTGTTACTACATGAAGGAGGAGGCTCCATCTCTCCATTTGGTGTGTAAACAAATTGGAAGTGTGCTAACTATCAAGGGAAGGCTTAAAACCCTAGTTTTTGCTCCATTTCATGTTTGAGCTTTGTACGGATAGTGGAAGGATGAGACCTCAAGAATCTTTGAGTGTTGTCCATGTGAACCAAGAACCTTGGAAAAAGAGTGGGAAGTCCTTTTGAGATTTCTGAGTTCTAACCTGTTTTGTAGGTGAAGGAGACCTAATAGGGGCTCAAGGGCTACTAGCCTTTCAAACCCTAGCTAAAGGATTGGTGAGAACGATGGGAAGTTGAAGTCTTGGAGGTTTTTCAAACACCTTTGGAGGATAGTTTGAAGCCTTTTAAGACTTATCACCACCCCTGCAAGAGTTGATGGAGTGTTGAGGAAGATTGGTCTTTAGTATAGTGTAAAGGCTAAGGAAGAGTTGTGGCAATGAACCAAAGTGGACTTGGTGGTTGGAGTTTGTGATAGAAGAGGGGTTGGTCAGACAAACCAGAGGCACCTAGTCATGAGTAGGGACCTATAGGTTAGATTGGTGAAGCAAAGCACCAAGGAGGTCTTACAAGGAAAGGCCTAGAGTAGGAATCAGTGATTGATTCCTCCAACCCCTCTCCCTATCATATTGGTATCAGAGCAAGCAAAAGATTTGGGATTGATCTTGTATGTCAAAGAAAGAGTCTAGTGGTTCTAGCATCATGGTGACAAATGCTGAGTTGGCCAAGAGGGTTGAAGAAATAGACTAAGACAATAGGGTATTGAGAGAAAAGTTAGACCAACTTGAGCAAGCACTGAATGTTATGCGGTTTGATGGAAGAATAGCAAAAGAAGAAGAGGTTGCAAAGGAGGATAGAATCCCTGAAACTGACCCTATATTGAAGGAGGATCCCTTCTTGAAAGCATTGAAGGCTTTGAGTGGAAAAGCACTTGAAGGAGTACCATTGTTTAGTGGAAAGATGGAGGCTGATTTAGTTATGGATTGGATAGAGGGGATGGAAAACCATTTTGAGTGTGATGGAGTCCTTGAAGCACAAAAGGTAAAGGTGGCTAAATCAAGAGATAGAGGGTTCTACCTTAACTTGGACAGGAAATTCATTTTAAAATGAGAGGGAGAAGGAAGGCAAGCAACCTATCTCTACTTGGAAGGGAATGGTTGCCAAGGTGAAAAACATACCTACATGAAGACTATGAAGTGGAGTTGCATAAGAGGAGGCAGAGTTTGAGCAAAGAGATGGGAGATGAGTTCCTGAGGGAGTTTTAAAGACTTTGCATGAGGTCAATGTCACGAGGAGGATGAAAGTATCAAGGTGGCAGGTATCTCAATGGTTTGAGAAGTGGAACATTCAAGAGGAGATGGTTCTCTTAAGCCCAAAATAGTGCACCAATGGTGTCGATTGGCATTAAGATTGAAGAGAGGGTAAAGAGGAAGAAGATCAAGACTTCTAAGGGCAAAGGAAAAGGAAGAGATCAAAGAGGACAACATGGTGGCTACCAAGGTAGAGGCAATGACCAAAGAAACCAAGGAGAGTCAAAACTCATAGAGCATGGAGGTGAAACATCTACAAGAGGTGGATATAACTGGGGTAGAGGACATCAAGGAGGTTCAAATAGAGGAAGAGGAGCAGGCAGGCAGGAGCCTTTCCTTGTATGTACCTGCTCTAGGCCTTTCCTTGTAAGACCTCCTTTGTGCTTTGCTTCACCAATCTAACCTATAGGTCCCTACTCATGACTAGGTGCCCCTGGTTTGTCTGACCAACCCCTCTTCTATCATTCATCAAGATCATACATTGACCTTCTTTCCCCTCCTAAAGTTTGGACCACATCCATTACCTCCCACATAAAGAAATTTGGACATCCTTGGTCTTCATGGTTCCCACCGTGATATGGTTATGCAAATGAAAATGAAGAAAGTGATCATCTCATATCCATTGCATTTGGAAGAATGTGCTTAATGTTTGATACATGATATTAACTCTCTCTGCTCTCATGGTTGAATATCAAAATCTAGTATGGTGGGCCTCCGAGTTCTAGTCATCTTTCTTCCTCTTCCACCAAATGTTGTCACGATCCACATGTCACCTTTAGCCCTAGTGGCTTTGTTTTTGAAAATTTGAAGTTTCTCTTGAGTCACCAGTGTAGCTCTCTCTACCTTTCCAAACTCTTTCATTGCTACAGATCATCTTTGGGATTTAATCATTTACACCACATGGTTGATGTGCTTTGAATCCTTACATCTAAGGGGTTTAAAACCTTAGGGGCCTTAGATGAGAAAAAGAAGTAATGTTTTTCTTTTCTTTTTATGTGAGGACCTAGTAGTGAGATAAAAGAGGACTGTATAGAAAAATGAAAAAAGAAGACATAAAAATTCATGGACCATACTATATCACCTACATGCTAGCTAACAAGGACATGAATGTAGTAGATTTAGGTATGATAGGGGTATTGCAAGTTATATTTGAGGAATATATAAGAATGAAGAAGAATTCAATGGATCAAATTAGTGTCAAATGTTTTCCTAAAAGATTTGCCACACCCTATTAGGGAATTTAATCATTTCTAAGTATTTTCCACGTCCTATGGGAAAGTTTGAGGAGGCTCCAATAGTTGAGAGTTTAATGAATAATTATAACTTCTTTCCATGCAATCATGATTAGTTAGAAAACATATAGGGAAACTTGACGAGCTATGCAACAAATGAAGAGAATATAGGGTATTTTGACCTAGTCTTAAGCATCTCCAAGCGTCTAGGAGATATTGAAGGAGTCTTGGCTGATAGATAGGGTCGAGGATAGAAATTTTATTTTTGGTTACATTGACATTATGTAGGACATCCATCGTCTTATTCTTGGTTACGTTGACATCACAAAAATTATATAGGATGGAGTAGAATGTAGCTCTACCTTTGTCAGTTCCATGTTAAATTTTTATTATATATAGCTTGCTAGTGTAGGAATTCTAAGACAAACAATCATGGTAGGACCATTCTTAAAATATTTCAAATAATAACCTAGTGAACCCATATACTCTTATGACTATCTATACACAAATCTAGATTAAACTTATAATTCATTAACTTTAAGTTCTCTTTATTCTATATTACCTTAGCGAAAGTTTGATCAAATCTACTCGCACTCAAAGGTGTTTCCTTGAAACCTCCAACAACACCCTGTTCAACATCCAAAATCACATATTAAAATACCATTCGTAGAACAATGCTATTAACATATGTAATAAATTTATAATTGTTTACTAACTTTACATACCCCACTGATAGGTGTACTGCAAAAATAAGTAGATTGACTGGTGTACCCAGGGTCAACACTGTGACCCTACAATTTTATTAAAATAATAAAACTAAATTAGTTAATCTTGCATTTGACAATTAAAATTTAATAAACTAAATTCAATGAACATGTTCAATTTTACACGGTATCAATACCATATGCATCATGCGAGAATGTCGGCCATCCCTCTCCATCCCCATGATGCATCTGGATCAAATGCGTAGAAGCATGGATCTATAACACCCTCACGAGGCAGTATGGTCATCTGAACTAAGTAGCTCCATAAGATCGACACACATAGCTCGAAGGCCACCACGAAAGACTCCGGTTGCATTGTACAATGGGGCTAGTGTGGTGGATGACACTCTACGAGTCGAGATGCTTGATCACTGCAAAAGTCTCTACATCCCGATTACTCTCCTTTGCAGCTTCCGACATCACAATGCTCCTGAGGCTGACCCTAGCGAGTCGTCTCCCTTGTCATGTAGGATCCGGCTGTGCAGGGCCTATCCATGCCCAACCCCACCTCTCCCCTAAAACTCCCTCATATCAAAATAATTTGGATTTGGTTCAATACAAACTCACAGTATAATTTCCTAAGAAAATATTGGGGGGACTTCAGTTATTGCACGGTGTGGGTAATCAAAGACCATATACCATCTGTCATAAAAATGGTTCCTAATCTCTTGGTGGTGGCACCAATGGATAGGAAACCTCTTTTGCATTGAGGGTGAGATTTTGATTTGTTCTAGGGTCAGTGAATAGAGAGCACAAATCACCTTTAGTAATCTTTAAATCTTTAACTTGTTTATATGATAATTTGTCTGCATAATATGCCCTCGATGTTTGCCTCCTATTTTTCCATCTAGATATTTGTTGGGTAATTGCATCCACATTTTTTAACAAATCCTTCAATGAATCTGCTAGATGTATCCTTTCTGTGGTTGAAGAATTTTGATCACTCAACCTACTAATAAGATCCTCAACTTCTTTTCTATTGTTTTCAATTTCACTCCTCAAATTTTCTTGAGTGCCAGGAGGGTATTGAGAGAATGGTGGGGGAGGTTGATTTTGTGGTTGAGCCTGATTTGGTTGAGGATTTTCTACAAATTAAAAAAAAAACATTCATTTCTAAACTAAAACAAACAAAATCAATTTAAAACTAACAAATTCAAAACAAATACCAAACAATACTTACCTCTTGCATCTCTTCGTCGTCGTGGCACCATATTTGTGAAGAAATCCAATTGCTCTTGATGAATTTTGACCTCTCCAAAAATGCGAGTGCGGATAACAGGGTTTTTGGTCGCGGGTGGAGCTAAAACATAGCAAAAAGGAAATGAGAAATGATTTTGAGTTTGCTTTTTTTTTTGCTTTTAAAAGCCCAAAACACATTCGTGTTATAACGCGAACGCGTTTTGGGCTTTTTTTTCTTTTTTGGCCACAAAAGTGTGACCATCTTGGTGCACTTACCCTATCTTGAGTTTCTACTTTAGTGTGAATTTTTCATGGGGGAAAAATGTAGTAATTGAAAAAGTATCCCTTTTCCTTAACTTATTTGGGAATAATAAATCAATGATGAAATGGACTTAATTGTGCCTTATTTAGGATGTTGTAAAGTGTTTTTTCTACACTTTCACACTAATCTAGGGCTTTCTTAATTAATTGAGGTTCATTAGAGCTTAATTGGGCCCATAAATTCAAATCCAAGCCTTATTTATTGCATTTTCTGAAGGATTAATCCCCACACTCATTAATAATGCTGCATAACACTTAATTTGGCAAGGTTTGAGTCCTAGGATAGCAACCTGGGATCCATTCATCACTTGGAAAATGGGTCCTCACTCTATCCTAGGACCCCCTTTTTACACGTTATTTCACCTCCCTGAAACTTGGTCCTCGTTAACTATGCTAGGACCCATTCGCCCAAGGTGGCGAATGGGTCATCCTTAACCTAGGACACCCCTTTTTGAACTTTTTTCTGGCAATATTTTGATGATTTTGAATCCTAGATTTGATGTTAGCTTGTGTTATTTGGATTTCAGGATTGAATCTTAATTTTACTATAAATATAAGGTTAATTCAGTTAGTTTCACCTGATATCTTCATAAGCAATGAAGAGTACTTTCACAAGAGTAGTATAGGGAATTCAAGAGTAGATTATCAAGGTTTTATTATAGTAATGAAAGGCCATATCATCATTTCAAAGGCACAGTGCATCATACATTTTGTTTAGCTTATGTGTTGATGTAGCATTGAAGATCCATTTACAAACATTGTTCCACATCCAATTCAGGATCAAGATATACATTCTTCATAGCCACTTCATGTTATATTGTTGATTTACATTCCAAGACCTCATTCAATGGTTTCATGCTTCATATTTCATATTCATGTTTCATTGTTTCATCACAAGGTTTAATTATTCAAATGGAGTTTGACCAATGTAAACCCCTATTCCCTAATAAACAAAATCTTTTCTTCTCCATTGATGTTTTATTGTAGGTTTTAGGATGACGATCAAGTGGAGAACAAAAGTTGTCAAAATTTCTCAAGATTGAAAAGTTGTAAAAGTTGTCATCTTTCTTGCAAGATCATGGAAACTAAGCCATATGATTTATTTCCAACTTTTGGGAGTTGAACACCTAGGATCTAGGAGTGTAGACATTGAAGAACATAACCCAAAAATCACCTTTTTAGAACCCTAGCAGGGACCCATTCATCAGTGGGTGAATAAGTCCTAAGTGACCCATGAAACAAAACTTTTTTAGCAAGGTACACATTGTTTCTCCATCTTTAAACCTTCCTTATTGCTGATTGATTTATCATTGTTATTTATGCATTTTACCCCTCATAATTGAGTGAAAGACACCCCTAAGAAAAATTAGGTTCATCCATTTTGTGAATCTCCATTTGGCTGAACCTCTCTTTTTCTATGTTTTAGAGATCATTTATAATCCTTAATTTTCTATATTGGGAGAAGTGTGATTTAGGATCTAGACCCCTTTTCCCAATGCAACACATTTAATATTGTATGGGTATGTAAAATTTATATTTTTAGCCTTTTAATTGTAATTGTGAAGAGTTTGAGTTCATCCAATGTCCCATATGTGTCATATACCATTAATACTTATTTCAAGAGAAGTAATTTTTATAAATCCAACTCCAAAAGTAGAATTATATGGTTTTACACTCCCTCATTTCACCCAAATATGAAACTCCACATATTCATTGTAAGAAAATTCTAGTTGAGTTTGGAGACACTAAAAACTAGTCCTAGGCCTGTGAACTCTAATTCTCCATCATTTCCCCTTTCATCCTTGATAATTAAATAATTTTGATTATTTAATTATTTCCTAATGTCATAAGTCTTCCATTAATTAATTTTCTTTTATTCCTCTCTACTTTTTTCTTTTTTTTTTTTTTTAAACTGCAGGAATCGGGTAGCACGACCCCCTATAAACTGCAGTGCGCCTGGTAAACCTTTTAACGTGACCGGCGGTGCTGGCGCGACACGCCCTCCGGTACCACGGGATAGGGGGGAGACTAGAACTCGTGACCAGCAGAGCCGCAACGGAATTACTTAGCCAACTGAGCTAGGGCCCCCGCCCCTTTTATTCCTCTCTTGATTAATTAAATAAATTTTATTTATTTAATCAGCCACTAATTTGTCATTTTCTTCCCACTTTTGAATTAAATTTATTTATTTCATGAAAAAGTCAACCCTGTCATATGTCTTCTATAATTAAATAATGTTTTTATTATTTAATTATTCACTTCCCTATTAAATCAAATAATTTTATAATTATTCGAATTTCTCCTATAACCTCTTTTTCCAGCTTCATTATCTGTGTCATTCTTATCTCTTCATGTCTTATAATTCAATCTTATTTATTCATTCTTATCTTTTCCCTAATTTTTCCCTAACCCTAGTCCATACTACAACTTTCATTCTTCCAGAAATTGATTGACACATCTTATTGGCTTTTAATCTCAACCCTTCATTCAAATTTTTCTTTTCTATAAAAGAATCCTATCATTTTCATTTCTACATATAGACATCTTAGACATCTACATCTTGAGCTAATGAAAGTACATGCTATTAGTGTGAGACAACAATCTTCAATATTTTGCTAGGAATTGTCAGAGGCTACTATTGCATACTCAAATTGAGGGAATTAAGTACATTCAAGCAAGATGGAGAAGAGCAATGGAGGTGAAGCAATGATTTCATGAAGACTTTGTGGTGATATTGCTTTATATTTATGTTTTCATGCTTATTTGTGCTCTATTGTTGGTTTAGGCTTAGTTTTTATGCTATTTTACATTAAACTAAAATTTAACCTATATTACAGAGTCAACACTTGACTTCATCCACCACCTAAATAAACATGCAAATAAAATGCAACATTCTTGGAACTTAAACAATATACTTTATTTTCAATCCTTGTATTTTTTCCTTTACAACTATTTGTGAGCATAAATATAGATTTTAATCTTAAATAATTTAGTAACTTTGAAATCATTCAAAGTTCTCATTGTTGTATTTATTTCACCATATTTAAGTATAGGTTTTCTAGATCTAAAATATTCTTGTTACTCAAACATATCATCTAGTATATGAATATATTGTGCTCTTATGGTTAAAAATCGCACCTTTTAATTGATATTTTAAAATATAAAATATAATAATAATGATATTTTACATAGATATCCTCTTGTTATATCATGAAGTGTGTCCTCCATATATGTTGAGATAATTCCTTATTTCCAATGAAAGCATAATTATGTGGTAACCATAAGCTAGATTAAATTATATTGATTGCAACATAGAATATTTTACATGGAATTGAAGAAAAATGATTCACATACATTTATATAAAAAATTATTAATACATACATGTATTTGACAAATCTGATGAAATATTAAAATTATTGATCTTTCCTAGAACTTGTTTTAAATATATAGTTTCCAACTCATGTTAGCTTCTTCCATGACTTTATCCCTTGGAAATGAAATGTGTGAAGAATGAAATAGATTTATAATTATTTATATTTCTCTATTTGATTCATTACATAAGCTCAAAAATTAGTCATTTTTTCCTTTAAAATTTACAATCCACCTTAAATTATGAAGGAAATAATATAATAAATAATTATCAATATAGTTAAATAAAATTAAGACAATTAATTATGAAAATTATAAATAATTAAGTATTTTATACTTAGCTATATTTCAAGAATCAACTCATTGTAGTAGTAAACTTCTTTATGCTTTCTTAGATAATTTTTATAGAATTTTTAAAAATTCAATATATTTAATTCTAGCTCACCTATGTGAGTCTAACCCTACTCTCCATGAGTACCAACATGACCATGATGCATATATTTCAACTATAATTCATAAGAATAATCTAGTAGATATATAATTACTAAACTTTTCTCAACTAGGTTTTTTGATATCTAAATAGGAAGTGTTCACAATCTATTGAATCATGAGAGTCATGTTCTCCTTAGTGAGAAAGCTATTTATACTTATTTCATAGGTTTTGAACAAGGATTGAAGATAAAAATTAAGTGTGTAATGTAATTATCATGAGGTGTGATGATATAATCCTTTGATAATACTACTTTAAAGCTATCATAAATGCTGGGTAATAATGTGCTTAGATAAATCCTAAAATATTATTGATGATTTTGAACATAATCTAAAATGAATGAATTTTTATACTTAAAAATTATGATGAATTACATAAATGAACACAAGTATACACTAGGTTAACCCACAATGGCTAGTGAAAAGATCAATGATATGTAAAAATAAGTTTCAGAGTTTTAAAATTCAAGGTTTAGATTTGTGACTTAAGAAATGGACCACATCAAGTTAGCACCTGTTAATATTATTAAAGGTTATGATTATTATATTTAGGGATTATGATTGATCTCAAGGGATGAGTGATAATTGGATCAAGATATGGTGATGTCATGAGGGTATGTGTAGGATCATGATGGGCCAAAAAGTGGCGATATGATGGGCATGTGTAGGGTATGTGGCTGACGACTTTTTTGTTACCCAAAATTGATGAAATGAAAAGGGTTTTTAAAGGAAATTATTAGCTTTCCACCAATATAAATTGTGCTTTACTTTAACTTTAATAAATAACTATTATTCATTTTCTCTTTGAATTATGACTAAAGTCCTGATTGATAGGTTGATTGAAAAACATCTATAGATTTCAAATAGTATCACATTTTTTTTTTTTAGTCAAAACATGCATCACATTCTATTCCATAATGTAGGTTAAAAATAAAAAAAATGAATTTCATGAAGTTTGGGCAGATTCAAAATTAATTTGAGACATCTGAGTTTTATATTTTTAAAAATTGTAATAAAAAATCATAAATAATTATTTACTTGGAAAAAATTACAAAAAAATATGCATCACATCGGGGCATGAGTCATCTACTTATATCTAAAATCTTATAAAAAAAATTATCATTTTATTGTGGTTAGGGTGGTCAGAAAAACACCTACTTCTTATTTTTTCCCTGAAATTTAAGTACTACTGCATTGAAATTTCAATTTTTCACCAAATAGATTTTATTTATTTTTAAATAAATTTAGTAGTTTAGAAACTGAATTCAATTTTCTATAGATTCTATTCTTACATATTTTTGAAATAATATAGATAGCTTATTCAAATTTTTACGTCAAGTTGCCTAACTATAATTTTTCTAAATTTCTTGCCACTTAAGGGCCTATTTTTTCCATGATGATCCTGCACATACCCATGAGATAAATTTATGCCAAAATATGAAAATTGTAAACTATTCATTCCCTTATGTGTTAGGAAAGGTTAGCCATGGACCTTGCATAAGTATAATAAACCTAATACTATAAAATTAAATATTTAATTTCTTGTATATCTTAGAGATGTGGATACAACACAAGTCAATTATTATTGGAGACAAACATATGACATATGTGTCAAATTGTAAAAATATTCAATATAAAAAAAAATAGTACCAAATATTTAGTGTTGAATTCATGGTTTAGTGAGATCATGATTTTGAGGAAATTGGTATATATAATACCACATTGTGGTTTTGTGTAAACTTGTGCTAGTAAAAGAAAACATTTAAATAATTGTTGATGTTGCCTTGTTTAAACTTTGGCTTGTTGGTGAAAAATAGATTGAGCATCTCTTTTATGTTGCATATGACTAGGATTTGTGGCTAGCTGGTTATCATTTACTTATTTACATGCAAGAATGCAACAAGAGTGTTTGCCACTTTAAAACACTTGTGCATAGACTTTAAGAATGTATTGCAATATTGTTCTTAAGTTATTATATTGAGTTATGTGGGTGCTTATGGAGATTGGGTTTTTCCAATAGAAAGGGATTTTCTAATGTACATATGGTGTTATCTTGTGGCATGTTCATAAATATTTTGAATCATGGATTCCAAATACTTATTTTATGTGTATTTCTCTAATAAGAGTTATATACAAGTAGTTTATAATTTTTCTTTTATTAAGGATGCCTATCCTAATTGAGGTTGCCCCAAAGCATAAATAAAAATGGCATAATTATTTAATTTCTACCATTACAATAATGATATCTAATTATTAAATATTTCACATATTATTTTATGATTTTTATTCAATATTGTTGAGTATAAATCTTCTTCAAGAATATTCAAACCCCTTTATATAAAATATGAATACTAATGTAAATATTTTCCACTAATATTATATACTATGTACACACTATTGAAATGTTAAATTTTATCTCCTATGGATATTAACAATGCAAATAACTATACTCTTTTGGAAAATAGCATGTATTGATATTACTAATTACATTAATAGAAAATGGCATTATAGTTTGAACACCTAGTAAAATAAAATTCCTACTACCATCACTTACTACATAATGAATTTATAGTAAAGAGGTGATGAAACTCATAATATTCCTACTATGATGTATTAGTAGCTTATGACATAAAGCTTTAACACCTCAAAGCCTAATATATAAAGCTCTAAAATTACATTGTGACATGTTGAGCCAATATTTTCAATATATGGTCTTTTATGTCTTTAGTGGCAACACTAAATCCATCTCTATCTTTGTAAAAGAGTTGAATACCTCTTGACAAAGAAACCACATGATCTTTAGTGCATGTTGGTAGACTGTCCTTTTTCAAATATTCCCAAATTAGTTCTTTCAATAATTCTTCGTGTAAGGAATTAAGATAATCCAATGCTTCTTCTTCTGTTGATTTAGGATTATCTCTCATATAGCATCTTACACAAGAGTTTTCTTCACCCCTAGCAGCTTCAACCTATATTTCAACACACATTATAATTAAAAATCAAACCTCTGTCTTAAAAAATGAGAAATTTACAAAAAATATAAAATAACTACAAATAAATGTAGCTCGAGTTTTTTCACATACCTTGAAACTCTTAATATCATTACTTAATCGAAAGGTGAGTGCCAAAATATCATTGAACCTTGAAGGAAAATCAATTTCTGGAAGATGGTTCTCAGGAAGAAGTGTGTCTAATGTTAAAATAGGTTGCAAGATGAGTATCCGAGCACCACCACTAATTTTCCCATTCTCCAAATACTCCTCAAAAGTTGGTATATAACCAGTAGCTAGCCACACCACTTCTTGCATGTAAGCATCGAAGAAAAGATCCCACTACATTGCATATGCATTATTTATGAATACACTTATTTGTTCCACTAGCATCTAGATATCTTAAATATATCTAATAAAAGATCATGAATCAGCTTGATAGATATTCAAAATTAAATATAATAATATTGTATATGCTAGTTTCTATTATTAATATAAATAGGCATTTTTTAGCATTGTAATTATAACTACTTACAACATTTCTAGCATAATCAAGTGTGTCTCGTCCTTGGGTTTTGATTGCCTCTTGTGTCATTTCATTCATCATTTTATAAAATGCCATGAACACAACTTTCATATATTTAGGAAGACAATCTATAGTAGATGGATCCCATCTAATGAAAAAGAGAACAAAAAATTAGCGGTGGCACTCAAATACTATAATAATACTTTTTTCCTAAAATATCTTGATTAAACTATATCATTTGATATTTTATGGGTATTTCAAAATTTATATTTTTACCTTTTAAATGCATTTGTGAATAGCTTGAGTTCCTCCAATGTCCCATGTGTGTCATATATATCATCAATAACTGTTGCAAGAGATGCAATTATTGCAAATCCAACTCTAAAAGCAGAATGCTTTGGTTCTACACTCCCTCCTGCCGCCCAAAAATAAAATTCCACATATCGATTGCGAGCAAATGCTAATTGAGGAACGCATGACTTCATCCACCACCTAAACAAACATGCAAATAAAATTTAACATTCTCATTACGTATGCACCAAAATTTAATTTTATTCCTATTACTTTTCCTTTGCAATTATATGTGTTTGTCAATAGCAATTTCAATAACAAGTAGTTTACTAACTTGGAAAGTATTTGAAGTTCTTGTTGTTGCATGGACTGCACCATATTGAAGTCTAACTTTGCAAGATCTAAAATCTTCTTGTTACTCTCACATGCCATCCTGTATGTAAAGGCATTGTGCTCTTATTCTTAGAAAATTAGGCCCTATGATTGATATTTAGAAAATTAAAATATAATGATAATGGGATTTTACTTGGATATCCTCTTGTTATACCATGAAGTTTTTGCCCCATATATGTCGATATAATTCCTTGTTTCCAATCTAGGCACATTGGTGTGCCAACCGTACTCTAGATTAAATTCTACCTATTACACCACAAAAAAATAAACGTTATTAAGAAGAAACAATTCACATACTTTGATATGCAAAATTATTAATACATATGCATTTGATACCTCTCGTGTAAGATTGGAATCAATGATCTTTGGAAGAACTTGTTTTAAATAATTAGTTGCAAAAGCTTTAGCCTCTTCCATGACTTTCTCCCTAGGAAATGCCATGAGTGAAGCACGAAATAGATTTAAAACTGTTTTTATTTCTTTGTTTGATTGATTATGTGAGCTAAAAAATTGACCATCTTTCCCTTTAAAATTGTCCAATACACCTTCAATTATAGAAAAAAAAAAAATTAGTATAATAAATTATTATCAAAATAGTTGAATAAAATTAAGATATCGATATAAAACAATAAAAGTAATAAAGTAGAGACTTTTCTGAAATAAGTTGCCACTAGAGAGAGAATACTAGAATCTTAACTTGTCACGTAGTGTCAAAAATTATAAGCGTAAAAAACCATTCGATGTTTCTGTTATATAATAACCCAAATACCACCTGAAGAGACGTCGTATCTGTGCAGACGAAGAATACGAAGTCCTAAGGCTGTGCTGTTGAGATCCGCGCAAGCACTGCCTTCACCATTTCCAATGCCTTTGTCGTTCCAATACCTGCTGTCCATTTATACATTACGTGAGATTTATATGAGTTGCTTTAAGGTTTACCTGTAAAAGTTTATTGTAAGAAACAAACCTGTAAACGTAATCAAGAGCTTCCTTTATTTCCTTCTGGAAATGCCGATCGATTCCAAGGCGTTCAACGTTGT
>VDFB02075321.1:292881066-292902956 GCA_007258455.2 Sequoia sempervirens
TGAATATTTTCTTATCTTGTTGAAGCCGACATGGAGCGATCAAATCCCTTGTAGCGGGTATATATAAGTGATTGATTATATCATTTTGATATATGTTCAATGTGAGTTGATGTATATTGTGAATATTAAAAGATCAGGAAAGCGATTAAGTGCAGTTTCACTTGTGCATTAAGGATTTTGTGTGCGAGTTGAAGTAGAACAAAGTAGAAGAGCAAAATCAATCTAAAGGAATAGGATTGTTGAGCCCAACTGAAACTGTAATCAGGCATTCATAGATGCTATTTTTCTTAGTTCAAATCTTTGGAAGTATTCCAAACTTTTGTAAGGCAGTTAGCCTTTCTGATTTTGAACAGTGAGCTCTAGGCAGTGTGCCTGAATACAAGTGCATTCCCATTTTGTAAACATCTTTTTGAGTATACTCAAATTTTATTATGGATTGGCCATCCACCATGGTTTTTCCCCTAACAAGGTTTCCACGTAAAAATCCTTATGTTATGGTGTTGTGGTTGCTTACATTATGTTCATGTATATTTCTTTTGGTTGAATGTTATAATTACTTTGAAGATCATATTAATAAAGATAAAAATTGCACAACACTAATTCACCCCCCCTCTCAGTGTTGCTTGATTCCAACAATTAGTATTAGAGCTTAATTCCTCGAAAGGAGTTTAACAACTTGGGGAAGATCTTGGAAAGTGTTTCAATGGACTCAAGCAGTCTTCAACAACAACTTATGGTGGCCCTAGATGATCTTGATCAGTCAAAATATGATATCTAGGAATTGAAAGAAAATCTTCTAAATGCTAAGAGATTCATTGAGTCATTGAAAGATAAAATCAATAAGTCCAGGGAGAAGAGAGGGAACTCTATGATCAAATCAAGTAGGATGATAGTAAATGCATTGAAGATGAACAACTGAGTCAAGCCCTAAAGGAAAAGATAGAAGAATGTGAAAAGTTTTCTATAGAGAATATAGTTTTGAAGCATGAGATGGAATCTATTATGATGATGATGACTAAGGAGATTGAAGATAGAAATAAGAATGAAGAAAATTTTTCCCAATTCATGAAAGAGAAATGTGAAGAATGCAGCTGAATTACTGATGGATTCATTCAGTTGGAACATGAGTTATAACAAACCAAACACAATGAGGAAGAGTTTGAAAAGCACATTGTTGATCTTAGAGATGAACTTGCTACTACAAATGAATACAAGGAGAATTTTAAGGTTACCTCAGCCAATCTTGATGAACTAATTAAAAGTCAGAGGACCAATGGTGACAAGCGAGGTTTTGGTTATGAGGAAGGAGAAAGTTCCAGATCTGGACAAAGGAATTCTGGACAAACGAGATTCAGACAAGGAAATCAGATGAACAATGTTGGAAGGTATCTAGTAAGACAACCAAATGCTTAGAGTTTCAATGGTTATTTTTTTACTTGCAACAAATTTGGTCAGCTCAAAGAAGAAGTAGAATGAATTCAAACAGTTCATCATTTTTTGGTTAGTGTTTCAATTGTAACAAGTATGGTCGTAAGTCAAATGAATGCAGAAATGTGACGAACAACTTTTATAGAGATGTCAGATGTTATACATGCAATAGATTTGTCCATATTGCTAATCAATGCAAATCGAGAGAAAATCAGTGGAACAACTAATTTGGATAAAGAAATGTCATGTGCTACAATTGCAACAAAACCAGTCACATTGCTAGATTCTGTAGAAGAGGTCTGGTAAATCAAAGAAGAAACATGTAGAAGGATGTAAAAGGAAAAGGGAAAGTTACTATAGAATAGATTAGAAAGTAGATGAAGAAAACTTGGGTGAAAAAGAGTCCCTCTATTGCAGAAAATGAGGCAACACTAGAATCAGCTTCTGGTAATTCCTCTGGGAATTAGTTTTTAAGGCTTTTTAGCCTACGGGGAACTATTAAGAAATTTTTCCAAACCCCCTATTGGTAATTGACACCAAGATGTGGATGAGCGTAGTGATTACATTGGTGACCTACAAATGTTGTTGAATAATTGGAGAGAGTGTTTGTGCAAAATTGAAGGTCCGCAGAAGAGTTATCTTCCATAGTATATGAAAATAGGGTATCTGAATGAGTTAGGGAAAAAGAATTTATTGTGTCAAAAATTTAGGTGTGCAAGTGATAAAAAGGACATTTCTATCTTCCATTTGTCACTTTGCACATTGAAGAGAAGAAGTTTGAAGAGCTCTGAAGCAAACTTTGGTGAAATTTGGGAGAATTCAAGTGTGAAGGCGATTCAAAGCTCAAACCCTACTCCGGCTAAAAGGTATTTTTCAGGAAAACTTGTAAACCTTTGAATTTTTAAAATGGCTACTCCATTGGTAGTTGAAGTCAAGGGTAGACCCTATCCAAAATTCAAATGGCACCCTTTCAACTCTGTTGAGACTGAGCCCTTAGCTACATTTTTGTCTGTGTCGTACAAAGTTTTAGATATTGAAGACATTAGGGCATATATTCATGCTAATATTGAAGAGTTAGGAAGCTCACAGTTGCTAAATTAATATTCCAAACACATTGTTGGAGAGGGATTTTGTGTTAAGCCTTAATTCAAAACCCTAGAAGAGAAGAAATTCACAAAGTTTATGAAATATCTCATGTTTGATGAAAATGAATGGGTTCGGTACATCTTGAGTTGAGTCCATGTTGAATTTATGTGGTTGAATCAACCTTTCAAGATAACAAAAGAAGCTATAAGAGCTGTTATAGGTCTAAATTCTTTTGGTGGTTTGATGATTTTGGAGTCCATGAAGAATCAGATAGTCACTGATGTGACTAGTTTGACATTTAAAAGAAGAGCAATGACAATTGATAACATCACTGATGTGGATGTGAAATTTTCCTCAATGGTCATTGGTTATAAGATATATCACTCCAGTAGAGAAAATTTTGTATCTGGTACTACCATATATGCAACTTATCAGATTGTAAGGGAGAATGTAGAATATGACCTATGTGAATTTCTTCAAAGTCAGCTTATGGAGAATCTTGGCAAGATAAAGAAAGACAATAAGAATTCTTTTAAATACAATAATTTGTTGTTGTGTTTGTTCTTTTATTTCATGAATGAAGTTCTGGGAGTCAAAAAACTAGTTTAGAAAAGAGGCGTCAAGCCTGTAGCTATTTAGATTAGAGACATGTTATTCAACCTTGGTGATAGTCAAGTCAGGAAAATTGCAATCTGGGGATATCTCAAGAACTTTCAAAATGTAATGCAAGCAAGGGAAAGGATTCCTACTTCTATTGTTGAGAAGTATAAGGACACCATTTGTTTTATGGTGGATATTGATCAATGCTTCATGGAAGCAACTAATCCTAGAACCGTTTGGATTATCCTAATGGGATATGATGTTGTGGAACGAATCTTGGAACTATACGCACAACATTTGTTGAGAAAGCCTCAAGATTTAGAAAAAGAAAGGTTTGGAACATATGCAGAAAAGGACATGCAAAACCATGAGTAGTTAAAGAATACAATGATAGTTTGAAGAGTAAGAAAAGAAGTGGAAGTCTTTGCATAAAGCATGGGAATATCTGTAGAAGCACTAAGAGAAGCCAAAAGGAAGAGAGAACAAGCAGATATCAAAAAAGGAAAAGAGCCTGCTAAATCTGAATCTGCTAGTCTGGAAGCATCCTCTACAAATACTAGATCAATAAGGAGCTTTGCACCCCTATCTGGTCATGCAAAGAAGTCATCCCTTGAGAAAGCTCAAGTCAAGGTATCTGGCAAGAGGAAGAAGGATAAGATCACAAGAGTGTATGCAGTTGTCTCAGAAGATGAGGAGACAGAATTTGATGAAGAAGTTAGTGAAATAAAGCATATGGGCACTCAAGCAGCAATAGTCACTAAGGACAAGCCCTCCGATGAAAAGGTGAAAGCAAAGAAGAAGATGAGGCCTGAGAAACTAGGTATGTCTGTAGAGGAAGTTGAAAGAGGTATAATTAAGGATGGAAATCTCAAGCCTTTATGTGAAGTGTATGGTACTTTTGATACTGTTGGTCAAAGAGTCCCTGAGGAGGCTACAATAAAATATTTGAACAATTTCAATATGACTCTTGTTGAAATAATGGCACAGTTGCCTAAGGAATTGTATGAAATTTTGGAGATGAGGAGAGTCAGTGTTAGAACCAAATATGAGCAGATGAGAGAGTGAATTCTTGCTAATCTAAGTCCGATAATGTCAATTGAGGAAATACAGTCAATCTTGAAAGAAGAAAAAAGAGAATTCAAGAGCAATTCAAGGATAAAAAAGCTTATGTTGGGCAGGACAGAAGAAGTTGCAAAGAAACTAAGAGAATTCTGAAGGAAGTTCTATTAAAGAACAGGATTGATGTTGTTTTTGAAGAAGAGCATGTAAAAGACATTTCATTTTGTCTAGTAAATGAAGAGGTTATAGTTAAGGATACTCAAATTTCTCATGATGTGCATCATATAGAAACACCTATAGAGACTGAAGCTCCTAAATCTATGTTGGTTGAAGAAAAGGGGATGTCGGTTGAAGAGGTTGAAATTCCAAATGACAAGCAAAAATTTGTGGTTGAAGAATCAACGGTTGAGGAAAAGAAGGCTAAAGTTAAGGAAATTCTAGTGGAAGAAAGAGACACTACATAGGCAATGAAGAGATTTATGGATGATCAAAAGGAAGAATTTGATCTTAAGTTGGGAGATGTCCCTATTCATTTGTCTACTTTGTCCCCAATTCAGAAAATGAAAGTTGCATCATTTGCACAAGCTAAGGCTAGGGAAGAAATTTTGAAGTCCCACATTGAGGTCGATGAATTATTGAATCTTCCATCTGGTATTTTGGGAAATATCATGCATACTCATATTAAGGATCAATCCAGTTCCTCCTTCGGTGAGCTAAAGAAGCTTATAAATTCAATAAGTAATCATTTTGAGTCACTTGAGAAATCAGCTATGGTCAAGGTACAGAAGGACTTTGATGACAAAAGGTTCAGTAGTCTAAAAGGTATGATAGCTAAAGATAAATCTTTGTTAGCTATTTGTGCAAAGAATGTTCATAATGCTCTATCTAAAGGTGGAAAATTCTATAATTCATGTTTGTCTTTATCAAAACTTACTGAGGATAATGAGAAGAAGGTTAAGGATCATGAGAAAGAGTTAGCTACCATTTTTGATGCTTTTGATCCTTTAACTATTTTTGTTGGAGTGCAAGAAGTCAAGTTATCTCTTTACTTGGAAAAATAAAGAATCGAAAGCATGAAAATGATAGAGTTGTGGGAAGATCTTGTGAACTTAGAGGTTTAATTGGTCCAAAAATGAAAACTATGTTGAGTGCTTTGAAGGAAGCACAAGATGCTTTAGCGGTCAGTGACCCTGTAAACCTTGAATCAGCTAAGATGCAATCTTATTTTCTTTGTGGTCACATAAGTATTTTGGAGAGTCTTAAGAAGTGTTGGGACTCAAGCTTGAACTAGTTGAAAACCAATTTGGCAGATATTTTAAATTTTGTGTAAATTGTTGAAACAAATTTGTACATATGTAGTTTGAAGTTTTTTTTTGCTTTGTATGCAGATTCCCTATTTTTTCCATTGATTTCAAAGGAGGAGAATAGAACAATGAAAAATGTATATTCATCCAAGGGGGAGTTGTAGTTTTGAAGATCTTTTTGGAGTTTTGGTTGGTAGTGTATTTTTGTTGGTACTGATCCAACACTTAGTTATTTTTCACTAAGTGTTGCCATCAATGCCAAAGGGGGAGATTGTTGGCAAGAGACACTGCACATGCTTTATGGTGTTGTCATTAATGGTAACCCTTGTTAGCTAGTCGATCCGCACATTGCATTTTTCTCATACCAGCAGACATATTGAAGATCAGTGTTTATCTATTAAGATTGAATAGAGCATCTGGTAAATATGTGTTCTTTCACTCATATGCAAATTTTTTGTTATTATTCTATGTTGTGGATCTTAGGGAAGTTTTTTCGATGCATAATCTATGTTATCTACAAATCTTGGTGCCTCGTATCAATTTGAGTGAAATTTGGAAGGTCTAGTTGGTAATTTTTTTGTTCATTAGTGTATGACAGTCGACTTGGTGGATATAGTGTGTCACAGATATTTGAGGACTTATTGCTTAAGTTTTTTTGTTTTTGAGCATTTAGTTTTGGGTCCTCACTATGTTGTGGCCGACTCTTGTGGATTCACATTAAATATTATGAATGATTTGAAGCTGACATTTTGTGAATATTTTCTTATCTTGTTGAAGCCGACATGGAGTGATCAAATCCCTTGTAGCAGATATATATGTGATTGATTATATCATTTTGATATATGTTCGATGTGAGTTGATGTATGTTGCAAATATCAAAAGATCAAGAAAGCGATTAAGTGCAGTTTCACTTGTGCATTAAGGATTTTGAGGTGTGAGTTGAAACAAAACAGAGCAGAAGAGCAGAATCAGTCTAAAGGATCAGAATTTGATTGTTGAGCCTAACTAGAACTATAGTCAGGCATTCCTAGATGTTATTTTTCTTAGTTCAAATCTTTGGAAGTATTCCAAACTTCTGTAAGGTAGTTAGCCTTTCTAATTTTGAGTAGTGAGCTCTAGGTAGTGTGCCTGAATGCAAGTGCATTCCCATTTTGTAAACATCTTTTTGAGTATACTCATATTATATTGTGGATTGGCCATCCATCGTGGTTTTTCCCCTAACAAGGTTTCCACATAAAATTTCATGTGTTATGGTGTTGCGGTTGCTTACATTATGTTCATGCATATTTCTTTTGGTTGAATGTTATAAGTACTTTGAAGATTAGATTAATAAAGTTAAAAATTGCACAACATTGATTCACCCCCCCTCTCAATGTTGCTTGATTCCAACACTATTTTTCATCCACAAGCCCTATGAATTATATCTTTTTCTAGCTAATCTTGACATTCTCCAATGCATACATGATAATTTAATGATATCATCAGTGTGTCCCTGATTTTTGGGTCAAGATTAAAATCCCACCTAGGGTGTCTTTGTCCCCAAAAGGTCTTGGGACCCTAATTTTGAGAGCACCTAAATAGGTCCCTTTTGTCTATGCCCTAGGATTTGAGACTCAGGGCTAAGATTCCACCTAGGGAATCTTAGTCCTCCTTGGCTTATTTTTAAGATTTAATTTCAAATTTTGGTGGGATTTAGCCTCCTTTATTTAATGAATTCATATGTCGGCTTGGTGTTATGTAATTCCAGGGTATTAAATATAGATAATTATAAATACAAGGTTCATTCATTCATTCTAATCCAAGTCTTTTGTGAGAGCATTCCTAATAGAAAATTGAGTTCACAAGAGCATTTAAGAGCATTTCTATCAAGCATTTGGGAGCCATCATCAAGATTCAAGCATCATATAAAAGATCTTCTTGCATCATGTGTGTTGTTGTGCTAACATTTGTGATGTAGGGTTTTGATTCAAGTAAGCAATTTAAGCCCACATCTATCAATCCTTCCTTTGATTCAAGATCCATATCCATTGCAGCCATTTCACACAAGTTTGCAAACTTTACAACAAGGGTTTGGTGAGTTGTAGCATTGCATATTGTTCATTCATTTTTTCCCTTCATTATTTCATTTTATTTCAAGGTTTAATTATCAACAAGGGGTTTGACCAAGGCATACCCCCATTCACTAACAAATAACAAGTTTTTCCCTTCTTGCATATTTTTGATTGCATATTTAAAGGTCGAAGGCTTGAAGATCATTTGGAGTGCAAAATTTCAAAGTTGTCATCTTCACAGAAACTCAATTGTAGGTCGAATCCAGAAGTTTCGGGACCTCAGATATGAGGAGAAGCAAGTGCAAACCTTGGAGCTTAGGACCACATTTAGAGTTTTCAAAAATTCAAAACAGGACTAATACGCCACCTTGGGTGGCTTAGTCCTCCTGAGCATATGTTGTAGAAATTCCTTTAGATCTTGATTTAACATTTAAAGATTCCACATCTGCCCCAAAAAATAGTAGCAGGACTAAGATAATAGTAAGGGAATCTTTGTCCTCCCTGGCATATTTGGACAACTTCTTTGCATTTCCAGACTTCCCAGGTACACACATCCTATCTCCCTATTGCAAGGTTTTGTAGGTTAAATGTTCATTTGTCTCTTCCAAAAAATTTCTTGGTGATGAACCCCTTAAAGCTTAAAGAATCCACCCCCCAAGGTCCTCCTCATTGAGAATTGACTCACCTTGGAAGGTTGGTAGTCAATCCAATTAGGGCTCCTAGGACATGTTTGAGTGATTTGTGGAAATAAGGGTGATATCATACAATCATCCTCCCCTTTTCATATAAATCAAATTCCCTCAAACCTAGATATACGTAAATTAAAACTGTGTTGGTCAAATCATAGCGTGTTTAGTAACCTTCATTTAATTTATGTATATGCAATTTCTCATGACCAACATAGTTTTCAAATGTTGTTATTTCAAATATAGGAAAACATATGTATAGTTATGGATTTATTATAAAAAATATAATCTTTCAAAACATGCTATATTTATTAACCTACACTTTATATAATAGAGCAAAATTCAAAGTACACACTATCTAGAACATGCTACGTGTTTTAATGTGTAGTTCACAATGATCCAAACCCTTGTGGTTGTGATCCATGTATATCTAGTTCTATAATTCAAATAGCAACACATCTCTATATTGTCAAAGCTTAACCTTTAGAGTAAACACTTCATACTACACACATCTATTATAAAAAATTGCTAGCAATTAGATTTGGTTTATATGAAAAAATTTAGATTGAACTACATAATATGATTTTTAAGTTGCATGTATTTTTAGTTTATTATTGTAATGTATTTAAAATTTGACTTTCTTAGTTGATCCATAACTTTTAAGAAATATGTAAACATTATGGTATTGAATTGAGGATGCTTGCATTGATGAAAAAAAGGTTGTCATTCAATGTTATCTAAAATCCATCATTGAATTTCATATTCCTTCTCTTTGTATAATGGAGTTATGTGTACCCATGACTCATCCCCAATCTAAGAATGATTCAATCTAGTGAAGTGTTGGTTTTGTTTTTACACTGTAACTAGGTTTGTCTTCTAATCTACCTATCGAATTGCCAATTCCAATCAAGGGCAGCTCGAAGGACCTGGACCAACTGACGAGGAATTTAAAAAGCCTCCTACACTTTGGGCTTTGCAAGACCCGGGAGGGTGATCCCTTAATGCTTTTACAATCTTTGCACTATTATCATAAACAACATTAACAACAACAGATAATCTCATTTAATAGCTCAGCATAATAGGATAATACTGAATAGAATTGGTTGTTCATCAGTAATATCAACTATTTGGAGCATGAGATAACTACAACATCTAAGGATTTGAAATGATTTTGAAATTCCAAACGTTTCTGAGATGCACTAACCTGCAAGATAAACCAGTGCCTAATTTTGGGCCATGGAGTCAAACATATAAAAATAATTCATCAGCAAATGACATTCAACAAGTTGATTTAAAATGTTAATTCCTTGCATCAACTGTTAGTGCCTTACACTAACAATCCCACTCCTGTTATCAATCAAACTCTCCTTACCAAATCCATCATGCACATTTGAAATCATTATTATCTGCTCAAAGTATTTAACCATTTCTTTGAAATAGACCCACAAACAAATAACACAATCTCATGAAATTTGAGATGACAAACTCAAAGATACTTTGTATTATTGAATTCATATGATTAAACTATACAAGTATGGAGACAATTTGAAGATATTCATGAATGTGCACACACTTTCATGATTTATTTGCACAAACTGGCTGCATTTTCTCATAAAATTAGAAATTACAGCTTACAGACTCAATATGACTCAGAATTTACAATTCTCTATCTACTCCAGCCTCATAAAAAAATTCAGAACCAGAATAATGAGAAGAGAAGAGAATATACAGAAAAGAGAAGCTCCAGAAGAATCCCCAAAACTTGATCAGGAAATGCCATCTGGAATCTCAATTCACCGCTGATCAGCAAGCTGCTCAAAGCATCTCTCATCTCTCCTCCAACTGAATTTTCCTCTTCATTTTCCTTTGTTGTTAGTTGTTCTTCAATAGAAGATATGCCCATGTGAAGAATCTCCAAATTCATTCAACTACTGGAAAACAACCCTGCCTGCGAAAATCCTCTGTTTCCCTGTTTTTGCCTTTCCCCAGCTGGGAATTTTTTTTTTATTTCATGGAATTTTCCCGTGCCACTTCACATTCACGTGCATTTTCAGTGCATCATTTATTTCCAGCACATAAGGCCATTCATTTTTACATCTAAAACATTTACCTTTATATTTCATTTTAAATGTATTGCTTTGGATAAAGCAATGAAACATTTAAAATATCACCAGCGCACAAAAATTTCCTCGGACCCCACCTTTTATTTTCCACTTTACTCATCCTGTTCTCCATAACACATTCACAAAGTATTTTAAATACTTTACTCTAAAAATCTCCCTCAAGTAAAATTTAACTTTACTCGTGCACACTATGTTTCATATTTAGAATATTTCACCTTTTTCATTTTAAAAGGAAAACCCATTTAATCTTCTATCGGGCAAAACATTTAGATTTATGCCATTTAAAATTAAATGGGCCCCCTTTAGTAATTCATCAACCACCTTATAAATTAAAACTTTGGCACTTTTAATTTTATCAGTTCCCTCTTTGAAAATGTCATCAGACATTTTATAGCATTTAAATTTCAACGCAGGAAGCTTTCCATGGGCCCCACCATGATCCACGTGTCACAAGTCCACAATTTCGTGGATGTTAACCCTGAACCGTGATATAGCGGGCAACCGATAGGATCTGACTGCATTTGCACCTACATTTTCCACCGTAGATCTTCTTGGCATCTTTGGTTTTCCCTAATTTTCTTTATCGTGCATCTTCACCGTGCTCTGCAACTCTCGAATCATGGCGGCTAGATCTCTGTTTTGCATTTGCTTGAATGTTTCTGGGACTTTATCAATGAATCCACTCAATGTATATACTGCAGTAATGGCATCCTCTTCTGCTGATGCGTGGCTTCCCTTGTATTCCTCTTTGTATTCTACCTTGTCGATGCTTTGAGGGATGTCCATACCCTTGTTCCATTGTTGTGTGCTTTCCAGTGTGTATCCTGGCTTCTGGCGCATTTGCTTGAAAGTTTCTATAGCCTTTTCAATAATTTCTTTGATGTGTATCCTCCATTTGTTTTGGCTATGTTTATGGCGCGCCCTTTAATTGCCTGGAAAGTCTCAAAGCTTTATGCCCAACCTTCTTCTTTTACTGCAGCGCTGGAGCTTTCTCCTTCATGCATTGCTTTGATTGATGTTCATTCTTATCTCCAGACCAAGCCGCACCCTCCACACTACATGGTCTTTGATCCATTAACTTGGTTCTTTGAGGAATGCCCATACCCTACTCTACATTGTTGAGGCCTTTTCAACAAATAAACTCTCTGTTGAGTGTGGCCTACTTCTGCAAACAGACAGTTGCTTGAAAGTTTCAAGAGCCTTTCACAAATGCATCTTGTATATTTGTTGTCTTTTGATGGCGTTCCATCTCACCCACTACCAACGCAACCCCTTCATTGCACATGCTTTGAAGTTTCTAAAGGATTTTCAACAAATCCCTTGTGTGTGTTTTCTTCCAAGCGTGGCTGCTTCCATGCTTTCTCTCTGTAGGCACAGACAAAGTCCATTGTATTCATTGTTTTCTAAATCTCTTTCCAAAATTTCATTTTGTGTGCTACTTGTAGAAGCCCAAGTCTATGCCAATACTCCATTCATTACTTTTCCCTTTTGACAAATACATTTTGTAGATACCCAACTCTCTGACTTTGCAAGGAAAAAATTTGGTGTGTATGTTGCTCTAGCTCTGGGAGGCGCAAATTGCATTCTTCATTTTGTGCGCATTTAGCTGTGGCATTCTCCCTAACTTCCTCTGGTGGCTGCATAAACTTCACTTCAAACCGCACCCTCTATGTTCTAGTTTGAAAGTTTCTAAAACATTTTCAGCAAATCCATTTAAATGTCATCCTCTTGTATGTTATGCCTGGTGTGCTTCTCTTTGTATCTTCTATGAAAGTTTCAAAGCATTCAACAAACTGTTTAGTTTTGCTTGGGTGTGGTGGCTTTCACTGGCTAACTACATTATATTTTTCTTAAAAGTTTCTCTTGCCTTCTCCATAGATCCATTGTGCACTTTCCTTCAGCTATCCTAAATGCATGCATCCTGCAAATGTGTCGCCCCTGCTCCATTTTTGATGGATGACCACTTTTAATCTGCAACTATGGAGTGTGTTATGCCACTACACTCGTTCCTTTGTACAGCCCTGTTGATTCCTCTAGCACCAAACCAATCGGCCCTTGCATTGAGCACAATAGTGACCACATAAGAAGTCAACAACATAAATGTCTCTTAACTTGTAAGCCACACACTCACAGGATAGTTGGGCCAATTGCCATTCCTCTATCATTATACATTGATAGTTGTCCATGCTTTGAAGCGTGCCCTCTTGAACAAGTACCAACACAAGCTCTTGATAAAATCTCCTATATCCTTATGTATACCTTACTCAAGATCACATTAGTTGTGTTCATTAATGTTCATTTTCATTGAGATCAACATCATAATAACTTCTATGGCTATTGAATAACAATATACCTTATATAACAACCTCATTAATATTGTTATTACCTTGAATTAGCATGCAAGTCTCTAAGAGGTTTACTTAGTTTATTTGTGTCATATGGCTGCAAATGGACTACTGATGTATAATTGTCATCTGCCTTCATGGGACTAATGTACCAAATCAATTCATGATAAACCCTAGCACTTGCATCCATGCCAATCCAATCAGGAACCTTGAGCAAAACAAAATAGCCTTGATGAATCACATTTCAATAAACTGGTAAATGCATTTAGCCCTTTGAACCATGAAACTATAAAGAGTCTTCAAAAGGACATCAATGAAAGTTTGTGAACACACACATCTTAACTCCTGCTCACTTATGGGTTGAGCATGTCAGGTCTCTATGTGGGCCCGGCAAAAAAAAAAATGTTTTCCAACAAATTTTATGCTCAAATTAACTTTAGGCAGCTTTTGGATATATCAAATACTGAAAATGTGAAATGGGTTTTCAGTAGAACTCACTTTCAGGCACTGTTGCAAAATGTGTAAAACTGGTCAAGTTGGCTCTGGAGTCGATCTGGGAAACTAAGCAAACAACCTCCTGGAGCCATGAAAACTTGCAGGAATGTAGACATCAGACCTAAAAATAGAATGCAAAAGACGGATCAGAGAAATCAGTCACGAGGCAAAAGTTATTCGCTGTCAAAATTGCTTACTTGAACCTTCTGCAACAAATAGTTGTTCAGAACCAATTAAAATGCAAGAGATCACCTCGTTGCTAAAATATCAATTTAACTCCTGGCGAGCTGCCACTAGACACAGTAGATCATTTTGGTGCAATGAATATGTGTGCAAGAGGAATTAACTTGAATCATCTTTATGCACAATATATTGACGGTCAAAGTTGACCTCTCAAAAATGTTGTCAGGAAGTGCAAGTGCAAAACAAGAGAAATTGCATTTGGTTTTGATCTGCTAAAAATAGCAAATCAACTCGTGAGGCTATGAAAACTGACGTGTGAGATCATCTTGGTATGGAGAGTGCAAATCAACATTCGTTTTGACTTTACAATCAACTGGTTGCAAAACGTGAGCTCAAATGGGAGGCAACTTTGCAAAACTACAAATTTACAAATAGTAGAAAAGTGCCAAAACCCTCCAGCTTTGATTTTTGAAACCCAAATAAAACTCATCGTGAGAAGCTGAAAATTGACATGCAAGTTCATATATGACACATGAGTGTGTCTGCAAAGGGATTTTTCTTAGAAATCAACGAGCATCAAATTACAAGCCTTCAAAGTAGGTTGTTCAGGAAAATTCATCAAGTGCACTTTTGAAAGTGCAGAAGCAAAATTTTTGATATAGGCATCTCAAATTTACAAAATTTGAGAGTGCCAACATGAAGAAAACTAAATTTTTCAATTTTTTGTACTAAAGAGACGGCCTAGATAGAAGAAAAAAATGACATTCAATTTGAAAATTTTAAATGTTTGAATGAGTTATCTTTATAGTATATTCAAAAATTTGGGTCATGCTATTATTTTCCCTTATCATATTTTATAATAAAATTTTCATTTAATGTAATTAGGTATACTACTTTTCATTAGCCATTATATGGTTAAATTTGTTTGGCTATAGTCAAGGTGTGACTCTAAATGTATTATTAAAATTATCAATTACAATAAAAAGGGGAGGGCCCTCACCCCTCACTAAATTATATAAAAAGCTTCTATTGTAAGTGAATATGTTTACATGGAATGAGGTAGGAAGAATGATGAAAAATCACATTTGCAATGATAATTTCCTTGATGTGATGTTTTAATTTTATTATAAACAAAATTATTTATTGCTACAAAGGAAATGGTTTACCCATAAATTCCATGAATTTATTTAGGATTCATCATTATGAGGTAGAAAATAAACAGTATAATGTAGACTAATTTAATGCTATTTGACTAAATTTGATTCCAAATATAAATCTAGATCTATGTGAAAGGAGAAAATTACAAAAAACTATGTGTAAACACTTGAAATTGTGTAGAAAATGAAGTTATAGATATACACATGCACCACAACCAACATGTCTTGCAATATTGTGTATTGTGTCACTCATCTATATAGGTAATTATATTTCATTTTCAATGTTAGTGTATAAGTTTAACTTAGGTTAATCTCTCAGGTAGTTTTGTTTCCCATATCAGGAAGTTTTAAACCTATTGCTTTTTTCTTTCCTTTAAAAGGTTGTACCATTATGTAATTTAATCATCTCAATCTATTCACTCTTTTCTGGTGAAATAGCATATTTGTTTCTCTCATATCTGTGAAGGCCTTTCGTTGCAAATGGTGCTCCTGGGAGGTGGATGACATCAACATGGTATCAGAGCCAACCACCCTACTCTCCTTCCCTTGAGAGTTTTCATCTGAGTGTTTGAGATCATTATTTTTTGTTCAAATACATTTAGAAGAATGTTCATCTTTATTATTTTCACTTTTTTCTATTGAATCTGGAAGAGGCTACGAATAGTTCATTCTTTGCCTGGCATTTTGACTATGGAGGGTGCAATTTCCTTGTTCCAGGCTGCGATTTGTAGAGGGCACTCTATTGGCAACACAAGGGCAGACAACTGAGAGAGGGGTGAATCAGTTGTCACCAAAATTTTATACTTATTAAACTTATTCTCAAATCTGATCAATAAAAATGAAAGCATAAACCATCACCACATTAGAAACACACATAACACGAAGATTTTTTACGTGGAAACCCTCTTAGGGGAAAAACCACAGTGGAGATTAATCCACAAGATTATACTTTGTTAAAAGTATAAAATAATTATAAATGGGGAATGCACATTCATTCAAGCACGGGTGATCCCACAATAATGGGTTACAGTTTTTGGCCAAACTTGACTTTAAAATCAGGATTTTTCACCAGACATTCACTTTCTTACATTTATAGCAGGCAAACCATTAAAGTTTTGAAGATGAATCAAACTAGTTATTTGTTAGATATTTTGTGTAGATTCTAATTATATTTTTATAAAAAAATTAAAAAATAAATTGTGAATCATTTTATGTAATTTTTAATAACTTATTTTTTCTACTAATCAACATTTTTAAAAAGTGATGTTTACTTCGGCCCACGTAACTTTTTTAATAGATAGGATAAAATTCTAATTTTTAAAATACAATTTTTTCACACCAATATCTAGGGAATGGATATTTATTCATAATTTTTTGTTACATATATTTTTTTTAATTAATTTTCCAAGTCAACGTAATTATAATTTGGATAGAGGTGTACTTCGGCCCGCATAATTTTAATTGTATTCATTTGAATTAACTTATTCTTTTTTTGTTGGAATGAGGACATCAATACCTAGTGCACATATATTTTTTAGAATTTTTTTCTCTATTTTTCTATTTTTTCGTATGTGTGAAATAAAGAACTTGATATTCATTGAAAATCCTACATTCACAAGAAATAAAAAATAAATATAATAATTAAATTAAAAATATTTAAAATTATACTTTTTGGGAAGCTTATAATAAGGGATGCAAGCTTACAAAACATAAATTTTAAATGAATTCATTTGATCACCCAAAAGGTAAATCAAAAGTGGTTTTTATCAGGATTTTGATAGGTGTAGAGGAGACTCGATTATAGGTATGGTTTAAATCTAACAAGGTTCTATCCAAGGGGGTTTGATATAAGGGGGTTTGATCAATCCATATTTAATTAAAATAATTTAAATGGAACCTTTAAAGTCATAAATCATTTTATTTTCTAAAAATATGTGATTTCAGGCAAAAATAGGATGTCCCAAAAAGTGTAACCCATTATTGTGGCAGCACCCGCACACTACCTAGAGCTCACTACTCAAATACAAAAGGCTTACTGCCCAAAGGAAGACTCACTATCTTACAGAAACATTCATATTACATCTGGAAGATTTTGAACTGAGAAAATAGCATCTGCTAATGCCTGATTATAGTTTTGGTTAAGCACATAAACATCTTCTCACTCTTCTTTACACTTTACTTCTACCTTTGAAAGATTAGAACATTATTCACACACAACACTTGCACACTTCGCACACCACTACCCTCAAATGGTATAAACAATCAAACATATATATTCACAACTAGAGATAACATCATCTACTTGTCAACTTTAACATAAAATAAAATATGTACAAACTATCAACCCAAATCAATAAAAAATTTACAATGCGCACCAAATAATGTTGGCCAAAACATAGTAAGGACCCAAAAAATCATCCTCGAACATGAAACACCTTAAACAATTATGCCTCAAAGATCCACAACATGCTACAATCACCCTGTCAGCCATGATCATGAAAAACATGAACTCACAAAAGAAAATCACCAATCACGAGCACAACGATCAATGTGGATCAACAACATAGATAGAGCATGATCTAGAAACATCCACAAGCATCATGAATCACTATAGAAGCATCTGCAACAAGTCAAATTACTAGAATCACATTATCTTCTTTCAGGAACACCAACTAAAGCAACAAAACAAATGTTAGAACATAGATACTCATAACTCAATCAAATCTTCATGTGAACCTCTAAAACTTCATGTGGATAAACTAGATGTACTTACCAACAAACCCTTTAATCCACAACCTCTTATTATCAATATACTGAGCTAGCCATCAGTATGGTGGCAATACTGAACTTCATTGTATCACTAACAACCTGCAACTTATTTTATTACAATTTTCTCAATATCCTCGACATATATGTAGCCTTAAATACATTAATGCCAATAGTGTTGACATCAATGACAACCACATATTAGTAATATCCAACAATCTCCCCCTTTGGGATTGATGGCAACACATGATGTGAAAAACACCATCAACACAACTTTCTCTTAGCACTTTCTTCCCCTTAGATTTTGACTCTTTTCTCCTTAACTCTTTTCACATTTTTTCACATGAATCTTCTCCCCCTTTGAATTCAATGGCAAAGATACACATTATCATTCTCCACAAAAGCTCTGAACCACATTTCTAAACACCTAACTACTCCCTCTGAGTAGCATCCACCACAACATCAATCTGGATCATAAGATATGACTATGAAAAGCATGAACTAATGCAAGTCAATGCATATTAATTCTGATTAGGAGGGGTAATCATCCCTAGATTCCCTCTTAGATACTCAAAATTATCCTTAGGCAAGGGCTTGGTAAAAATATATGCAATTTTTTCCTTAGTGGGTACATACTCCAATTTGACTTCCTTTTCACTCACCTTCTCTCTCAAAAAGTGAAACTTGATAGATATATGCTTGGTTTTTGAATGCAGCACTGGATTCTTAGAAATGTTAATTGCACTTGAATTATCATAGAATATAGCAATAGGTTCATCATACACAACTCTAATATCTTTCAACATCTACTTCATCCACAATACTTGAGTACAATTGTTAGCAGCAACAATGTATTTTGCCTTTGCAATAGATAAAGAAATGGCATTCTGATTCTTACTTAACCATGAAATCAGCTTCTTTCCCAAGAAAAATGCACTACCACTAGTACTATTTTTTTCATTCACATCTCCTTCCCAATCAGCATTAGTAAAAGCACTCAAAGTAAGGTCATCTTCTTTAGGATACCATAGGCCAAAATCAACTGTCCCCTTCAAGTACTTGAAAATCCTCTTCACAGCTGTCACATGAGATTCCTTAGGATCAGCTTGAAATCTTGCAACAATCCATATGACATTCATTATATCAGGTCTAGTTTGAGTCAAATAGAGCAATCCACCAATCATGGATCTGTATCTAGTCTAATTTTCTTAGGAGAATCATCATCTTGTGTCAACTTACATCTGGTCATCATAGGTGTACCAACTGGCTTTGAATCTTCCATACCAAACTTCTTTAGTAAGTCTTTCACATACTTGGACTGAGATATAAAGATCCCTCTATCTAGCTAAGTAATCTTTAATCCCAAAAAGAATTTCATTTCTCCAATCATAGACATCCTGAACTCATTCTACATCTCATTAGCAAACTTCATGCACAAACTGTCATCTCCTCCAAAAATTATATCATCAACAAAGTCTTCAACAATCAAATATTTATCATGATCAATCTTGAAATACAAATTACTGTCAGTAGTGCCTTTATTAAATCCAATCTTCAACAAATACTTGTCCAATCTAGCATACCATTCTCTTGGGGCTTGCTTGAGTCCATACAATGCTTTCTTCAACTGGAAAATCATATCTCCCTGATCAGTCAATTGAAATCCATCAGGTTGCTCAATATACACTTCTTCTTTTAGTTTTCCATTTAGAAATGTTGACTTGGCATCCATCTGATAAACCTTGAAGTTTTTGTAAGCAGCATAAGCAAGAAATAGTCTCACAACTTCAATCCTAGCAACAAGAGTAAAAGTTTCTTCAAAGTTAATTCCTTCCATCTAAGAATATCCTTTACACACAATTCTTATTTTTTTTCTAACAACTTCACCTTTCTCATTCAATTTGTTCTGAAAGACCCATTTAGTTCCAATTACATTTTTTTCCTTAGGTCTAGGAACAAGAATCCATGTATCATTCTTCTCAATTTGCAATAGTTCTTTTGTCATTGCTTCCACCCAATGTTCATCCTTGCATGCTTAATTGACACTATTAGGTTCAGTCTTTGATATCAAACAATATTCTTTTGCAATTCTTCTCCTAGTTTGAACACCCTTGTTCTTATCACCAATAATCTGATCTTTTGAGTGATTTAGTCTTACATACCTTGAAGTCTTGGGGTGTTCTTGAACTTCAGGCTCTTGTGATCTTACTTCTGCATTTTCACTAGTTCCTTCCTCTTAATTTTCTTGATTCTGGAATGATCTAAACTTGATTTGTATTCTAAACTTTATTTCCTTTATCTGAACTATCATTATGATTGTTTGAATCATATCCATAGGTTCTAGATGGTCTAATTGTGTCTTCATCAACCTTTACATTAGCACTATCAATTACTTTCCTCAATCTCTTATTGTAGCACCGGTAGGCTTTACTTTTAGTAGAATAACCAAGAAAGATTCCTTCATCTCTTTTGATATAGCATTTACTCCCAAAGATTTTGAAGTATCTAACAATAGGCTTATGACCATACCATAGCTCATAAGGATTCTTACTGGTATCACCTTTGATTTGCACCTGGTTGAGAGTGTAAACGGAAGTACTCACAACTTCTCTCTAGTAGATATGCAGAACATTTCCTTCCAACATCATAGTCTGAGCAGCTTCTTGAATTGTCATGTTCTTCTTTTCCACAACTCCATTTTGTTGAGGGGTCTGCAAGGCAGATAATTGTCTCTTTCTCCCATGCTCTTCACAAAAATAATTAAACTCACTGGAAGTAAATTCACCACCTTTATCTGATCTCAAACATTTAATCTTCAGACCTGTCTCTGTCTCAACCATAGCCTCAAAAATATTGAATTTCTCTAGAGCTTCAAATTTTTCCCTTAAGAAAGTAACCCACATCATTCTAGAATAATCATCAATAAGTAACATGAAATACCTATATCCTTTTAAACTTCTAACTCTAGAAGGACCACACAAGTCAGTATACACAAGCTCCAACACTTAATTTGAACAATGTTGTTTTCCCTAGAATGAAACTCTAGTTTGCTTCCCTAACTGACATTCTTTACATATAGCAATAGTAGGTTTTATCAACTTAGGAAGATCTCTCACTGCCTTAGTAGAACTTATCTTGATAATATTGTCAAAGTTTACATGACACATTCTCTTATGCCACAACCAACTTTCATCAACTTGAGAAATCAGGAAACTTTTACCAGTAGCATTTAGGTGAAAGATATTACCTTTTTTTTTTGCACCAAATGCAATCACATTTCCGGAACTCCCCAATATTCTATCTTTACATTCTTGAATTGAAGATTGTGTCCCTTGTCAACCATCTTTCCAATAGTTAAGAGATTATGCTTCAAACCTTACACATATAGAACATCATCAGTATTATGATTACCATCAAGAGAAATGGATCCTCTGCCATGGATTACACCAGCTTTTTCATCACCAAATCTTACAAGACCACCATCATTCTTTTCCAAGCTCACAAATTTACTTTTTATCACCTATCATGTGATGGGAGCATCCACTGTTAATCACCCATTCATCCTTTTCTTCAACTCTGGCAGGTAGAGCTTTCTCCACATTTTTGCACCTAGCAGATTCAGTAGGTACTAAATCATTTTCCTTGATAGCAATAAATACCCATCCGTGCTCACTTACATTCCCTTTATCAAATTCATCAACTATCACACCTTTATCAATAGCAAAATAACACTTTCTCTGGAATCTAGGCTTGTTAGGTCTTGGCTTAGGAACTCTTTTCAGACACCTTGAGGCAAAATGATCTATCTTATTGCAAGAAAAACATTTAATAGGAAATTTCCCTTTATACTTACTTTCTCCTCTGGCTTCCCTCTTGACAATAAGTGCTTCAATCTCGTCTAGTTTTCTCTCTTCTTCTTCAATCTCTCTCATTTCCTGCTCATACTTGGACATTTTTCTAGAAGAACTTTCTCCCGGATCATATCTCTACTTATATTTTCTAGAGATAGTAGCTTTGAATGTAGATTTTGTCTTAGGAAGAGAATCACCAAACTCACTTAACTCAAAAATAGTAAGCCTAACAATCAACATGTCTCTAGTTACATTTGTCACAGTCTGGATCTCCTCAATAGCAATAGCTTTGGCTTTGTATGCAGCAAGCAAGGATCTGAGCACTTTAGCAACAATCTTTGATTCTTCCAATGTTCCACCAGCACATCTAATACTACACACAAGTTCATTCACTCTCTATATAAAAGAAGTGATGTTCTCATCTTCACCCATTCTCAATATTTCATATTTCCCTTTTAGGCTTTGCAGCTTAGCAATCTTCACATGGGTATCACCTTCGTACATAGTTTCCAACTTTTTCCAAATCTCATAAGTTGTCTTTAGCTCTATTACATTTGTCATCTTGGAATCAGTTAGAGCACTCAACAATTCTTCCTTAGCCTCGATATTGTACTCGGCTTCCTTAATCTCACCTGCAGTACAAAAACCATTCTATGGGATGATATACCTATTCTTTGTAGTTGTCCACTAAGGTTCACCAATGCACCTTAGATGACACTCCATTCGACTCTTCCATATATAGAATAATTAGTTCCA
>VDFB02075321.1:292903056-293081779 GCA_007258455.2 Sequoia sempervirens
CTCTGAAAATTTGTACATCAAGAATAGGAAACAACCTCAAGAGAACAAGAAACAAGATTCAATAAATAAATGAGCCTTAGAACCAGAGAGGGCCTTGAGAAACAAACAAGGCCACAATAAAGGGACAAGCATAACAACAATCATGGAGTTTTAAAACCAAACCTTGCCAAAGAACTTTTAAGTGGAGTCAAAGCTTTACCCGATTGGGCCATCTTGTCTCTTTTTGAAGAAGAGTTAGGCTCAATCAAAGGACACTTAGTCATAGCTTCAGTCTTTCTCTTGTCCTTAAACAGAGACTCCTGCACATCCCCAATATGACCCACTATAGCAATGTCCAAATCCTTTCCTTCCTTCTTTATATTAGAGTACTCTTTAACAACATTCTTACACTCTTTCCAATGCTCTTGAGGATTCATGATACTTTTTTGTTTGAATATGGTGTTTCTCTTTGATATCTCGACATGAATGGGAGAAGTGCCCCATGTTATGGCAATGCAAGCAAGCTTAAGAGGACTTGTAATGGATTCTTTGCTCCCAAACATCAAATTTGGAACATAGTTTTATGATGTTTGGTAGCAACCTATTAGTATCAACACATAAAATCTACTTGTAATGGATTCTTTGCACCCAAACATCAAATTTGGAACATAGTTTTATGATGTTTGGTAGCACCCTATTAGTATCAACACACAAAATCTGGCAAAAACTAAACGTTTTTATAAATTTTGTGACATTGTCAATAGATAAGAATTGACCAAAAGAATTGGCAATACCATGTATTATCTCTTTGTCCTAGTATTCTAAGGGAAGTCATGGGAGCCTAACTCAAATAGAGACCCTATTAAAGTTATTCTTGGTAGCATCAAAACTAGTAGATCATATTTTCAAAGAAAGAATAGACTTCCCAAAGGATCGAGGATCTCCTTGCAAAATTCTCATGCTTTCATCAAGAGATTGGAAAGATAATAAGAAAAATCTATGTCATGGTAGTCACCTGAATCTAACTAGGTACACACCATCTTTTTAAAACCCAACTTTGGACAACATCAATATTTGGATGAAACTGAAGAATCTCCCAATGAGGGCATTCTCCATGCAAGCAAGAGCTTTGTCTAAAGAAATATTAGGGATTTTTCAGAATGGTGCAAGTTCTGCCCAAGGGGGAAGGAGCTTCACCTAAGCAAAGGTTAGAAGCATGCAAGGATGAGCCAGAAAAGGAACCACTCATCCACCAACCCAACAAAAGAAGCCCTCATTGCATAGTGTTAATATGCCTCAAAACACACACCTTTTTGACCAAGTGGGAAGAATTGATATGTAGGTTCAGATTGGAAGCTTGCAAAACTTGGGCATAAGGGGACTTGAATTTCATAGTACCTCTACAAAACCCTCTCTAGAACTTCCCTACAATTTCTAGAAACATGGCAGTAGATCGAGTGCCATTGTCCCTGTCATAGCCCTAACAGAGCTCTCAAACACACTAAAACCGTCTGATCAAAACCATTCATCTCCCAAATAGATTTTGAAATTGGAGGAGACTACACAATGCTTGACCACCAAGATGGACCTAGAACTGATTTGGGTTTAGGATACATCTGCCAGGGAGAGTAGAAACTCCTTATGCAGCACCCTTATAGGACCACAACACAAAGAGTTAGCAAGGATCTCCTTAGAATGCTTCCAAATGGCCCTAGGGACAAGTCACTAGTCCTTCAAACGTGCCTCTAACAACAAATCTAGGAGCAATTTGTCCTCCTCGTCCCAAGCACTAGATTGTTCATCCTTATCTACATCATTGGTATCACTAGACCATTCATCCTCATTTGCATTGTTAGGATCACCCTTAGCTTCGCCTCCACTGAATGTCTTCTCATCCACAAAGGAATTCAATTTCCCACTCTTGCTCTCACTCCCTCTTTGTTTCATGTCCATTATACTTTGTGAATGATATTTAATAGTTTTCTACTTGAATGTTTTTGATTATGGAACAAACAGTTTTCTACTTGAATGTTTTTGATAAAAGGGGGATAAACGGGTTTTACAGGGACCCGAAACCATAAAGTAACATAACAAACTAAGACCAAAACAGAGGTCCGAAAGACAAAAAGGCTGTCAAAAAGATAAAAACTAGCTAAAGCAGATAGCCACAAAAATCCGCAAAAAAACCATTAAACGGCCAGCAAACAGACAAAGTTGGGCCCAGCCACATCTAATCCATGGACTTCAGAAGCTCGTCTGCAACCTCTTCCAAGTCCACCATATCCTGGACCCCCTCCATAAAGATCTGAGTCATATTTGGGGTGGTCAGGGCTTTTCTTTTCGTACTTGATCTGGTGCACTTAGAGATCCCAGCTTCCTCATCCTGGTCTTTCTCCTGGTCAAGGTCGACAATCAGAGCTCTCTTCTGGGTTTTCTCTAGTCTTTCGGTCATTGCTTTGATGATAACAGAGTTATGTTTGGCAATTCTACAGTTTTGATCAGCAATTTTTTTCATGGTTCCTTTAATTTTTTCAATATCATTTTCAACAGAGCTGTCCTTTTGTGTGTTATCCTTCACAGTGGTATTCTTCTCCGCTTCGAGCTGAATTAGCTCTGCAACTTTGGCTTCAATTTCCCCCAGCTTACTATGAAGAGACAGATTTTTGGTTTTCAACTCACTAATTTCATGAAATAACCAATTGGCAGCATTAAACTGGTCCATAGAACAACTCTTGGCAGTTCCAACGAAGTCAAAAGGGGGATCATTTTCAGAATTGGCCCCAAAAATAACCGACTCCGCACCTCTAGGAGGGCTATAGTTCTCCTGTTGAATATTTTGAGGGATGTGGGGGTCCTCAAGACTAACCTCGACCGCTTTAGCAGAAACAATAGGGGAGTCATCAGGGTAGGAGACTAACTTATTAATCGGAGAGCTAGAGCCCGTCACTTTAGCGTTAGGGTTAGTACGGCCAGAGACAGGAATAGAGCAGGCACCAGAAGGCTGGGGGGAACGGCCAGAGGCAGAAGGGGGAGGTAGAGGAGGCGAAGAGCTCTTGACACGGCCAAGGGAAGCTTTAGTATTAGATATGCTATACTCAGTATCGTCCTCATCAAGCTCCAAAGGGGCTATAGGGTTTGGAAGGGCAGGCATATTCTGAAAGTGCTCATAAATGAGCCTTAAAAGACCCGTGTGAAGAAGCGGGTATCTTTTAGGGCTTCTACTGTGGTCAGAAAAACTATTTCTCAGGGAACAGAGCAAGAAGAAAGGGATAGAAACACGCACCTTATGCCGGAAGTGATTGAGCATCACGAAGTGGTATCCATAAACCCTAGTGAAGTGGCCGTCGAGAGTGATGTACTCCATGATAACCCTTAGCACTTTTCTCCATAAAGCTTTTATAGTGTCCACTTCGTAGTAACTGTTTGTCGTCTTGATAAGTTTTTGCTTCTTTGTTTCACACTTAGGGAACCTCAAAACAGCTTCGTCAGAGAATTTCCTGTCTCTAAAAAATTTATGCTCTTCCATCGGAATGCCAGTCACCTCCGCAATCAAAGCTTCATCAATCTGAACTTTCCTCCCAAAGAGGAGAACCTCCCCATTATTCCAATTTTTCTCGAAGAAATCAGTAATCTCCTCCTTAGGGCCATGGAGTTTCTCGATGAACGGAAGTAAGCCACCCCTTCTTATTTTACTCCACGCTTTAGCGTTCTTGGTGTGTGACTCGAAGCTGGTTGGTTCAACCCTCTTCCGTTCCCCGCCCATTTTTGAGATCTTCGTTCGAATACTGTTGTAGACAGAGAACTTGTTCTAGATAGTTCCTTTGCTTCGCAGGACCCACAAAATGTGCCAAAGTAAATAATTTATTTGCCGGATCCTCTCGGCCCCATTATATTTTCTAATTTTGTTATTCATGACTCGTACCTTCCTCATTATTACAAGAAACCGCCTCTTTCCCATTCACCGCATCGAGCTCCAATAAGGCTTGAACATCGAAGTGGAGGTCAGTCTTTTTGTGCCACGTGAGGATTTTGTCACTCTTAACTCCCTCATTGGCAAAAAAATTCGCAACCGCGTTCGCCTCACGGTAAGCATGAGTTATTTTTATTCTATCGAACTTACTAAGTAAAACCTTAACATCTTCAATCCAATTTTTAATCGACCATGCGGGACCTACCACAAAGGCTATCAATTATATTTTTTGAATCACCTTCAAGCCATAAATTTTTACATTTAATTCCCACAGCAAGGTTGATTATGTAATAAGCCCCCGCCACTTCCGCCACGTGATTAGTTTGGACCCCCAAAGGAGTGGCAACAGCTCCCATAAAGTTACCTACCGAGTCCCTTAGGACCCCACCACACCCAGCCTTCCTCGGGTTTCCTTTGGCCACGCCATCGAAGTTGGCTTTGGCCCAGCCTTCCATAGGAAAACTCCAGCAAACTCCATCCCTGACTTTTTTGGTCGTATTAGGAGCATTGGAAATATCCCATTTAATTCTCCATTCCCTAGCAATCAGGCTGTCAAAAGGAGAACAAACAACAGTCTCCACCTTGTCCTCCCTGAAGGGAACAATAGAGAAGTTTTCTTTAATCATCCTGAGAATTCTATCAAACACAATTTCCTCTGACGACTCCTTATCCCTGAAGATCTGTTGTTTCTCTCTTTCCAAATTCCCCAAGTCATATGGGGGAACGAGAAAGCCCACAGTTTTTTAATAAAGGGGTTGAAAGAAGGGGCTTTCCATTGAACAAAAAAATCCTCAACCGACTTCGGGGGGACCCAAGAAAAATGCTAGCATTTCAGAAGCTTGTCCCAAACCAAGGAGGAGAAGGGACAGTGGATAAAGAGGTGGTTAACCGATTCAACATTGCTTTTACAGAGGTAGCATCTATTGGGGAGAAAAACACCTCTTTTGCTCAGATTATCCACAGTTAGAACTTTATTTTGCAGCAAAAACCAGAAAAAGATGTTAACCTTAGGTAAAAGATGCTTAGTCCAGGCTTTCGACCTCAGAGGGGGAGGCTAAGAGCATGTGAAATCCGGGAAAAGGCAGATGAGACAGAAAAGCACCCAGAAGGTTCATACTTCCAAATAAGACTATCCTCCTGATTTAAGCATAGTCTGACAACATTCAAGGAGGAGTAAACAGAAACCAAAACAGGGTTTATCAAGGGGAGATTGATCCACTTACCATCCCGCCAGTAGTCTTTAACAAAAAGGCCAAAAGTATATTTGCAAAGCTCATCCCATCTACTGAGATTCCCATCCTGAGACAGAGGTTCATTACGCAGCCAACAATCATCCCAAAATCTAATTTGGTTACCATTGCGAACCTGCCATTTCAAACCCAGTTTCACCACCTTTATCCCATCAATCATATAGTTCCAGCAACTTGATCCTTTCGGGAGGTTGGGATTCTCAATAAGATCTTTGAGGGAATTGTACTTGAATGTTTTTATTGTTAAAATGTGATTATTTCAAATCTTTTGTATGTGAATTCAATAAAAATAAAATTATTATTATTGTTTTCTAAATTTAAAATTTAAGGAAGATAACAATTAGCTTGTTTGACTTGTGATGTTATGATATCTTTTATGCAAGAAAAACCTTAAAACCATTTCAACTATTATAGTATTAGAATTTTGAGTTGTTATAACAAGATGTTCACTTAATATTATGTGAATTAACTTGTGATGCTATATATGTGCTATTGAACAAAGGGTTAAGGCATTGAGGATACTTAATTTAACTTGCTTTTAAGCTAACAAAACTAAACTAACAATTTAACAAAGAAAATTTGCATTCATTGAATAATTACAGGTAACCAAAAAAACATTGACATAAGTAGCTTATGGATGCCTAGCTTGTACATATTTCATTATTTTGTAATCTTTGGTGGTTAGATTCATTGATCGAGGGCTTGGACTTGTGATTTCTATTGAAAGCCAATTTATATGGTGTTTCTTAGTGATGTTAATTTAGATTCATTTTATATACATGTGTAAGGCATATCTTATGATTGCAATACGTTGAATATGAAGGCTTTGTTTATTTGGGGTTGACAATGTGATAATGTTTGGTGATGTATATTTTGACACACCATAATAAAGAGTATACCCTTTTGTTTTAAGAGTTTGCTTATGTCCAAAACAAAAGTGATTAGCCCTCTATATAAGGTTCTTATAAAAACACTTAAAGTAAATACAATAATTTAGTTATTACACATACAAGAAAAAGTAAAACATAATTTTGAAACTATCATTTAACAATCTACAATGTTACAATCAAACATTCAAAAAAATAAATAAATAAAGAATAGGAAATATTATTTTCTTCAAAAGATACAACTACACAATCAATGATTTCTTAAATTCATTTCCACATTGATTTAAATAAGCATAAAAAGAAAGAAAGAAAGAAATTAATAAGAACCTATAAATAGCAATTAGAATTTAAAATGCTCAACCAACTATTTACTAACTTGGATTATGAGTTTATCACAAACATTATAGAAACTTACATATCTAAAAATAGAAATCCACATATGATTATAATGGCTAGGAATTAAGAAATCGTCAAAGGATAAACAAGCTTTTTGGTCATTGCCTCATAGCCTCACCAAACAATTAAAGAAACCTACTTAATAATATTAGAGGTGTTTTCATCAACACAAACATTTAAGCAAACTTCACATTCTTAAACTGTTGGAGCCATATTGAGGATAGGTTGTCTCTTCAATATTTGTTCCCAAAGGTTCCAAATTTATGTGTATATCATGTATCACTTTTGCAATAAATTTTGTTCCACTTAAATAATCTTGCTACTATTTTTTTTAAGCAACAAATAATCTTTATTTTAGTTCCTTTATCTCTTGAATTTCTTGTTAAGTACCTTCTTTGTGTATTACTTAGATTCCACTATTGAATTTGTCTTCTCTCTCTTTCTTGGACAAGTTTGTGAGTTCTTATTTAGTTTAGACAATCATTGGTTGTTGCCTCTCATCTACATATGAGTAAATTACTCTCAAGTTTTTGTTGAGAAAATGTCTCAACCTTGCATTTTCAATGTTCGTATTTAATTATTTAATTGTATTTTTTTGTACACCCACATATTTGGGTGGTCCTACTTGGAGTGACATTAGTTATCACTTGTAGTTTTTAATGTGGCAATTTTTAATTATCACTTAAATGTCATGGGAGTTGCTAAATGCAACTATGATTGGTAAGGTGTGCAAGAGTTAAATTAAAAATAATTTGGAAAGAGGGAGTTAAGTGTGGACTTGGAGAAGATAAAGGGAGATTCTTGATTCTCATGAGTATGTTACCAAAAAGACAGATAAGACCAAATTGGAGTGCTCAAGTTGAAAAAGAAAGTTTCCAATTAAGTTTTAGTTAACTCAACTTTATTTGGACATTGGATTTTGCATGGGGATTTGGGTTCTAGTTTTAGCTCATGGTATTCTCTTTGTTTTAGAAACCACTAGTGGTTTTTAGTTTTGGTCATAACTATATATTGGATACTTGAGATGGAGATTAGAGAGAAGAGACATTATTGTAGGGTTATGTTGCCAGATTTTCTCCAAAGGACCTGGGTGTTGATTTGCATGTTAAGGTTCTAAACTTGATAATGTAATGTGACTATTTTTATGGAAATACATTGGTTTGGTGCTTTGGAGGTTGGGTTTTCCTTGTAATTTTTTTCCTAGAGTATATTTGTGTCACTTCTCTTTTGTGTTCTTTCATTCTTGTTTCTATGTGTTCAATTATATGTTGCTGAAAATGTTTACAGTTTGATATTTGCAAGTCTTTCCTCATAGGATTAGTGTAGGAAATTTCTATCTAGGTTTTTGTTTATTGGTATAGCTTCATGTGCACTGTATCAAGCTTATATTAGGTTGTATATCTTATGGTATTGACATTGCATGTGTGTCAGTTTCTCTTTTAGTTCCTTATCATTAAAGGCCAATTTAAAACTTGGCTTGTTCGCTACAACCATTCTAAATTATTTGGATTTTGTTTCTTATCTTCTACATGTTGAAATAAAGAAGATGCTCCGATATGTTGAGGATTTTTGTGTGGCACAAGGAATTGAGAACCTTGTGTACTTAGTAAGGATGAATTGAGTCCAAGAACTTGCTTTTGATTAAGGTAAGCATGGATTTTGAAAGGGCCTAGACCCTTTGTACAAAACAAGAAATAGATAAAAAGAAGTGAGAAACAAGGGTCCCAACCCTATACAAAGGTTGCCAAAAGGTTGGATGAAACAGGTACACACATTCCATAAACAACAAAGGGACAACACGAAAATAGTTGCAACCAAACTAACAAACAAGACTACAAACAAAAGAGAGAGAAGGGACCATCAATGTCCCACTTAGACAAACCTAGGTTAGGGGCAACTTTCACTCACAACTCAATTATGAGTTTGGGAAGAGGAAGAAGAGAGACCTTTCCTCCTTTGACTAACAACAATCCAAGCAATACTATCATCCAAATTCTCAATACAAGGGGGAGCATGAGGAGAAACCCCCACAAAGGGATCACCAACACATGAAGAAGGACAATGAGGAAAAATATAGCCAACCACCTCATAAGAAAAATGGAGTTGAATTGAAGCTATTGGCAAATATGGTTGTGAGCACATAATAGGAGGATCCACAATAGGGTCTGTCAAGAACAATAAGGGCACACCAAAATTTGAGGGCTCAACATTACCCTTAGAGGAGTCATTTGATGAAGAATCAGGAGCTTGGACAATCAAATGATCACCATTAGCATTCTTCCACCAAGTAGCAACACCTTTACGATATGAGAGAGAACAATCCATAACCAAGTGATATGTTGAGAAGCAGCAATCACAACTAAAAGGGAGGCTCTCATAATCAAGCGGTTGAGTCCAAGGCTTGGAGATGTCAATATCTACCAGAATGCAAGAAAAAATAGGGTGCCCCATGTAGGAGGTGGAAACATCAACCTTTAAGAAATGACTAATAGAGTTGCCAATGGCCTTGTAGCAAGAATCCTCCCAAAACTAGAGGGAAAGATTTGAGAGTCTAATCCACACTAGAAACACATTGAGTGGTTGAGTAAGGGGGTTAAAGAAAGTTGTCCAGGGTTTGACCAAGAGGGAATGCTCTCCCCAAGCCCATAGATTACTCACACGAAGTTCCTATCCTCAGGAGAGGCAAAGGAAGCAATGAAAACACCTTTAGCATAGGGGAAGAGTTCAATCTTACCAACCATAAGGGGCCTCTAGAAATCCAACACCCAGTTATACAGGTCAAGAAGGGAAGGCCAAATATTGAAGAATCTACACACCAAACCCCTATGTTGATAGAAGTCCTCATTTTCCACCGCATCCTAGCCACAAGCCACCACTAGGGAGGGTTTAGCACAAAGGATGGGATGAAACTTCCCCTTCAATGGGTGAGCAACATTAGCACCAACACCAATAGTAGTAACCTTAGCAAAGCTTTTATTACTAGAAGGTGTAACTACACCATTGGGATTGGTGGTGCTACCAATAGTAGCAAAAAACTCAATTGTAGGAGAAACAAGGCAAGCCCATGTCAAAGAGAGGGACCATGAAAGAACAATCGACCCACCTAATTTAAAATCCTTAGTAGTAGGCCACAAGCATGAAACACTGATGCGTCCAAGACTTGTTGCACCTATTGTAACATGTGCATTTGAAATGCTAGGGAGTGGGAGTGGGAGCAGGAGTGCGATTGCCATTTTTTCGAGTCCAAGAACTTGTTATTTACTCAAGAACTCAAATTTCACAGGAAAGAGAATGTTTATATACTTAAAATACAAAGAGGATGGGGACAAAGATTTGGTTGTGGAGATCCATTTATGGTTATGGTTTTAGTTATATTGAGGATGGTAATGCATAATATCTTTATATTAACATGTAATATTTATATAGGATAATGTAGTTTACTAATTACCAATCTATAGTGCAAATATAATATAATATTAGGTGGTTACACATGATGGTATTTCAAAACTAACACAACATTATAAGTTATATTTAAGATGAAAGTGAAAATCAAAATGGATTAAAAAATTGAGTCTTACATTTGAGACCAATTTTAATTCATGTGTTTCTATATTTAACTTTTTCTTTTTTTAATAAAATTATATTAACTTTATGACAAATTCAATATAACTACCTCTAGACAAACATCTCTCAATATCCTTTAGATAGATGTATTTTAGATATCTATATTAGTTGTTATGGTTTTGCTAATATTGAGGATGAGGGCTTGACACTTGTAGATGAAACTTATATTTAAAATTTGCATGACAAATTCTCTTTCTTCTTTCTATGTTTGCTTTGGTTCTTTAGTGACAAGGCCTAGTTGGAAAACTTACTGACTACCCATTGAAAATTGTGAGTTTTGAGGTACAAACTTGTCACATAGTACTCATGGGTGCTTGGTTAAGAAGAAACATGTGAATTGAATACTTTTGTTTCCCCACATAAATCCTACTTGATCTCACTTATCATTCATATTCATTTCATCTCCTTTGAGCTTTTCTTGTGATGATATAAAGTGATTGTGGAAGAAAGTTTTTGTTCTCTCTTTCTTCTAAGTATTTCCAAATTGTGTTTTATGTATTTGAATTAATTTTAGGTTTTTAAATTTAAAAATATATTTAATTTTTTTAAAAGGTTAAAGTTTTGTACTTTTTGATTTTTTAATACTAGGGTTTACAATGGTTAATTTTTTTAAAAAACTAATATTTAAATTTGTATATTGTATGGTATTTATGTCACCCATAGTGGAAGTGGATGTGTTGGTAACATGGATGTTTCTTAAAAGCATGGTGTGGTAGGATTGGTCTTTTGCAACCATTGCGAATTGAAGATGATTGGTGGTTTTAATTGCCTCAAATACTACATTTTATAGATTGCTAGCCACAACATCAAAGTGTAGTTGAATTGTAGAGTTGGAGGTCAAGTATAAGAGACAAATGCTACCCTCATTTGGACAAAACAAAAAGTACAAAGGATAAGGATATTTGCAACCATTGTAGTCATAATGAATCCTAAAATGGAGTAAGAATTAAATGCAAATATAATAGAGATTGTGTGCTCCAATCATGATTCATGACACATCCACTTCATTGAGCTTCAACAAAATGCAATCATAGGTATTTTTTGTTCCATAGAATCCATAAGGTTCATAGCCTTTGCTTGAAGGTATAAATTAGAACAAGGAAAAATATGTCATGTGCAATTTTTTTCCACTATAATAACATTCCTTTCAACATGGTGAGAAGCCCATATTTGAAGAATTTTTTCATAATCTTGATTGTTGTAGAGAAAAGATACAAGACACCTATTCCATATGAGTTAAGTGGGTCATTACTTCATGAAGTAGTGGCAATGTAGACAATTGTGAAAGATAAATATAAAAATCAGTGCAAGTATGGATGCACCAAATTATCAAAGGGGTGGAGATATAGAAGAAATCACACACTTATCAAAATTTTAGTGGTTTAAATGGCGAGATGATGTTTTTTAGGTCCATTGGCCCATTGAACAAAGTCAAGGATATTAAGTATCTAAATTTAATGTTGGATTTTGTGCTAGAGGTTAACATATAAAATTGTGGTCTAAATTGTGATAGTAATCAACATCATATGTGGTGAAAGAGAGACAAATTGAGGAGACACCCAACATATTTTTAAATCCTTGCATTAATCGTTGCCTTGACATTTGGTTGGACATATGGACACTTTATAGGGTAAAATCGATGATGGAAGATGCCAAGATCATTTCCAAATATATCTACAATCACCCTTGGATGCTTGACTTGATAAGAGATCACATTGGGGGAAGGATTTTGTACGAGAAAGTGTTGCATAGTTTACAACTAACTTCATCACTTTGTAGAGAATTTATGGTTTGTAAACAACTTCTAAGTAGATATTTATGATCCAATGATTGTTCTTATTCAAAGAACTTAGATAGAGAGTTAAAAAGGAATTTTTGATGATGATCTTTGTTAAGAGATCTAATGAGATCAACAAGGAAACTTGAAAATTCTATTTAAAATTTAAATTGTATCCTTTAAATTAGTTTTTTAAACTTCTAATTACTAGATATTGTTCAATTTTTAAAATTTTATTTTTAATTGCAACTTTAAATTTTTATAGGTGTTAGAGCACTTTGTTAGTATTTTGCACTTGGTGGATGGGGAGAAAAACCAGATGGGATTATATGAGGCCATTGATTGGGACAAGGATGCCATCCAACAATACCACAAAGGAGATATAAGAAAATTTGAACCCATTTGGAATATTATTGATTGGAGGTGGAACAATCAACTTTATCAACCATAAATGCAGTGATGTACTATCTCAATTCAAAAAAATTCTTCATAGATGATTTTGGGAATGTCAATGTGGTGGTTATAGAGGATCTCTCAACATGCATTAAGAGGATGTCAACTAAAGTTGAGGTCAAGGATATGACTATTGAAAATCTATTAAAATATAAGCCTGTTGATGACATGCTCCTCTTCACCACTAGCTATGTAACAGAGAGCCACCCTACCACCTAGTAATAAAAAAAGTCACTCTTCAATTTCTTCACTTCAAACATTTGATGTGTACAATTATTGATTACTTAAAAAATTATTATAAATGTATTCTTTGTAGTTTCTTCATGGGAATATCAGAGTGGAAAAATGATGTAGAGTAGGGATGGGGGATCAAAAACAAACTCAAAACTAACACAACCAATCAAAATTTTCAACCTTAGAACCCTAATTTGATAGATTTCCTTACCAAACAGACTCTAGGCCTTGTAGGACAGGCAACTGGGTTTTTCCAACATAATTCTCAAACCAGACCTCAAATCCAAAATCTAATCACCATTCAAGATACCCTTTTTTCCCTTTGAAAACATATCAACTTTTTAGGTTGGGTTACTTTGGAACAAAACCCTCAAAATTTGACTGCTATGCTGCAATTAGGCCTAATTAGGCTTGTTTGGAATAGTCAAAATGAGGTCTTCAAACCCCAGACTTAAAATATTAAAGTCAATGGATTGACATGTCCTAAATGGTCTACCTCAACATTTTCCATCACTTTAAACAACTTCTCTAAATATTTTCAATAAACCCTAAGTCCTATGCAACTTATTTTCCTAAAACATGAGGTAAAATCAGTTAGGGGCATCACCAAACTTGTATAAAATTGCATCCCCTGCTCCTACAACATTTTGAGCACTAAATATACCCTATCTATATCCATTCCACTGAGTTGCATGCCAATTCATTGGTGAAATGGAGAGAAATTCATCTTACTTGCTTCAAAACAACCCTAAACTAGGATTTCAGACCATTTTCAAGAAAAATGCTCTAACTTACTCCAAATTTGATGAAACCAGATGAAACCAAGTGCAAAAGAACAAGAACTCAAAGTACCATCACTTCCAATCATTTTTTTTCACTTTTAGGCTGTATAGGGCTGTACCAACCTCTGTAGCAACAAATTGAGCTTCAAAATGTAGGGAAACAAAGTTTTGTTATTCAAAATTCAAATCTTTACAACCTCCAACCTTTTTCCAATGTACACAAGTGTTTTTAAAAAAATTCCCAAGCATAACTAATCAATCCCAACTTTTTTTCAGATTCCCAACTGCTCAACTTCCTTCAAAGCCCAAAAATGCAAAGTTGTTTGAGCAACTTTTGCAGCTTTTACAAAATTTGACAACTTTCACACAATTGACCCTAACTAACTCAAAAACATCACAAATGGTCTTAAATGACCTTATTACACACAAAATGACTTAACATCACAAAATTTACTAACACTTTGCAACATTTTTGCATAAAGACCTATGGTGCCCTGCACCAAAAAACCACAAATATTCAAAAGCCAACCCTTTGATTTTGTTCCCAACTTTGTAGCACCTTTGGATTTGAGCACAATTGGAGTTTAATTAACTTCATTCACACAAAGAAGTGAAATAGTGTGTCACCAAAAAATGTATACTCTTGAAGAAAGAGACAATTTTGCAATAAACTTGGTCCTACTTTAGACACCTTGCATCAATCGCCCCTTAAAAACAACATTTAGAGGCCCCCTAATGCTCATGATTTTGGACTTTAAGGCCTATTTCGCTCACAAATCACTTAAATCTGGACAAATACCACTCAAACCATTCAAATTTCGTGAAACCCACCAAAAAAATTCCTAGTGAAACTAAGTCGCCCAAGGTGGCAACTTAGTCCCTTTTGGGATATTTTCCACTTTTGAGTAGGAAAATCATCGACGTAATTCAAAATTTTGAGGGATGTCGGCCTATGAAGTTAAAATAATGAGTAATTCGGTGTTAATGCATATAAATACATGTTTTTAGGTCATTTTTCACATCTCCTAGTCATTTTTACAAAGCAAAAATCAGAAGTCAAGAGAAAAGCATCTTTCACAAGAAGTTTCATTAGTCTTTCTACATGAAAGTTGAAGCTTAAGGGCAACAAGCTAGGGTTTTTTCCAGGTCTTCAAGCTCACTTTTTGTTCAAGATCTCACATTGCAAAGGATTGATCATGGATGCCTATGGTGAATCATGGAGAAATCTAAATTGAGGAGATGCAATTAGCCATCACATCACACCTAATGACTTGTTTTCAAAGTGATTCCATCTTCCATTTTCTTCCTATCTTTAGACTCAAGGTTTGCATAACATTTGCATTCATTTGTAATGTTGTAGGGTTTCTTGGATTGAAGTCTTGCATCATTCAAGTGCCATTTACTCATCTTATTCTAGCACATTAGAATAGGATCTTGTCTCATTTCAACTTTTCTTAGTCTTAGACACACTTAAGGCTAGGGTTTTATGCAAATTTTGTCTTTCACAAAGTTTAAATACCAACTAGGGGTTTAATTGAGGCAAACCCCCCATTAGAAATCAAAATATCTTCTATTTTGCAAGGTTTTTTGAAGATTCAAATATGGATTTCCACCAAAAAAGTAGAGTGCAGGTTGTGGGCTTCCGTTTGCACTTTTGGATTTGCAGAAAATCCAAAGTGGACTAAGTCGCCCATAGTGGTGATTTAGTCCCACTTCACTGCTTTTTAATTTTTTTTTACAGTTTTAGATACCCTTTTGACAAAAACAACTTTTTGGGCAATTTCCCTGATCTGGGACTAAGTCACCTAGCCTGGTGTAAGTGTCCCAGTTGGCTCAAAAATCAAATTTTCTAGAATTTCAGAGGTCTCTGCAATCCCCAGTCAACTCTTCATCAATTTTTAGGTGCATAGTTTATTTTTTGCATCTTTATTTTATCATTTAATGCATTTGTTTCATCTTTCTACATATCACACTACGTTTTCAAACAAGTCACATTTCTTAGGTTTTACATTATTAAATCATTTTATTTTTAGATTAGTGCATTAGTACATCTTAATTAGACATATTATAACTCACTTACTTTAATCTTGAGTGGAGAAATTTGCATTTTGGACCCCATTTCTTTCTCCTTTTAGGTGAAAACCTTAGAAAGAGCCAAAGCAAGTGGGCAATCCAAAATCATTGTCCACATTTTGGTGAACCCGATGTTTGAACATATTTACTTCTGATTTTCAAGGCATCCTAGGTTTCATTTGCATTAGCATTGATTGCATCCTAGGGTTTTCAAAAGTGCACTAGTGAAAAGCTCATTTTAGCTTGCATTATTGCCTTCCATTTCATTGGAAAATAGTAAAATTATGCATTTACACTATAGATTTGCATGATACAGTACCAAATACATTCATATCCATCAGAAAATTTAGAAAAACTTAAAAAATTACCCTTCTAGGACTAATTCACCACCTTCGGTGACTTAGTCCCAATGCAAATTTTGCATTTTTGTTTTTTGCATTATGTTTCCCATTTTTGTAATTACTGTTAAATTCAGTTATTATTTTGTTTATGTGCAATTATTTCCTATTATACTTCACTCATTAACATTAGTATTATTCCTTTTAATGGCAATCATAGATAGCATTAGATTTTTGCAATGTTCATTTTTAGCATTAGTTTCTAGCTCATTTAGATTAGATTCATTAGAAAAAACAAATAAACACTGCACAATATCAAATGAATCAATCAAAATAATGCTTCATTTTAGGACAACAAATGCCAAGTAGAGTGAACATGAACTAGGCAAGAAAAACACGAGCATGCAAGAAACAACAAGTAGCCAAAAAAACATGCCACAAATGAAAACCAATCAGGAAACTCCGAATGCACACACACCCTCGTGTTTAGACACAAGTCGATCTTTCTCAGAACAATGGCAGATAGTTGCAGAGCTCCTTAAAAAAATCACGTTTGTTTAAACCAGTGAATGTAAAATAAATGAAGTCTTTCATTAATACCCCTTTGATCACCTTCATTAATGACACACGAATATGTGAGTTGGTAGCATTAACTTCCAACTATGCAACCATTTAATTCAAATTCTCTTTTTCTTTACTTGACAAGACTGCTGTGACATGCACGCCAAATGAGGTGCCACCACCGTACCCTGCCAACATATTGTTTAAGTAAAAAAAAAAATGACACACGAAGCTCGAAGAAAGCCAAGTGAGCAATGACCGACAAGCAACAAGGAGAAACTGACGGTCGGGCCTAACAAGGAAGGTATACTCTTCTTGGGAAGCCTGACATCCAACCTTTGAAAATAAACAGAGCAAGGAAAAAAGAAAAAAAACAAGGAAAAAGGAAAGAAAAAAAGGGGGGACCACAACACCCAAAGCCAAAAAGAGGGGGTCCCCACTTTGCAAAAGAGCAAAAAGGGGCGTGAGTGAAAGCACAACAATAATTTTTTTGAAGAAATGTGTGGTGTAATGGCACCCTTGTTTAAGGGTTGATACAAATTTTTGTTGTTATTATCGATTTATATTTATGAATTGGATCCCATGTCCACAATTTACCAAGAAAAAAAAAAAAATTATTTATTTTGGAATGGTTACAACTTTCAACAATTGACATAAAAAATGTGGGCCACCCAATAATATGGCAATGATATGATCAACAATGCATGGTGGGTCCCAAAGAAACTAACAAAATGAATAAATTCAAATACTCTGGACATGCTCAAAATAATAATATTAGATGCTTTTTTAGTGCCACTTTATAACCGGCTCAAAACAAATTAAACCAAACAGTTAGAATAGACAATATCAATCATACTTAAATTCTAGGGACTCCCTTCTAAGAAACAAAGAAACGAGCAAAAGAATATTTTAGACATATTCCAAATAACGCAATTACATATCTTGTTAGTGTAACTTTATCATCAACTTACAAGAAATTAAACCAAAACAATCATAATAGACAATATCAATAATATTCAAAATTTACATCATACAACAGGGACTTTGAATCCCATTAAATCGGAATAGAATTAAATATAGTGGAATGCCTATTCAATTTAGCTGTAGGAGTTAATCAGATTTAACATAATGTCGTACTTAAGTGTCAAATGAATTGAGCAATCTATCTTGAAACTGTTTGACAACTTTCAATAAAAATAAAATAAACGAATTGAATAATCTATCTTGAAACTGTTTGGCAACTTTCAATAAAAATAAAATAAACAACGAAATAAAACAATTTTAAATTGAAATGAATGCACATAACTGCAGTTTCCTCAATTGACCACCCAATAATATAACAATAATAACCATTTTTAGTACTTAAATGGTTCCCTATTCTCCCTCAAAATGGAACAAACAAAATGAACAAATACAAATACTGAAAGCATGATACAAATAATATTATTATATGCTTTTTAACCATTTTCATTACTTAAATGGTTCCCTATTTCTTCTCAAGAATGAACAAACAAAATAAACAAATACAAATACTGAAAGCATATTCCAAATAATATTATTATATGCTTTTTAACCATTTTCGATACTTAAATGGTTCCCTATTTCCCCTAAAACTGAACAAACAAAATAAACAAATATTAATATTGAAAACATGTTCCAAATGACATTATTATATGCTTTATCACCAGCTCAAAACACACAGGCCACTCAATTATATTATGACATGCTTTTAATCGCTCTATATACAGTCATATCACCAGCTCTACACAAATTAAACAGACCATATCAATCATATTCAAATCCAACGTTGTACAAACGGGAGTTTGAATCCAGAAAAATTGGGATAGACTTGTCTACACTGGAAGGCGTGGAATGCCCTTTCAATTTGCATGTGCTGAAGTCGGTGGAGATTTGACAGGGCACTGCACTCAATTGTCACATTATCTTTCACGTTTATGAAAAGTTAATGTCGTACAAGCACACAAAAATGTATGGAAATCAGGCATTAAATGCTCAGCTTTCACATCTCTCAAATCAGTCTATTTAACTAGAAGCATATAGGTATCACCAGCTGTACACAAATTAAACAAACAATATCAATTATATTCAAATCCAACGTTGTACAAACGGGACTTTGAATCCGACAAAATTGGGATAGACTTGTTTAGCCTAAGTGGAAGGCGTGGAATGCCCTTTCCATTTGCATGTGCTGCAGTCAGTGGAGATTTGACAGGGCACCGCACTCAATTGTCACATTATCTTTAATGTTTATATAAAAGTTAACATCGTACAAGCACACAAAAATGTGTGCACTGGGGCATGGATGCATGGGCATGGATGCGTCTGCCTCGTTTCTTTCGTCCACCGTATTTTACGTGCAACCTCTGGGCAGTGTCTATGGAGGCAACAATTTCTACCGGGCCATGGATGCATGGCATGGATGTTGTTGCCTCGTTTTTCTCGCCCTCCGTGGATACTGCTGCCTTGATTTTCTCTCCCTCCGTACCTGCTGTTCAGGGGCATCCTTATCCCTGCATCATATGTACGTAGCATCTTTTCCAGGCGGGACTTCCGAAACTGTGTAGTTTGTACGATGATTTTTACTAGTGCCGGACATTGTTATCTCTGCTGCACACCTACTTCCTGTTTAAATTGTAGATGACGGCGATGATCGCTGCTTATTTCTCTACTTTAAATTTCCTTATAATGTTTTTAGGTATATTTAATTTGATTGATTTCTTTTTAAAAATGTTTTTTTTTTAAATAATAAAATAAAATCACGATATTATTATTTTCATATCAGAATGTAGAAATGTTAATTGAATTTAACCTTTTACTATATAAGTCTAATTCTAATAGTTTTAGCCTTTTACTATTACAATTAATGTTTAATATATTATTATTATAAAAAAATATAATTTATTATATAGAAATACATAAATGTCCAAATATGTTGTATCTTAAACATTTTATCTAGAATATTTTTTTAATCCAACATATTTGGATATTTATTTACATATAAAATCATTTTTACTTACTAAATGAGTACTAAGATGATGATATTTAATTGATTTTTAATTTATTTGAATGGTAGAGGATTAGAATAGTTTTATTAATGTTGTTGATATCATTCATTTATGAACTTGGCACATGCTTGCATTTCTTATTTTCTACCCTGAATGCACCATAAAATATGGAACTAATGATACCTTTTCAAGATTAATCTTTTAATCCTTGTTCATCTACTATCTTTATAGACTATCAAACCTCTTTTACATATTTTTTTTCCAAAAGATTAAAGTAATTAATGTACATCTTCAGATTTTAATTATAGATTATAGAGGTATTTATAATTTAAAAACACATTTACATTGGTTAGAACTAAAAATAATGTAGAATATATTGTGTAGATATATGTATAATAGAATAAAGGTACTATCTATGCTTCATGTGATATAAAAAATAATTCTTTTAAATTTATTTATTTATTTATTTCATATGTTAATCAATTAAATATATAAAATTTATTTCACTTTATTTTATAATTATTTTATTTATTATATATAATGCATTGATTTTAACCTTTTAAATTATTTTATTTCTTTTATTTATTTACAAGTTATTTTATTTTTATTATTTTATATTTATTTTAAAAATTATTTATATTTATTTTATTTTATTTGCTTGTTTTAGTTTTAGTTCTTAGGTAAATGTTAAAACTATGATATCTATTTTTAGAAAAAATATGTAAAAGAGATTTAATATTTTTCATTGTCTTTTATATAATTTTTTTAAAAATGTGTATGAAAATTATTATTATTTTTTTACAAACAATAAAAATAAAATCATTATATTATAATTTTCATACCATTCCAAATAATAATGTAGAAACATTTAATTGAATTTAACCTTTTGCTTTATAAGTCTAACTATAATAGTTTTATATTACTATTATAATTAATGTTTAATATATTACTATTATACTAAGTATAATAAGATTTTATAGTTATTCAATCACCAATATTCAATCTTATATTCTTATTATCAAAATTAGTGATTGAATATTATAAAATCTTATCAAATTTGAAAGGAAAAATATTAATTCAAGAAAATCAAAACATAATATAAAATTTGAAAGGAAAAATATAAGTGGTATCAGGGTTGGAGTTAGTATTACGGTTAGGATTAGGTTTAGGGTTAGGGCTACGGTTAGCATATATAAAAAGGGTTAAGTTTAAAAATGTGTTTAGGATGAGCGATAGGGTTAGGGTTCAATTTAGGATTATGTTTAAGATTAGCAATAGCATTAGGGTTGGAGTTAGCATGTATAAAATGGGTTAGGCTTAGAAATAGGGTGAGGGTAAGGATTAGGGTTAATTTAATGTTAGAGATTAGGGTTGGGGTTAAAATTAGGGATAGGGATAGGGAGGGTAGGGTTAGGGTTAGGGTTAGGGTTAGGGTTAGGATTAGGATAAGATTAGGATTAGGGTTGAAGTTATGAATAAGTTTAGGGTTACAATTAGGGATGAGAATAGGGTTAGGGTTAAAGATAAAATTAGGATTAGGGTTATACACCTTTTAGTTTTTTTTTTAAACTATAAAATCTTAGTTATAAAAGTTTATTTATTTATATTATATTATATTTATATTATATACATATTATTTATTATAACATATCATATTTTATTTTATATATAAGATATATGCTATTTATTTAATATAATTCAATAATAAATAATATATATTTATATAATAGAAGAATTTAAATTGAATGAATATCTAAACTATAATATATAATAAATATAATAATAATAATAATAATAACATTTTAAAAATTTAATTTACACTACATAAAATATTAAAAATAATTTATATTATATCTTAGTTTTAACATTGAGCTAAAAACTAAAACTAAGATATAATATAAATTATTTTATAAATTGAATGATAAATAGGATACCTTAGTTATTTTATTACATTAAAGTACATATAAGGTTAGAAAATGAAAAATATCAAACCTCTTTTACCTATTTTTTTCTAAAAATAGATATCGTAGTTTTAACATTTACCTAAGAACTAATTAGATGCACCAGAGCATCCATGTATTATCCATACATCATCCATAGATAATAAATATAGTAATTATTACCTAAGAACTAATTTTACATAAAATACATAATATTGTTTATATAATACAAATTAAATTAATATATAAATATAATGCAATACATAATTATCATATGTATTATCCATGTATTATATATAGTAATTATGTATTGCATTATATTTATATATTAATTTAATTTGTATTATATAAAAAATATCTTATTTATTAATTACAATAATTATTTTGTATTAATTATTTAAGTTATATTTTTATTTCATAATTTATAATATAAAATATAATATATAATAAATATAATAATAATAATATTTTGAAAATTTAATTTACATTATATAAAATATTAAAAAATAATTTGACATTATATAAATATAACATATAATAAATACATTTAAATTTTTTAAATATAAATGCAATCATACTTCCATCAATTATATAAAATATGTATTATATAGTAGTTATGTGTTGCATTATATTTACAAGTTAAACTAGGTAATTTGTATTAAATTAAAATGTATTAATTATTAATTATAATAATTTTATATTTGTATATGTATAATATATATATTTTATATTGGTTATACATTACATTATATTTTTACTTGATAATTTCTAATATAAATAATATATATAATAAATATAATAATATTATTATTATTTTAAAAATTAAATTTATATTATATAAAATATTAAAAATTAAATTAACATTATATAAATATAATATATAATAAATACATTTTAAATATTTAAAAAATAAATCCAACCATATTTTTCATGTTTTTTAATAATTATGTTTTGATTTTCTTGAATTAATATTTTTCCTTTCAAATTTGATAAGATTTTATAATATTCAATCACTAATTTTGATAATAAGAATATAAGATTGAATATTGGTGATTGAATAACTATAAAATCTTATTATACTTAGTATAATAGTAATATATTAAACATTAATTATAATAGTAATATAAAACTACTATAGTTAGACTTATAAAGCAAAAGGTTAAATTCAATTAAATGTTTCTACATTATTATTTGGAATGGTATGAAAATTATAATATAATGATTTTATTTTTATTGTTTGTAAAAAAAAAATAAAAAAATTTCATACACATTTTTTAAAAAATTATATAAAAGACAATGAAAAATATTAAATCTCTTTTACATATTTTTTCTAAAAATAGATATCATAGTTTTAACATTTACCTAAGAACTAAAACTAAAACAAGCAAATAAAGTAAAATAAATATAAATAATTTTTAAAATAAATATAAAATAATAAAAATAAAATAACTTGTAAATAAATAAAAGAAATAAATAATTTAAAAGGTTAAAATCAATGCATTATATATAATAAATAAAATAATTATAAAATAAAGTGAAATAAATTTTATATATTTAATTGATTAACATATGAAATAAATAAATAAATAAATTTAAAAGAATTATTTTTTATATCACATGAAGCATATATAGTACCTTTATTCTATTATACATATATCTACACAATATATACTACATTATTTTTAGTTCTAACCAATGTAAATGTGTTTTTAAATTATAAATATCTCTATAATCTATAATTAAAATCTAAAGATGTACATTAATTACTTTAATCTTTTGGAAAAAAAATATGTAAAAGAGGTTTGATAATCTATAAAAATAGTAGATGAACAAGGATTAAAAGATTAATCTTGAAAAGGTATCATTAGTTCCATATTTTATGGTGCATTCGGGATAGAAAATAAGAAATGCAAGCATGTGCCAAGTTCATAAATGAATGATATCAACAACATTAATAAAACTATTCTAATCCTCTACCATTCAAATAAATTAAAAATCAATTAAATATCATCATCTTAGTACTCATTTAGTAAGTAAAAATGATTTTATATGTAAATAAATATCCAAATATGTTGGATTAAAAAAATATTCTAGATAAAATGTTTTAAGATACAACATATTTGAATATTTATGTATTTCTATATAATAAATTATATTTTTTTATAATAATAATATATTAAACATTAATTGTAATAGTAAAAGGTTAAAACTATTATAATTAGACTTATATAGTAAAAGGTTAAATTCAATTAACATTTCTACATTCTGATATGAAAATAATAATATCGTGATTTTATTTTATTATTTAAAAAAAAACATTTTTAAAAAGAAATCAATCAAATTAAATATACCTAAAAACATTATAAGGAAATTTAAAGTAGAGAAATAAGCAGCGATCATCGCCGTCATCTACAATTTAAACAGGAAGTAGGTGTGCAGCGCAGAGATAACAATGTCCGGCACTAGTAAAAATCATCGTACAAACTGCACAGTTTCGGAAGTCCCGCCTGGAAAAGATGCTACGTACATATGATGCAGGGATAAGGATGCCCCTGAACAGCAGGTACGGAGGGAGAGAAAATCAAGGCAGCAGTATCTACGGAGGGCGAGAAAAACGAGGCAACAACATCCATGCCATGCATCCATGGCCCGGTAGAAATTGTTGCCTCCATAGACACTGCCCAGAGGTTGCACGTAAAAAACGAGGCAGCCGCATCCATGCCCATGCATCCATGCCCCAGTGCAAATTGTCACCTGCATAGCCTTTGCCAGAAATTGTTGCCTCCATGGACACTGCCCAACCTCTGTCCTTCGTAAATTCTGCACATTCTGCCATCCGTAAATTCTGCACATTCTGTCTCGTTTCTTTCGCCCACCGTATTTAACGTGTAACCTCTGTCCTTCGTAAATTCTGCACATTTGCCATCCCTATTTAATGGTAACTGCGCCCATTTTTATTCCGTTTACTCTCTTGTTTCATGCCTTATTTAAAGCAAAAGTCCAGACAATATCAACTTGGATGTACTGCACTTACTTAAGAGTTAAAACGTTTTACAAGCGCATAAAAAATGTATAAAATATTATGTGAGTTGGTAGTCATTATTTTTCACGTTCCACAGAGAAGAGAATCATTCGTATGAAAAATTAAAACGTTTTACAAGCGCATAAAAAATGTATAGAATTCAGGCATCTTTCACGTTTTACACGAGAGAATTAATCGTATGAAAAGTTAACGTCGTGCAAGCCCCGAAAAATATGGCATTCAGGCAATAAATACCCAGCTTTCGCACCTCTCAAATCATTCTTAGAATGGCTTCCATCTCTACTTTCCGTTTCACTGGGAGCTTGGCAGGCTTGAACAAGGCCAGCAATGAACTTAAGCTCTTTAGTAAAGTATTTCCAAAGCAAAGCAGAAGAAGGGTGGATTTAGTTGTTAGCAAGGCTTCAACCACTCATCAATCTACTGCGCGGCGCACCGCTAATCATCACCCCAACTTGTGGGACGATAATTTCATACAATCCCTTCCAAAAGCATACGAGGTAACCTATTTTCACAGTCTTCTGCTTTCTATTTTGAAGCTTTCCTTAGTTCTCTTGATTTTGTTTTGTTCCGATTGGTTGACGTTGATTCTGTTTGGCTAGTCTCCTTGTTACGTAGAACACGCTGAGAGACTGATTAGGGAAGTGAAGGAGGCGTTCAATGGAATGTCAAGTAATAATTCTTCTGTCCAAGAACGCCTTTCCATGGTGGACAACGTTGAACGCCTTGGAATCGATAGGCATTTCCAAAAGGAGATAAAAGAAGCTCTTGATTATGTTTACAGGTTTGTTTCTTATAACAACCTTCAACAGCTAAATCTTAAAGCAGTGTATTTATTTGCTCACTTGATGTTTACAAACGAGTAGCAGGTATTGGAACGACGATGGCATTGCAAGTGGTAAATGCGGTGCTCGCGCAGATCTCAACATGACAGCCTTAGCACTTCGAATTCTTCGCCTGCACAGATACCAAGTCTCTGCAGGTGCTCTCCACTCTAAATTTCATGGTCCATCCACCTATAATTCTTAATATTGCCTTGGTTTAGTAGGTGTTCAGCTTAGAAAAATGGTCATTTTAATTCTTCTATTCTATTCTTTTAACATTCCATCCTACCTGTAATTCTTAATTTTACCTTGGTTTATCCATTTAATATTGCACATCCATTAAATAGATAAAATCAAATGGGCTTTTGTTGTTAGGCGGTGGCTACTTATTCATTTGTTATTATATGGAAAAAAGTCTGTGGTTTTAAATGGGCTATTAGGTATCAAATCTTGCTAAATGTAAGAGCCAAACTTTTAAAGGATGTAGGTATCAAATCTTGCTAAATGTAGGATCCAAAATGAAAAGGATGTGGTTGGGATTGTGTCGAAATGAGTACTTCTCACTCAAAAAGATTTTAGTCCAAGTCTCTTGTTTCTGTATTAGAACTAAAAGATTCTATAGATTTGATATAAAACTTGTCAATAAAAATATATATTTATGATAATCTTTTGTAATTTCTAAAGTTCAGATTTTTTATTCTAAAAAAATATTTATAAGACTATCAAATTTTAATCTTATCTCTTATTAAATTGAAATAAATTTATTTGATTTAAATATATATATTTTGCTGTATATTCTTATATTTATTGATTGATTTAGTCATTTAAAAACATAAAGAATATTACTTTAATTTATACTAATATTTTTTTATTATATATTATATAGTTGGTAGCTTCTCAAAAATATTTATGTTCTTAATCACTCCTCCTAACTTAGTAGGATTTTATGTAATTTTTTATTTTTGGGAAATCTTTACATTCCTCTTATTATTGAGAAAAAGATGTGTAAACGATAATAAATTATATCATTGTTATTTAAAAGTCTTTCTATTTTTCTATAATTTCACTTTAAATACTATTTCATAATTTAATCATTCGGGTTGATCTTATAATTATCTTATTTTTTATCACCAAGAAAAATAATTAATTATTGATCCTTTAATTCACCTACTAATATTTATCTTCACCATCACATAAAATCTTCCTCTAAAGATTCAAGACCATAGGCGCTCATTTGTATGGTACTAAAACTATAGTTTAAGATCACTAGTTGTATTTATATAATTATAAAAATATTTTATATTCTCTTTTTCCAATGAATTTTTCTTATTAAAAAAAATATTACTTAAACTTGAACTTTGAAAGAGACATGAATAGATTATTTTAAGCTTAAAAATACAATAACTTAGGATTACAACACACTCACTCACATTAAAAAATCCAATAATACTATTACTCTTGATAATTTAAATAGCTATATACCTTTGTAGTTTTGTTGGACTATTATCATTGTCATTTTTTACACTAATATCTTTTCTGAATAATTGAAGGTGTGTTGGAGAATTTCAAAGGAAAAGATGGACGATTCTTGAGCTCATATAATCAATCAAACGACGACATCAAAACAATACTAAATCTATTTCGTGCTTCACTCATTGCATTTCCTGGGGAGAAAGTCATGGATGAGGCTAAAGTATTTGCAATCACATATTTAAAACAAGCTATGCCACAAATTAACGATTATAATATTTCAAAAGAGGTATTTAATATAGTCATATGAATAATTTTGCATATCACAGTATGTGAATCCTTGTTTCTTAATGTTGTTTCAAATTTGTGTTGTAACAGATACAATTCAATCTAGAGTATGGTTGGCACACCAATATGCCTAGAATGGAAACACGAAATTATATTGACATATATGGGGCAGACACTTCATGGTATAACAAGAGGACATCCAAGTAAATCCCATTAGTATTATATTTTAATATGTCTAAGTATTATTCAAAGGGAATGGTTTTCCAAGTATAACAACACAATATCTTGATATGCAGGATGATGTGTAAGACTAACAAGAAGATTTTACATCTAGCAAAGCTAGACTTCAATATGGTACAGTCATTGCAACAACAAGAACTTCAATTGCTCTCAAGGTCATTGAAATATATAGTGAAAAATTATGTTTTTTTTTTCTTTGGGCTTAAATAGAGAAATAAAAATAGAAATTAATGTTATTGTTAACACATAATCACAACACTATTAGAGAAATGATTCACACTTAAATGGAGCTTAGGAAAAGTCTCAATTACAAAGAAGGTTGGTAGTTTAGTATTAGAGCACTTCACCATGCACTTGGAAGGTTATAGGCTCATGTCCTAATTGGTCTATATAAAATTACATGGTATTAGAGATAAATTAAGAGCCCCATGCACCAAATTTTGGGTTAAGGGAATATTAGAACCTTAATTAGGAATCTATAAAAATTCCTAGTAGATTAATGGTAGTGAACCCCAAGAATGCATATAGGAGGTCCTTGGTTTATGTTCTAACTGTTCTATGGTAATAACAAAAGCATAGTAGAATTAAAAAATAAGTCAAGAGATATCAAATTTGACATATATAAGAAGAAAAATGTGATTTTTTGATAACTTTCTTGTTTATTTAGGTGGTGGATGGAGTCAGGTATACCTCAATTGGAGTTTGCTCGCAATCGTCATGTAGAATATTATTTTTGGGCAGCAGGAGGGTGTGTAGAGCCAAAGTATTTTGCTTATAGAATTGGTTGTGCAAAAATTGCTTCTATTGCAACAATTATGGATGATATATATGACACTTATGGGACACTCAATGAGCTCAAACTCTTCACAACTACAATTAAGAGGTGAATTTTTTTAAAATACACCCACAATATTGATTGAAATTTCTATTAACAATAAGAAAATTTTAGTAACAAATATTTTTTTATAAAAATATTATTGTGTTTTTTTTTGTTAGATGGGATCCCTCTGCTATAGATGACCTTCCTAAATATATGAAAGTTGTGTTCATGGTATTTTATGAAATGATGAATGAAATGGCAGAAGAGGCAACCAAAACCCAAGGTCGAGACACACTTGAATATGCTAGAAAAGTTGTAAGTAATTTTAAATATTACATTATCCTTATAAAATTTTGGAAAATAACCATTTATGGGAAAACAACTAAGAGTACATAAATGATGAATATGTAATGTAGTGGGAGGTTTACTTGGACTCTTTTATGCAAGAAGCGGAGTGGCTCGCTGCTGGTTATATACCAAATTTTGAGGAGTATTTAGAGAATGGAAAAATTAGTGGTGGTGCTCGAATAGTTACTCTTCAACCTCTATTAACATTAAATGCACTTCTTCCTGACAACCTTCTTCCAAAAATTGATTTTCCTTCAAGGTTCAATGATCTTTTAGCGTTGACCTATCGATTAAGTAATGATATTAAAAGTTTCAAGGTATGCTATTTTTTCTAGTACACTTTTTTTTGTAGTATGATTTTTTTGTATATATCCCATTCATTTTACAATAGACATAACTATGTTGAAATTGTAATGTGTGATGACATACAGGATGAAGTTGCTAGGGGTGAAAAAGCTTCTTGTGTAGGATGTTATATGAGAGACAATCCTGGATCAACAGAAGAAGAAGCTTTGGATTATCTTAGTTCTTTGAATGAAAAATTATTCAAAGAGCTAAGTTTAGAATATTTAAAACCAGATAACATACCGACATGCAGTAAGGATCATGCAATGTCTCTATCAAGAGGATATCATTTCTTTTATAGAGAGAGAGATGGCTTCACTATTTCCATCAAAGATACAAGAGACCATATTCTAAAAATCCTAGTTCAACCTGTTATAATGTAATTTTCGTACTTTAATGATTAGCAATACTAAAGTATTAAATAACTATGTTATCCAGGTTGATAATTCTATAGTAGTAAGAAATTGATTTTACTAGATGATAGTTATATTGTCTAAAATTGTTATTTAGTCACTCATCATGTAATTTTCACATATTCCATTAATGTAATTAATTCATTTGTGTTCATAGGCTATGGAGTGTGGAGTCATCTGAGCAATAATTTATATGTCCTATAAAATATATTCAACTGAATGTTACAAGCTAACTAATATTTATGTTGGCTATTAATACAAATATAAACTCCAAAATATTATTGAATAAAGATTCAAAAGATGTTTGGGGAGTTTTAATTTTTGAAGTGGTAGAATATTTTGGATCTTTAACCTAAAATATTGTATTTTTAAAAGGGATCATAAGTTTTGATTTCTTTATCACTTTTTATATATGTAAAATATCTAAATAGTTATTTTATATAGAAAATATATAAAATTAATTTAGACCATTGAACTATATTTTCATCGAGAAAGGCCTCACAATTGCTATATAATATTACCATTAAATTTGACATAATAATATTATGTATTTAACATGGACCAATAATTGATGATAGTGCTATTTTTTAAATAAAAATAGAGTGAATATTATTGTAAAGTTTTAATAATTAGATTTCAAATAAAATTGTAACCCTACATCATCATAAATGAAGAGTTCAATTTAGGGTGTAGATACTTATTTTACTTGAGGAGAAGGTTGTGAAATTTAACCATTCCTTTGAGGTTGTGAAATTTAACCATTCCTTTGAGCAAAAAAAGAACATCTTACAAAGCATGAACTAAACTTGTACACGCTGAAAAACACAATGTGTAGTTCAACTTGGAACTTTTTATATAGCCTAGAATCATAATATGAAAAATGAAATGTAATTACTTATACAGATGCATGAGACAATACATGATATTGCAAGAGATGTTTGTTGTGGTGCAAGCATGTTTATATTATGTGAGAAGAAAGGTTAAAAGTTTTACCAAAACCTTGGTGATAACCTAGAAATGACCAAACATATTCTTGCATTGCTTCCATCAACCTCAAAGGAAGAACACATCGTTTGGATCTATTAATAAAATATTGAATCATTGAGTGAATTAGGATACGTATAAATGTGGAAAACATTATAGGAATCATGATGTAAGCCAATGCAGGTTAAAAATTTAACAATGTGTAACTTTCAACTTGCAACTAGACATACACAATGAATGCAAAATCACAATCCTACATCAATAGTAAATGAAGAGTTCAATTTATTTTAGGTGCACATACCTCTTTTACCTACAGAGGAAGGATTTTAATCCAACCATTCCTTTGAAATAACTTGAAATGGACAAGAAAAACACATCTTATGAAGCAAGAACTTAACTTGTGTAGGTTGAACAACACAATGTGTAGTTCAACTTGAAACATTTTATGTGGCCTAAAATCATAATGTGAATGTTGGTATCATCCACCTCCCAAGAGCACCATCTACAACAAAAGGCCTTCATAGATACGAGAGAAGTAAATATGCTATTTCACCAAAAAAGAGTGAATAGATTAAGATGATTAAATTACATAATGGAACAACCTTTTAAAGGTAAGAAAAAATAAATGGGTATAAAAATTCCCAATACAGGAAAAAAAACTACCCAATAGATTAATCTAAGTTAAAATTAATACACTAACACCCCGCCCCACCCCCCGTTAAGTGCCAACTTAGGGAGAATGAAGATGTAAAAAATGAAAAATGCAATACGGGTCCTGAATACACAACCATGTTAGGTACCCATTTATAATGCAAAAATAAATATCTCACAATTGGAGAAAAGGAGAAAAACCCTGTGGGAAAAAACCTCTCTCCAAAAGAGAGAGAAAAAAGAAAAGAAAAAAAGAATGCATGGATGGAGGACTCAATCTCACCCCCCAAGGACTACATACATCATGTATATACAACAATCAATAGCCTGGGCCCATTAGAGGGAAAGAGAGAGACTATATATCCCCCCCACAATGTGTAATCACCTACAAAAATGCTAAGTGCCTGAAGACAAAAAACAATCCAATTTCGACAAACAACTTGTTTTTGTTTTGGAAGAAACAAATCCAAATACAAATGTAGGTATGCTTCCCATTCTAGATAGGAATTAGCAAGTGAAATCCAAATATAGGATGATAATGTCTCTAAAATATGCTCATGTGTCACCAAGACCTTGGAAGATGATGCCATGAACCAATCAGGAACATGCCCAATCACAATAGGAGGTGACAAACAAGGTACACTGGAAACTAATTCTGAACATTCTCCAGAGACTAAGATAGAGTGCCAACAGTTGTACCACAACTATCATCAAATAGGAGGGATATACCCTCAAATGTGTCTTCCAAGCCAAAAATGTGAGATTCTATGAACAATGAAGTTCCAATGTATGACAAATAGGAATCCCAATCAGGAAGACAATCATAATCCTATTGTTTAGGAATGATGGAAGTACCTAATGAAGGTCAATCAAGTATCTCTAAAAAAGAGTCAGGAGCCTTTGAAGCAACCACAACCTCATTTGAAGTCTCAACAACCTCCAAAGGATAACAATCATGGTTTATCTTCTCTGAAGAACAAAGAGACACACTGGTATTGGAAGGAGGGTCATCGAGAGATGGCAGAGTATCAGGATCTCCATATGACTCTTGAAGGTAATTCCAAAGAGTATAAGGGCTCTCAAAATGAACAAGTGAATCCAAAAGGTCCTCATCATTTATACGCAAAAAAAACTCCATAGACCCTAGCCCTAAATCCTTTCCAAATCATATACCTACTACATGTGTCTGGAATAGGAACTTCATTATACAAATATGGAAATAGATTCTCCTCACTAAGATAGGTGAGAACAACATTACTTTATTGCCTAAAGTTCCTTTTCTCCAAAGAAACCATTATAACTTAACAATTCTTCAAAATTTCAAAGATAGTACTTTCACAAGTATAAAAACTTCCAACAAAGAATTAAACTTGATTTGTAGCAAAATTTGATGCAACACATTATTTGATCTCCATGCTAACACCAAGAAAACTCCACCAAGAAAACAAGCAAGATAGCATCTTGTGAGACTTTCTCATAACAACCAACTACACTACAATGCTATTTAAATAGCAAAAACATACTCCACGTTGCCAATGTGGGATAATGGTTTTGGCAATCTACTTTCCATGGGCCCACCTCGCTTCCGCTACCTTCAAACTACAAAAAGAGTGCATTGGATATTGTTGATATGTGGTTGTCATTGATTTCAACACTATTAGAATTAATGTCTTTAAGACTGTATATGTCGAGGATATTGAGAAAATTGTAATAAAATAAGTTGCAAGTTGTCAGTGATGTAGTGAAGTTCAGTATTGCCACCATACTGATGGCTAGCTCAGTATATTGATGATAAGAGGTTGTGGATTAAAGGGTTTGTTTTCAAGCATATTTAGGTTATCCACATGAAGTTTCATAGGTTCGCATGAAGATTTGATTGAGTTATGAGTATCTGTGTTCTGATAGTTGTTCTGTTGCTTTAGTTGGTGTTCCTGAAAGAAGATAATGTGATTGGGTGAAGCCACAATAGTGGTTTACAATTTGATGGAGGAAGGAAAACTAAGAAAAAATGGCCCCATGGCAAAAAATTGGTTTTAGGTGTTCAAATGAACCTACAAGTTTGACCGAACCATAAAGGGGTTCGACCGAACTAGGGTTCGACCGAACCCATTTATTATGGGGCCCACATTTCCACCCAAAAAATAAAAGGAAAAATGCATATTGAGGGGGTTCGAATAAACTAGGGTTCGAATGAACTCGGTTCACTGGAACCCACAGGGGTCGCTAGAACACCAGTTCTAAGAACCCCCACTACCTATTTTTTGACTTTGTTCACACAAAACCTAATTTTTAAACTTTGGGTTGGGGAGAAAATGGGGGGAATCTTCCCAATTAGATTAGGGTAGTCCTCGAAGCGAGCTATCAATGAATATAATTTTAATATGTTTGGTTTTATTTTGCATTTGTTTTTTTAGTTTGAGTAAACATGGTTCATTGAAAATGAAGGTCTAAATTGCATGTGGAAAAATAAGATTATCAAAAAATTCAAAAATATAGTGCACTAGATATTGAGAGTCATGAAGTCCAACCAAAGAAAATAATTGGATTTATATATACAAAAATGCAGTTATCTCAGTGCTTCTATGCGAGATTGTCATTGGTTAGGCTTGAGCTTGATTAAAGAAAAATATTCAATAAAAAACTATCTAACAAGAGTGGAAGCACTAGATATCGAGTTAAAATCTAAATTAGAAAGAATTAGAATTTTATCCTTCATGGAAAAATTTATGCATTATCTTGTTGTCGTCACTTTTTAAAAATGATTTTTTTTGAAAAACCGGATTTTTGTGGAGATGGAAAAATAGTGAAATTTGATTCCAAAAATTTTGAAAAAATATTTTTAGAATGTACAGACAAAATGTGATGAGATCCTACTCTGCATCATCTTCAAATTCCTCATTGTTTAGCCGCTATAGGTGCCCGAATGTGAAGATTTAGTTAAAAATAAAAATTTCAGTGTCCAGTTTGGCCAAAAATTGTAAACCACTATTGTGGGATCACCTGATTCTAGTAATTTAACTTGTTGTGGATGCTTTTGTAGTGATTCATGATGCTTGTGGATGTTTCTAGATTGTGCTCTATCTATGTCGTTGATCCACATTGACCATTGTGCTCGTGATTGGTGATTTTCTTTTGTAAGTTTATGTTTTTCATGATCATGGCCGACCGAGTGATTGTAACATGTTGTGGATCTTTGAGGCATAATTTTTTAAGGTGTTTCATGTTCGAGGATGATGTTTTGGGTCCTTACTATGTTTTGGCCAACATTATTTGGTGCGCATTGTAAATTGTTTATTGATTTGGGCCGACAGTTTGTACATATTTAATATTTTGTTAAAGCTGACATGTAGATGATGTTTGTTGGCAAAACAAGAACAAACAACTGAGAGGGGGGAGTGAATCAGTTGTCACAAAATATTTAAAATTTTCAAACTTTACTTAACTTAACCTCAAATCTAATGAAAGAACAAAAAACCATAAAAAATTAACACATCAGAAACACCAAATTTTTTACATGGAAACCCTATTAGGGGAAAAACCACAGTGGATGTTAGTCCACAATATTATACCCTATTAAAAGTATAATGAAAATAATAATGGGAATGCACATGCATTCATGCACACTGCTTAGAGCTCACTGTTCAAATACAAGAGGGCTCACTGCCCAACAATACACAGTAATTTGGATTATATCCATAGGGTGTGAACAGAGAAAATAGCTTCTACACAAGCCCGATTACAGTTCTAGTTAAGGACATAAAACCTTCTTCATACTTTGCTCAACTTTCTTCTCACTCTGTTCTGCAATCGAATGATTAGATCAATGTTTGTGCACTTTCTCTTTCTCAGGCTTTCCTTTTCTTTCACACACACTAACTTCGCTCAAACAACTACTCTTATATATCCACAACATTAAATACATCAACAACTGAGTCAACCATAAATATAAAGCATATTTACAATGTCAGCCCAAATTTACAAATAAATTTGCAATGCGAATCAAACACTGTCGGCCAATAATATGATGAGACCCAAAACAATATCTTCGAGTGTGCCAAACATTCAAATTTTGATCTTCACGGATCCACAACACATTACAACCATCATGTCGGCCAAGAACATAAAAACCCGAACACACATGAGAAAAATCTTTGACCACGAACACACCGATCAACTCAGATGTACAAAAAAGATAGAGAATGATATAGAAGCATCCACAAACAACTAGAACTAACAAAGAAGCATCCGCATAAACATAAATTATCAGAATCACATAAACTTCAATCAAAAACATTGACAAAGACCACAAAAACATTGTCAGAACACAACTGTTCATAGCATGATGAAATCTTCACGTGGACCTGTTGGCACTCTCAAATTTTGCAAATTTGAGATGCCCATTTCAAAATTTTGCCTCTGCACTTTTCAAAAGTGCACCTAATAAATATGGCCAAATGATCTACTTTTGAGGGTCATAATTTGATGGCCATTCATTTTCATGCAAAACCCATTTGCAAGTCACTCATGTGTCCTATGTGAGTAGGCATGTTAATTTTCAGCTTCCTACGATGAGTTTTTGTCAAGGTTTTGAAAAGTGAAGCTAGAGAGTGTTGGCACTTTTCTGCTGTTTGCAAACCTTTGTTTTTGCAAAGTAGCCTCCCGTTTGAGCTCACATTTTACAACTGGTTGATCATCATGCCAAAACAATTGTTTCTCTACATTCTCCACATCAAGATGAACTCACATGTCAATTTTTAGAGTGCCATGATTTGATTTGCGATTTTTAGCTGATCAAAACCAAATGCAATTTCTCTAGTTTTGCATTTGCATTTCTAGAAACCTCTTTGAGAGGTCAACTTTGACCGTCAATATATTTTGATGGGAGATGTTTCAAGCTGAGCCCTCTTGCACACGTGTTCTCTACACCAAAATGATCTATTGTGTCCTGTGGCAGATCACCGAGAGTTGATTTGATATTTTTGCAACGAGGTGATCTCTTGCGTTTTAATTGGTTCCGAACAACTAATTGTTGCAGAAAGTCCGAAAGGGAAACTTTTCCAATTAATATCTTTCACCTCGTGACTCCTTTTCCCGAGCCATATTTTGCATTTCATTCTCTCGACTAATGTCTGCATGCTTGCAAGTTTTTATGCCTCCAGGAACTCGTTTGACTAGTTTTCAAAGTCAATTCTAGAACCAACTTGCCCAGTTTAGCTCACTGTGCAAAAGGTCAGGAAACATATTCTAATTGCAACCCAGTTCGTTTTTCAACTTCAAATGCATTCAGAGGCCATGTCTGATCAAATTGAGCACAAAAGTTGTTTCAAAGCGAAAACTTTTTTAGTTAGGCCACCTGGGGACCCAACATGCTTAAAGTGAAATCTAGAGCTTGAGAGCATGGATCGAGCTAGGAAAGCTAGTAATCTTGAGTTTTCCTTCTTTGTTTGATGGGGAGCCTGGTAGTAATACTGCCATTATTTTCAGTGGATGAGAGTGAAGTGCATCATAGAAATGAGATGCATCGTATGTCTTAATGAGTACATGTACAAGATCCGTGTCTTGTCCAATCTTTACCCAAGAGAGCCTCAATATAGATTCGAAGGGTTTTGTGTAGAAGACTTGAACCCAGTTTGATATTTATCAAAAGAAAGCATATCCAATATAATACTGGATGAGGTGCCAACGCCACTGCAACAAATATGACAAAAGGGATTTGTTGAAAAGCTTGAAACTTTCAAGCAAATGCACTGGAGGATCCAGCATACGCCAGTAAGAGGAAGCGATGCCAACAACAGGGCATCTGCCAGATAAAACGAATATGTTTAAGGACTTTACAAACTCCAAGCAAATGCATTAGGCTCGAGCCTTGCATTTATGGTGCCAAGGAGGTCTACCATTGCTGCATACGCATAAAAGGACTGTTGAAAATAAAAAAACACAGAGCAATCATCATGAGGAGGGCGCTGACTGCAGTAGCAAACAAAAATATATTCATTGAAAAGGTTTTAGGGAACTTTCAAGCAAATGAAAGTAAAAATGGCCACACTACCATTGTATGCAGAGTATGCACAAAATGTTGACAAAAGGAAGTGCCAACAGTAAAGCTAAATGGAGAGGTGGTTGATTTAAAGCCAAGAAACAAAATCAAGGCATGAGGGCACCACTGTTTGAACAAAGGGTGGGCGTATGGAATTGTTTCAAAAGTAAATCCCAAAAGAACAAAATAGAAAGGAATGTCTTATTCCCCAGTTGCTGCACACCACATAAACTGGATTTATCATGAGCACTTTAGAAACTTCAGTAACAAATGCTTTCGGACAGTGTAAGGAAATGGGACGCCAAAGTGTGCTAGTGGGCTGGTTGGTATCGCCTGCAGTGAAAGCATCTCAAAATGGTCTGAAAAAATCTGTTGGGTGCGTGAATGTATCAATGGCGAGCTGTCCTCGAAGGGTATGGAATCCCATCAAAATGTATAAAAAATTTCTGTTTTAGTTCTCTGGAATGAAGGAGGCGACGCTCCTTGAGATTACTCGAATTGATTATACTGTGGAAAGCCTTCACTCATGGCTTCAAAGGAAAGCAGAATAAACTTGTTGACATCTGCAAGTATTTTCTTCTTGCCGCCATTGTCGTGAGGTTGTGGAAATGCTAAAGTAGAGGTGAGTTAGGGAAAACAAATACGTTGGAAAAGATCAACGACAACGAAAAACAAGATGCAAATACAACTTGATCTCGACCGTTCCTTGCCAGATCGTTGCTTCGACATGCACACGGGTTAATTCCCGCGAGATTGGCGATAGGGTAAGACTTGGCAGGTGGTGCCCAGGTAAAGTCTTCAACGCGCACGGGAGGGAAATGCAAGGTTTTCCCGATAAATTTTAAAAGCTTTCAATTGCTATTAAAATGGAAAAACATTTAGAAGTGGCCCCCGTGAAATCTTCATTCACGTTTTTAGTTCTTGCAGGTAGGCAGGTATATTTATGCATTCGCCCGGAATGCATTTAACCGGCAGCATGAACCAATCACATTTCGCCATTTAACATATTGCTTTTTTTTTGTATAGTTTGAATTTGGAGAGCTATTTTATATATTGGAAAATTAACATTTATCTATTTTTCTATTCGTCCGAGTAGTTTTATAAATCATTTTCGTTTTAAAAATTTGGGAAAATGCGAACGCATAAATTGATTAAATAAATTTAAGCAAAGGCATAGTTTAAAAGGTGGCGGTTAGAGGTACGTAATCCATGAGTGCAGATTAAATGCATTAAAATATCAGGAAACAGCGAGCGCATAAATTGATTAATTAAAATTAAGCAAAAGCATAGTTTATCAAACTGGCGGGTAGACGTACGTGATGCATGAAAAAAAATTAAATGCATTGAATGGCATTTGGCTCGAGGTGAAGGCGGTGGAGTCACTTGTTTAATATAGAGTTGAGTTACTTGGTATGCATTTCCATTACTTTGCGTGTGTTGTTTTTGTCTTCTGTAAGCAGTGTTCTGAGGGAGAGTTTTAGCGACTGAGCAGGATATGTTATAGTTGCAGAGTCCAGACCCAGAAACGAGTTATTTGAGGTGATAATTTGGTAATTTTCAGAGTTTCGATACATTAAAACGGTGGACAGTGAGACGAATTGCTTGAGGTCAGAAGAGGTAAGTTTTCATTTTTTAGTCTATTTGATACAAGAAGTGCAAGTAGGGTTTCATAGTGCTTGAAGGCATTCATATACTTTGATTATAAATTCGTATTTTAAACTACTGTTAGTATTGTTCATTCAAATTTCTTGTTGAAATGCGAAGGTTTCATCTGCGTTTGATAGGAATTCTGTAAAAATCCTCTTGTTCATTTTACTTCATGCATGTGAGTCGACAGTGTGTTGCTTTGAGCTTTTCTGTATATTAAACTACTTTTAGTACTGTCTATTTGAATTTTTTTGTTGAAATGCGAAGGTTTCATGTGCATTTGATAGGTATTATGTAGAAATTCTCTTGGTCATTTTGCTTCATGCATGTGAGCCCTAAAGAGTTTGTATCTCTTTTATTGCTGCAAGGTGGTTCCATAAAGAGGGCTTTGGAACCAAAATTATGTCAACGTGTGCGATAATGAGAGCTTTTCAACAATGAGTCATAGTGTGTTGCTTTGAGCTTTGCCGTTGTCATGAAAGCATAAAGGATAGAGGGATTCTGTTAAAAGTCGTGGTTGTTGTCCTCGTAGGCATAAATGCAAACAATGGGAGCATAAAGAATACAATAGAAACCTTTTACCTGTCGGCAAGCATAAAAATTCTGTCGGATGTCATCGTTACTGTTTTTGTATGTTGGGGTTATAAAAAACTATGTCAAAAATGTTGTCAAGTCCAAATTACAATGTTCCCATAGAGCAGTTAAGTAATATTGCTTTTCACTTTTTATTCTGTTTGATACAAGAAATGCAAGTAGGGTTTCATAGTGCTTTAAGGCAATTGTATACTTTTATTATAAATTCGTATTTTAAACTATTTTTAGTATTGTTTATTCGAATTTCTTGTTGAAATGCAAAGGTTTCATCTTCGTTTGATAGGTATTATGTAGAAATCCTCTTGTTCATTTTGCTTCATGCATGTAGTCCTGTAGAGTTTGTGTTTTTTTGATTGCTGCAAAGTGGTCCCATAAAGAGGGCTTTGGAACCAAAATTATGTCAACGTGTGTGATAATGAGAGCTTTTCAACAATGAGTCGAGAGTGTGTTGCTTTGAGCTTTTCCGTTGTCATGAAAGCATACAGGATAGAGGGATTCTCTTAAAAGTCGTGGTTGTTGTCCTTGTAGTCATAAATGCAAACAATGGCAGCATAGAGAATGCAGTAGAAACCTTTTCCCTACCGGCAAGCATAAAATTTTTGTCAGATGTCGTTGTTACTGTTTGTATGTCTTGGGGTTATAAAAAACTATGCCAAAAATGTTGTAGAATCCAAATTACAATGTTCCCATAGAGCAGTTAAGTAATATTGCTTGATAGAACAGTTTTAGGCTTCATGCAAAAGAGCAGTCAAATTCATTGCTAGAAGATTTGTGGTCCAATAGCCTGTCAGAATTAGCTTGTGTGGTTAATCTTGTTTTCATTTATACTTGTGTCTCTTGAACCTAGAAAAATGCTCGGTAGTGTTTAAAATGGTTTTTGCTATTAGTATCCATCGCAGTAGGAGTACTATATATTGCTATTCTTTTAGAAAAAATAAAGACATGGTTTTTGTTTTCTAATGAAAGATTTTTACATGGTGCAATGCTTTTGGTTGCAAGAAAAGAGGTCGTGTAGCGGTCCAGCTGTGGAAAATTCTTCAAGCAAGTAGTACAAGGTGAGTTTCTAAAATGAACCTTCTCTTTTGTTTACAATTGCATATAGTAAACAAAGAAAAAGGTTAATTCAAGATTCTCACTATATTGATTGTACTTGTAATCATATCGTTGCTTTTTGTTACAAGGACAATCTTTGCAAATGGGTATTGTGAGTGGCATATGCTATATGGTTCATAAAAATTAAGCATTTGAGGTTCAAAAGTAGATCTTCGTTTCAAAAAATTAACCTTTTCAAATTTTGAGAGTTTGATTCTGAATCCATATGCATGCTTTGATTAAAACTACTGGCTAAAGGTGTATAATTCATTAATTCAAAATCAATGCATTTAATGGCATCTGACTAGAGGCGAGGTTGTTTGTATTGGTAATTAGTCTTTGAATATTTAACAATTAAAAGAGATAAATAAGTATGATTATCCTTGGCCACATTTCACATTTTGGCCTTTCATTGTGCATCTTAAATAGAAATTGGGTTTTGCATTGTTGCAATGCGTTTGGATACTTTGATTCTAAAATCATAGTTTAGATTATTCTAAGTGTTATCGATTCAAACTTTTCCTTGAAATACCAAGAATTCATCTGAATCTTGGAGGCAACGTACAGTTGTCTATAATTATCCTTGGCCACATTTCACATTTTGATCTTTGAATCAAAGTCAATTAACAAAGTAGCAGTTAGACCTAAAGAAGGTTGAAGGACTATGCTGATAGAAAACCATATTTTTGACAATGGCTAGACAACCTGTTGAAATTGCTGTACAAATTTTAAAGCAAATGCATTTTCCCTTCTATTTACTTTCATTGTACATCTTAAATGGAACTTGGGTTTCACATTGTTGCAATGCATTTGGATACTTTGATTGTAAAGTCATAGTTTAGATCGTTTTAAGTGTTATTGATTCAAATATTTCCTTGAAATATGAAGGATTCATCTGAGTCTTGTAGGCAATGTACAGCTATCATATAGAGAGAGCTTTGGAACCAATGAGCTGTTATCAAGGATAAAGGAATTCTGTCAAATATTGTGGTTATTGTCATCATAGGCACACATGCAAAATATGGAAGCATATAGAAAGCAAGTTAACTCTTCAATAATCCCATGAAACATAGTCTTTGTATGCATCCATGCATACAGGTTTGCATGTATATATGTGTGCATGTAATTATGTATATATGAATGCATGTATCTATGTTGCCATGTATGTATGTGTGTATATAACAGATTACTGTTGCATTTGATTTAAATGTTTTTTTATGGATGGCGCCAGCTAGCCATCCAGTCATATTGTGGTTAAACAATTAAGAATAAGTGCTAAATAATTGAAGTAAAATGACCCCATTCAGTTAGCAGATCGAATTTTCTCAGCCCTTTACATGTTAACTGAGAGTTTTGAAGCTTTTGCTGTTCATTGGCAGTCTTAGAAGCTTAAATGTCACAGTATATGTAGCATTTTACCAAATAGCTCTATCATTCATGATCATTTAGGCAAGTTCATATTTCCTTATTCATCCTTGTATTGTCCCATATCTAAATAATTAGGCAATTGCTAGTTAGCCTTTAAGTACCTAGTAATTCAAAGAAAGAAATGATTGCAATCAGCTTTGTGTGCATTTGAACTATTAATCAAAGGCAACTAACAAACTAGCCCTAGAAAACCATGTCCGTGTTAATGTGTTGAATACCATGTATTTGTGCATGGGTGTATATGAATACTATGAGTTGTGGTTTCTACCATTGTGTAACGCTTAGTATTACTTGTACAACCAAGCAATATGCAAGTAGAATTCATAGTTCATAACATCCAGATACATTCAAGGACAAATACAAATCAAGGTTGTTAGCATCCTGATAAGGAAGATGATGAGATACATCCAATTAATGTATGTCACAACATCTTATAAACAATAATTCCTATCAAACGCAAATGAAACCTTCGCATTTCAACAAAAAAATTCGAATAAACAATACTAAAAGTAGTTTAAAATACAAATTTATAATCAAAGTATACAATTTCCTTAAAGCACTATGAAACCCTACTTGGATTTCTTGTATCGGACAGACTAAAAAGCGAAAAGCAATATTACTTAATTGCTCTATGGCAACATTGTAATTTGGATTCTACAACATTTCTTGACATAGTTTTTTACAACCCCAAGATACAAAAATAGTAACGACTAGATCTAACATAATTTTTCTGCTTGTCGGTAGGAAAAAGGTTTCCACTGTATTCTTTATGCTCTCATTGTTTGCATTTATGCCTATGAGGACAACAACCATGACTTTTAACAGAATCCCTTTATCTTTTATGCTTTCATGACAACGGAAAAGCTCAAAGCAACACACTGTTGACTGATTGTTGAAAAGCTCTCATTATCACACATGTTGACATAATTTTGGTTCCAAAGTCCTCTTTATGGGACCACTTTGCAACAATTAGAAAAATACAAATTCTATAGGGCTCACGTGCATGAAGTAAAATGAACAAGAGGATTTCTGCATAATACCTATGAAACGCAGATGAAACTTTTGCATTTCAACAAGAAATTTGAATAGATAATACTAAAAGTAGTTTAATATACAGATTTATGCCTATGAGGATAGCAACCATGACTTTTAACAGAACCCCTCTATCCTTTATGCTTTGATGACAATGGAATAGCTAAAAGCAACACACTATCGACTTACATGCATGGAGTAAAAAATTAGTTTAAAATACGGGTTTATGCCTATGAGGACAACAACCACAACTTTTAACAGAACCCCTCTACCCTTTATGCTTTGATGCCAACGGAAAAGCTCAAAGCAACACACTATTCACTCGTAGTTCAAAAGCTGTCATTATTGCATGTGTTTAGATGATTTTGGTTCCAAAGCCCTCTTTATGGGACCACTTTGCAATAGTCAATATTATATAGACTTTGCAGGGCTCACATGCATGAAGTAAAATGGACGAGAGGATTTCTACATAATACCTATCAAACGCAGATGAAACCTTTGCATTTCAACAAGAAGCTCGAAAAAATAATACTAAAAGTAGCTTAAAATATGAATTTATAATCACAGTATAACAATGTCTTAAAGCACTAAGAAACCTTACTTCCATTGTTGTTTGCATGTACCTAGTGTAAACATTTAATTATTGGTTCTTGATAATGGAATGAAATGAACTTGGACAAATGGAAATAGAATGACCCCATGGAATTGGAACATCAGTGTTTGCATGCCTTTACCATGATAGCAGATTTGCGTGCATGGGACTTATGTGAATCTCAAATGTCATAGTGTATGGGTACATGTGTCAAGTAGCTTGTTCCCAAGTCTTGACTCTGCAGCAACAACATCTCCTGTGACTACATAGATTTGCAAAATAACAAAAAATGAAACGCTCAAAGTAATCAGAATTCATCTCTAGTCACTAAAATCTATATTGCATGATAAACAAGCAAGAACCTTTGAGTAGATGAAGGTCATGAACATTGAACCAATAGTAGGACAGTCACCACAACATTTAAGTAAACCTATGGTGTAGACTCCCTTTTCCATTATCAATTTTATTCCCAATTTCATCCATGAAGAACTTTGTCAACCTCTAGATCCTGCTATTAGCCATTGCTTTGATCCATGATTTCCATTTCTTTTATCAATGAATTCCATATCTTTGATCCATGAAGAACTTCTTTAGCCTGTGCATCCATGTATTCTATATCTTTGAGGATATTCTTCATGGATGACATTGGGAATACATTTGATAATGGAAAAGAGAGTGTTGAGCATAGGTTTCCTTAAATGTTGTGGTGACTGTGATACTATTAGTTCAACGTTCATGACCTTTATCTACTAAAAAGTTCTTGCTCATTCATACCTTGGTAATTAAACCTGTGATATTGTATTGCATATGTCTCATGTTCTTCACCTTGAAATGTCCATACTAAAATACAGTAATAGAAAGTAATAAAGTAATTATAGCAATACAAAATAATTCCAATAAAAACTAATCAAGAGTAATACAAAATACTTTACAACACATTGTGTGTTACAACTGTCAGTGAGTTGTTGTTTTTACAACACCATGCGTTTTACAATCTACAGTTTAACAAAACAGTAGTCAAGAATTAAACAAAAATAGATAATGGAAACTCAAATTCAATGTTTTAGTTTCTATTTCTTATTTAACAAGTCTTTCAACATCCTAATCAGATACACTCTTTACATTTTATTTCTTTACTTTTCTGCCCTCATTCGAATGGCAGGGGAACCATACGTGAAGCCACTGAATAACCCTTGCATGATTTGATGGAGCTGGTGTGAGGTGATTTCATGAAAGCTCAAGTGTCATAGTATATGTGGCGTAGCAGCTAATAAGTCCATCTTACATTGTGCTGATGACAATTTAATTTGTCTCATGTATCTCTGAACCATTAATCAAAGTCAATTAACAAACAAGTCAATCTTGCACTTGACTCGTGCAAATTAAGTCAATTCTATCATTAATCATAGTGATAGCAAACAAATGCTTGTTAGATGATCTCATTTTTGAAACCCTACTTGCATTTTCTAGTTGCATGTACCTGGTGTAAACATTTAATTATTGGTTCTTGATAATGGAATGAAATGAACTTGAACAAATGGAAATAAAATGGTCCCATGGAATTGGAACATCTATGTTTACATGGCTTTAGCATGATAACAGATTTGTGTGCATGAGACTTATTTTAAACTCAAGTGTCATACTGAATGTGGCATATTAGCTAGTTGGCTTAACATGATAGCTTTCAAACAAGTTAATTCAGTGAGCAATCAATCTAGTTTGCTGATGAATTAATTGTGTTTCACGGTTGGTCATAGCCAATTATTGGAAAAGCTGTAAATGCCATGGATGAAATAATATGGATAAAATTCTAGTTTCTGGTTTACTTGAAATGCAATGAAAAAACTACTATGAAGACATAAGACAAGGTTGTGTAACATATTGCCATTCCTTTATCTAATTTCTTTGGACACAAATGCTTTACACATTTGATTGCAATAGTAACGTGTCTACGAAAATGGGAAAATAGAGACCATAATTCAGTACTTTTTAGCATGAGTATATATGTATCATGATACATATAAGCTCAACCTAGCATTTACGAAAACAATTGCTATGTATAGTGAAAGAGCTTATTACTATATGCGATTTCCATATAACAAAGTAAATTGGTACAAGGCTATAGTGGCACATCCAAAAAATACATGGACACATGTATACGCAGTTGCATACAAGGATACGTAGAAGCTTAGATGAAAAGTTAATTATAGTTAATTATAAAACATCTCTGTACACCAAATCAATTAAACCAATCATGGCCATTCATATGCAAAAAAAAAAAGGAACTTCTTGAAAAGGCTTTATAGACAAGGAAGCAAACACAATTGTAAACCGAAATTGCAAAATCTTTGGCAACATCTTCCTTTCTGTTCCTTATGCTACAAATATTCAATAGCCTATAGCTGTCCATATTAATTGTATCTCTTCGTGTATGTTAAAGCCATCTGCTTATTCTATTGCTTTCGTATTATTTCATGAAAGCTAAATGTCATAGTATATGTGGCGTAAGAGCCAATAAGTCCATCTCACATTATGCTCATGACAATTTAATTTGTCTCATCTGTCCCTGAACCATTAATCAAAGTCAATTAACGAACAAGTCAATCTTACAGTTAGCTTGTGCAAATTAAGTCAATTCTATCTTTTACTCATTAATGAAATTAACTAATCAGTTTAACAAGATAGCTTTGAAACAAGTTAGGTCAGTAATGAATAAAGCTGTTTGACTGATGAGTCAATTGAGTTCAATAGTTAGTCATAGTGATAGCAAACAAATCCTTGTCTGATGATGTCATTGTTGAATTTTCTTGTGTGTCCTTGTCTGCACTTTTGCTATAGCTTGAAGCAATGATGCTTCATGGTTCAAGTATTAAGTGTAACTGGAAACCTTTCTTGACTTACATCCATTGATTTAAATCTGTTTCGAAACCATAATTGCAGTGGTTCTTTAAGCTCGATGCAAAACAACAATATAGTTAAAATGCATCTCAAAAGCCTATAGAGAACCATGTTTGCACTATTAGTATCCATTACACCATCATTGTCATCCATTGCAATTATAATTTTGGCATTTGTTTGCACAAATGTGTTTTCATGCATTGTGAAACCCAACTTGCATTTTTGGGATATAATGAAGCAAAATAGAAAAAAATAGCCATTTGTTGCCTTGAGTAACTTGTCTCTCAGTGTTCATTCAACGAGCACAAGAGCTTCTGCTCTATCACTGTAAACGTCCCCTTTCTATTGATAAAAGTTGTCAGTTTTCTAGCCTATGTCTTTGCTTAAATTTATTTGTATATGTCATTTTCTTCTAGACTCCCATTTAAAAAGGAAACTCCATATTCTACTACCAAAGAAAATGCATTAACGTCAAAGGAGTTTGAAATTGAAGATAACAAACCTAATAGCACTCACTTGGATAAACTATTTTTCTATAGTGACAATTTTATTGGCTCCTAGTGTCAAGGCAGGAATACTTATGCATTTGGTTGAAACGCTTTTATTAGTTCTTGCTGGTAGGCAGAAATACTTATGCATTTGCTTGGAATGCATTTAACTGACAGCATTCACCAATCACATTTCGCCACTTAACATATTGCTTATTTTTTTGTATAGTTTGAACTTGGAGAGCTATTTTATATATTGGAAAATTAGCATTTATCTATTTTTCTATTCGTCTGAGTAGCTTTATAAATCATTTTCCATTTTAGAAATTCGAGAAAAATGTGAACCATAAATTGATTAAATAAATTTAAGCAAAGGCATAGTTTAAAAGGTGGTGGCTAGAGGTACGTAGTCCATGAATGCAGATTAAATGCATTAAAATATCAAGAAACTGCGAGCGCCTAAATTGATCAATTAAAATTAAGCAAAGGAATAGTTTATCAAACTAGCGTGTAGACGTACGTGATCCATGAATAAAAATTAAATGCATTGCACAACATCTGGCTCGAGGTGAAGGCAGTGAAATTGCTTGGAGGCCACATGTGGCTAGGGTACTTTGGTCATTTAATATAGAGTTAAGTTACTTGCTATGCATTTCTATTACTTTGCATGTGTTGTTTTTTTGTGTTTTGTAAGCTCTTGTTCTGAGGAAGAGTTTGTAGCCACTAAGCAAGAGATGTTACGGTTGCAAGCCCCACACCTAGAAATGAGTTACTTGACATGATAATTTGTTACTCTCCACAGTTCCTTTCTATTCAAGTGCATCGTGGGGCTGTGTTTCATAGTGCTTTAGTTCACTATCACAATCACTTTCTGCTTAATGTGTTAGTGCATGTATGTATGTATGCATGTTTCTATGTGCATATGCATTTACCTATGTGCATATCTATGTAGACCTTTGTAGATGCATATATGCATGTATGCATCTGACTCTAGATATATCTATGCATATATGTATTTGTGCATACATGTATGTGTGTATAGGTGCATTTATGTGTATATGCATGTAATCATATGGATGCATATATGTTCATGTCCATGGATGCATTAATCCGTCTTTACATGGATGTATATGTACATATATATACATATGTATACATATATGTGTGTGTCGATATGTCTTTTCTACAAAACAGTTTATAGTGACAGGGCAAAGGTTGTCATGATTCCAAAAAAGGACACTTGCAGACAAGCTACTCCAGGCAATAAATAGTTTCTTTCATCAGTTTTCTTTTATTTTAATGTCCATAAGCACATTGGGTTTCATAGTGCTCAGCCTATGCTATTCTTCAGAGACTAGTCCCTTGGGAAAGCAATTGTCTTTTTTCCAACGTAGAATGTGACATCTTAACAATAACTTGGCGCTTATGAGCTCTCTAAAGACTGTATATCTTCAATTACTGCAAAACTGTTCCATAGTGCAAGTTTTAGAGCCACTGTTCTGTTAGCATGTCTCATAATAGGACCTTATAAACAATATGAGGACAATGTGTTAAAAGCACTTTACAAACTGTCAGGCAAATGCAATTTACAGATATAAGCTTAAACTCCACAATTGCTTTCATCTCTCTCATTGTCATTAAAGCATAAAGCAAAGAGGATTTTTTCGCAACTTCTAATTTTTTTACTTTTACACGATAATTCACTTTATTAATTAATGAATCAAATTATCTTAATTAATTTATTTTCTTTTTCCTTTTGTCATTTCATATCTAATTAATTACATAACTGTTGAATAGTATTTATATACATAATAATTAAAACAAAGAAATAATTATAACTATCCTTGTGCACATTTGACCAATGAAACAAAGTCAATTAAAAGATCTAATTCCACTTATTCATTGATAGTATTGGCATGCAATTTCCTTGAAAAGTCTTGAAAAAGAGGATTACTCAGACACCAACAAGGATTCTGATTTGTAACATTTATATCCAAATCATCTTCATTGAATAAGATGTTGTGGAATACATTAATTGGATGTATCTTATCATCTTTCTTATCAGGATGCCAACAACCTTGGTTTGTATTTCTCCTTGGGTGTATCTAAATGCCATGAGTTATGAATTCTACTTGCATGTGGCTTCATTGCACAAGTAATAGTAAGTGCTACATAATGGTACAAAATAAACTTATGCATATGGAAATGAAATGACCCCATTTAGTTAGAAAATCAATATTTATGTCGCTTTCACTATTAAGTGATAGCTAGTTTGGAATTAAACAATAGCTAAAAATTGTTTTTACCATAACTTAACAGTGCTAGCACAAGTCAGTGTTGTTTTTTGCCTTAGTATTGATTAGTTGCTGTGGCCTATTTACACTTTTTTAGGTGCTTAAGCAAATATGGGATCTATTCCATTGATTGCTCTTAAAGAGCTTATGCCACCATTGCAATAACAGAATTACCCTGGTGCATGCATATGCAAAAAAAATGTTCTATATTATAGGGTACACAAATAGCAACAAGTATTTAAAAATTAATAAAAATGCAATTTGTATTTTAAGAAACAAAAGTTCTAATTTGGATTGTTTCTCGTTCGAATGAATCTACATAAGAATTCTGTTTTCTTTTTATGAATAACATAGTATATGTCACTCACTGTACTCATTTGTCTAATTTGTCCTTGTGACAGGGTTCAATGCTTTGAACTGTATTTAAACAATCACGCACAAACTACACTAGGAAAAATTGCTTGTCCCTATCACAATTTGTACATTTGTACAAGTATACTTGATCATTCGATAGCAGATTACAAGGTCAGTTTTCCAATTTGTCTTTTTGCTTTTCTTGAAATGCAATTGAAATTCTTCAATATAATAACTGCATAAAGTTCTTTTCCATGTATTCATTTTGTCATCTTGTATTCCTCATTTCTTTGAACATAAATGATTTAGAGGGCTGTTTCCATATATACAAACAGGAAAATGCATTATCCACAATTGCAATAGTAATTTGTCTTCGAGCAATAGAAAAGGTTTTGCTTATGTGTTAGTATGTTATACTTCCTCTATACAATATCCATAGAATAGAATGAACTGCTAGCATATAATTTTTAAACCCTGTTTGCAGTTTCAAATAGCGTTTAGAGCCATAAGTCTTTGTTTTATGTCAACTGGTTTTTACCTATATGCATTTAAGGCAAATTTTTTCATAGGACTGTTTATAGCTGTGGCAAGTTGCTATGCAATTTGCAAGTTAACGTATGTTTAATCTTCTTGTTTTACAAATAAAAGCCTACAAAGTTAATTTCAAAAGCTGACATGGCACATGAGTACAATGAATGATGTACTACGTCACTCATAGACATGATGCAATATTTTTCCATGGTCTTGCTTACATGCAAAATGACATTAAGCACATTTTTTTTGTTGCTCACATTGCCAATTTCTATGTGCTTTAAACCTCTAAAGTAAAAGGAAACTGAGGAAAGAAGCTATTTATTGCCTCAAGTAACTCATTTCTGGTTCTAGATACTGTAACTATAACAAAGTCTTCTTAATTGCTATAAACTCTCCCAGAACAGAGACTTCTAGAATAGAAAAACAATATGCACAAAGTAATAGTGATGCTTAATAGCCGACCCACATGCTATTTAATGCATTTGCTTTGCATGTATGGACTGTCTGGCTGCACCTCTGAGTTTCAATCTCTTTTTAAAATTATTTAATCAATCTATGCCTTCACTTTTGCTCAATGGACCTATGCCTTTGCATTTCCCTCAAATTGTCTATACACAAATGATTTTAAAAGCTTTTCCCACAAATAAGAAAAGCCATAGATCTTCTTTGATCAAACAATGCTTTTGCATTTCCCTGACTTTCTATAAACAGAAAAGATTTGTCAAACTATTCTCTACATGCCACCTAATTCATGTTTATCTGAATAGCTTTTAAAATCATTTGTTCTTTGAAAAAAAATCAGTCGCTTAGAAGTACATAGCAACAAAGGAATCCAATAACATAAACATTTAAATACCATAGACTGAGATTGACAATATGAGCAAAAAAGATTCTTGTCAACCAATTGTTGCATGTAGACAAAGCTACCTGAAAATATTGTTTTGTGTTTGTGGCACTAAAAGTATACATCATGCATTGTACTCATTTATCCACTTTGGCAATGTAACAGGAATAAGTACATACAATCCTGCTGGGGGACAATGGATAACAAGGTCAGGTTGAAGAATTAATACTATTTTCCCCTTGTGCTTCTATTTAATTGTTTGTTGTGTGGTATGTTGCGTAAGCTTCTGCTACTACTCAAGATCCATTTTCCAACATATATAGAGATTATTAACTTCCAAGATCCTCGACAACATGATTCATACTATCGAATGCTATTGAGTGAAAGCACATAGGCGACAATGTTAACGATTATAGATTTTGTAATCTAGATACTAGTGTTAAATGCTATTCATACCCAACATTTTCTATACCCAAACACATTAGGTTACACAAAAAACAAAGAAAATGATAGACGTTGACACCTATGAATTAACAAAGCACCCCCAAATAGCAAACATTGACTACGTGCTTAAGAACGAGGGATTTTGCAGATTAAGTACTTTTGCATACAATGTTGGTGATTGTTTGTTTGACTCATTACATCTATTGCTTAACAATCATTACACATCAATTCAATTACGAAATGGAGCTATAGATTACTTCTTGAATTTCCTTCAAAACAAGGACAAATAAGTAATAAAATCATACAACTATGAACTAGACCCTGATAATCTATATACATTGCACAAAGTACATGATCCACAAACATAGTTCCGCAGAATGCGATTATCTGCATAGCCACAAGCAGATTGCACAGAAAGTGGATTGTGGGGTGACCTATTTTGCATTCACTAGATATCCAAATGGTTGAATATACAAATCTCCCTTTGGTCAAGAACAACAACAAGAAGGTACTTACAGTTCAATAGTTCTGACTACACAGAATCAGTCTCTATACTATTTCATGACATGAATTCTTTAAGTGGACACTTTGAACCATTGTTAGAAATTGAAACACAAAAAATAAGTTCAAAACAGCCCATAAGTTCACATGAAATAAAAAAACTGTGCCCAAAGTATCCTCAAATATCAAACATTGACAATGTCCTTAGAGCTAAAGGCCTTTGTAGATTAAGCACATTTGCATACAATGTTGGTGATTTTTTGTTTGATTCACTTCAAGTGCTACTTAACAACCAGTACACCTCAACTCAATTACGCAATGGAGCTATAGATTATTTCTTGGCTTGCTTTCAAAAAAAGGACAAAGAAGCAATTAAATCATATAACAATGAACTAAATCCTGGTACTCTATATACATTGCACAAAGTACATGATCAAGAAACATACTTCCGCAAGATGCGATTGTCCGCAAGCTCATACAAAGACCATGGCGAATGTGGATTGTAGGGTGACTTGTTTTGCATTCACTAGATATCCAAATGGTTAAAAATACAGATAAGCCTCTGGTCATTGACAACATCAAGAAAGTACTTAGATTTCAATGATTATGGATATACAAAATCAGTCTCTATACTGTTCCATGATACAAACCCTCTGGCTGGAAATTTTGAGCCACTTCTAAGTATCAAATCCCAAAATCTAACTCGCCTATGCTCAACAAGCTTACACCAACTTAAAAAGTTGATCAGAAATCGTCCACAATACAAAAATACTTACTTGACCAAGCCACATGCTTTTCCTAAAAACAAGGAAAATTTGATACCATCTGTCATAGAAAACAATTTTAAACATAAATCAACAATAAGACTTAATCACCTGAAGAACTTGATTAGAAAAGAAAAACAAAAAGAAAGTGTACCTAGCAGCCCAAAGAAAAAAAAAACATTGACACCAATAGAAATTTATAAAACAGCAATACAAGATACACCAAAACACTCATGTGCAGTTTGCCAAGTGCTCTATTTGAACAAGGACATCAGGATTTTCAAAGAAAAACAAAAACAACTATACTGTGAGCTAGTACAATCAGATTCCTTACCATTCACAGATCTCATATGCAATGTATGCTACTTTGCATTGAAACAATCCACTATTCCAAAGTATGCTACGCCACAGAAAATAAGAACTAACAGACCATTGTGCTATGTGCAAAACTTAACTCATCTAGAAGAATGACTTGTCTCACTTAGAATTGCATTTGCACAGATTTGGGAACTAGGGTTCAAAAGGTCTCAATAGGCCTGACAGGTTCTATTATAAATGTCCCTGTTGACATGAACATTGTACAGAGAGCATTACCACAATCAATTAACAATACACAAACAATTGTTGTTTCATTGAAAAGACGCTTAAAATACAAAAATGCATTTCAAAAAGGCATGGTGTGCCCAAATGTCATCATGCAAGCTTTGACTCAATTAACAAGGACACCATTATACAAAATGCACGAAGTCCACATAAACCAAGATTGGCAAGAAGTTCTCCAATGCACTAAAGAAAACGAAGCCAATAGTCCACAAAATACAAGTGAAACAGAATCAGACAGTGAAATGGAAAATGAAAACCCATCAGAAACATTGATACATGGATTCACTGAGTCTAGAAGTATCCATAACATGGAGGACAAGATTATTGAAATTGCACCTGCAGAGCACAAGTATCCAATTGGAATATTTAAGGACATTTATGCTGAAGAAATGAATTTCCCAACTTTATTCTTTGGCAAGCCACGTGATAATGACATTGTAAAAAACTTTACGTATCAGAAAATAATACGCTGGGAGCTCTTACAGTCACAAAGACAATTTGCATATCATACAACAAACATTTTTTTCAAAGCTATAAAGGTTCTAATACAACAAGTACTGTCCACAATGACAATAAGAATCCGCAAGGGCCAGTTAAAAGGGCGGAAGCTATTTGCGAAAGACATTAAACACAAACCAAACCTAGAAAAAATTCTTAAATCAGATATTGGATACGTTGATTTCAAAAGAATAAGAATCTCTCCAGACTATTCACAACAACTTAAGAAAAATGTATTTGCTATGATTTGACAACTAGGACCACCGACATTTTTCATCACTTTCTCTAGTGCTGAGCAAAATTGGGATCCACTAATTCAAACATTACAAGAGCTGCACAATCTACACCAATTAGCACAAAACCGTCAAGAATCTAATCACCCAACACATTGACAAATTTGAACTAATCAAGAAAGATCCTATCACTTGTGCACGTTACTATAAACATAGAATCAATGCAATTAAAAAATTGATACTTATAGATGACTCTTTCTTTGGAAATGTCATTGATTACTTCTCAGTCACTGAGTTCCAAAATCGAGGAAATGAACATGATCATTTCCTCATATGGGTTAAAAATGCACCAATCTACACAGAAAATAACAACACGGATGTCATAGCTTTTGTTGATAAGTATATTACCTGCGACACTCAAAATTTGGAACCTTCTTTGGCAATGCTACACAAACACCATCATACAAAGAAATGCAAGAGATCAAGAAAACAACTTTGTAGGTACAATTTTCCTTTCCCACCAATGCAAAAGTCAACTATACTTTTACCAATAGTCCAAAAGACTGAAGCGATAACTACAAATGCCACTTATATCTCTTCAAAACTCCAAAAAGCAAAGTATGACGAAACATTCACTTTTCAAATGTTCTTAAAAGAATTAAACTTAAGTGACAATGAATACATTGAAGCTTTGAGCTCAACATTAAACAAGCCCACGCTTTTCTTACAAAGAAAACCATCACAAATATGGAACAATAGTTTTTCAAGAAAAATTCCAGATCTTTGGAAGGCTAATACAGATGCACAATTTGTCCTTAATGCATATGTTGCTGCTATGTACTGTAGCTCATATATTGCAAAAGTAGACAAGTCAATGACATATGCATTCAAAAGAATACGTACAGACCACAAGCAAGACAATATTGATGCAATACGAATGGTGAGTAAACTTGGAAATGCCATGCTTAACTTGCAACAAATGTCATCACAGCAAGCTGCACATATTGTTCTATCATTGCCATTAAATTACAGTTCAAGAAAATGTATATTCATTGATACGCGATCTGACAATGATCGTACATTTATACTCAAATCTGTTAAACAATTGAGCAATGAGCCAGATGAATCACAAAACGTTCTTGCAAAATCTATTATAGACTACTATTTAAAACGCCCTGAAACAATGGTGGACATATGTCTTGCAGAATTTGTTTCAAGATACAACAAATACGGTGCTAAGATTGAACCAAAGGCCAAACCCAATGTTATACGGTTTATCAATTTCAACAAACACTTTGATTTAGAGAATCATTGTAGAGAGCAATTGGTTCTCTATGTTCCATTTACCATTAATGAGCATACACTAAAACAAAACTTTGATTGTTGGGAACATGCATACATGCACCATGGACAAACCATTCAAACAAACAGTGCAAAGTTCGTCCACAGCCCAAACTCCGCATGGGGTGACATTGACAAAGCTATAAATGATCTTCAGTCTCTTGAAGAAGAAAAGCTCATTGACCTGCCAATGCAAGCAAAGCTTTCCCAGAAAGAACTATATGACATTCAAACAGACCTTCCAAACATAGGTCATTCTAACCCAAATACCACATACTCCAATGGATTTCAAATTACAAAGCACCCACAGATTATAGATAACAATGGATACTACAAGTTAAGATGAATGTTAAATAAAGAACAACAAGCAATTGTTAAGGATGTTCTCATAAAAAAGATGAAAAATCCACAAAAGCCATTGCACTTGTTTTTGACTGGAGGAGCTGGAACAGGGAAGACTTTTACAGCAAAAGCCATCTACCAAGCTCTCATTCGCATGTATATCAATTATGTTGACAATAATCCAGACAAACCCAAGGGCTTATTAACTGCATATACAGGTAAAATAGCATATAACATAGGGGGATTCACATTACATTCAGCATTTCACATACCTTTTAATACATCAGAATTCCTGCCCCTGAACATTGAAGTACTTGACACTATGTCAAAGCACTATGATCAATTGCGCATACTTCTTATAGACGAGATACCATTAGTTGGCTCAAAATTTCTACGGTATATTGATAGAAGACTATGGGACATAATGCAAATGCCTACATCATACTTTGGGAACCTTGATACCATATTTTGTGGTGACCTTTACCAGGTACAACCTGTCCTTGACTCTGTGGTTTTTGATAATAGGCCTACTCTAATTGAATTAATGCCTTATAGTTTCTAGAAAGACCACATAAAATGCTATTCATTGGTGACTACCATGAGACAAAAAGATGAAATATTTATTTCAATTCTTAATAGACTACGAGTAGGCATTCAGACAACTCATGGCATAGACTATATCAACAAAATTTGCTTTCGTCCTGTACCATTAGATCCATTGCTTCTGCACCTTTTCTATAGGAGAGTAGATGTTCAATCACATAACAACAAAATGCTATCAATCATTCCAACCCAAATGGTTGTGCTAGATGCGATAGATGAAGTTAACGAGGACCTTAATGCAATACGAGTGTACAGTCACACAACGACACTTCCATCACAAATATGCTTGAAACCAAACATTCTTGTTGAGCTTTATGTAGGCAATTACAATGTTCAAGATGGCCTCGTCAACAGTTCAGATGGAATTTTTAAAGCATATACATCACAAAACAATATTGATATTGTTTGGATTAAATTTAATGACCCATCAATTGGACATCACCAGCACACAAAACTAGCACATTGCTATTCTACTATCACTGACAAAGACTGGGTGCCTATACAACGCATTGCTAGGCCAATCCAGAAAATAACAATAAACAAGAAAATTACAACTATAAAACAATTCCCAGTACAAGTAGCATGTGCATGAACCATACATTGATCCCAAGGATTAACAATGGAGGCCTTAGCTTTTGATCCCATAGGCATTAGACAGCATGGACTAACCTATACAGCTCTGTCATGAAAAAAATCAGTAGAATCATTGTTCCTGTTACAACCTTTAACTACAAAAAACTTCAAAATTAAAGACAAAATACAACTAGAAATGTCTCGTCTTCAGACATGTGCACAATGGCAACTTGATAATCTGAACACATGTTCAAAAAACAAATCACATTTGCTCCTATGTACATTGAACACTCATAGCTTGAAAGCACATGCAAAAGACATTGTCAATGACTATGGCATAATGCAATCTGATATCTTGTGTCTCCAAGAAACACATATGCATCCCTTTGAGCTAAATACCTTGCTGCAGAATTTTGATAGCTTCTCTGTACATAACATACATGGCATAGCAACTTTCACTGGGAAACATTTGCTCTTGTCAAAAACACTACAACATGAAACTACAAATATTGAAGCTATCACATTAACAGTAATGCTATCTAACAATGAATTCAATGTTTGTAATATTTATGCAAGACCTGCAACTGCCATAGATGAAATAATTGCAATGTTGCAAATAATTATTGGGTCCACAAATTCAGAAAACATGTTGTACATTTTAGGCGATTTTAATGTTGACATGTTTTCAAAAAGCATAGACAAAAAAATGCTTCATAGTTATATGCAACAAAACAACATACAATTTATGTTGAACCAACAACACAGCATAGGCAATTCAGTCATTGACCACATTTGGTCCAATACAGCTACAAATATATGCTCTACCTATATATCAGAAGCATATTGGACTGATCACAATCCAATTTTCCTAAAATTGCATGTTGCACAATAGACAAATTCAACTTTATAGAACTTATAGCCTTATATCACCTTTATGCATTGCAATGTCTTTTCCAATACTATATCCATTATTTGCAGGAGATCTATGGATGAAACTAAAAGGTAAGAAAAGCAAATACAAACCACACAAGAAGAATCAGTACAACGGTAAAGTGCCCATAGTATTATTCCTTCATACTCATTCGCCCAAATCACAAATATTCAAATAGCATTGTTCCAATTCTTTGCAGGACACCAAAAGATGTATCAAAAAGACAAGCCAAACAGGTGCAAATTACACAAGAAGAATCAGCACAACGGTAAAGTACTTTGTTCTACAATGTACTGCCAGCTGCCCAAGTTGCTAATATAAAATTAGCATTTTACTGACATTATCCTTGTTCCTTGTAGGACAAGAGTCAAGAAACCTAGAATTGTTTCAATCGAATAGCTAAATGCAAGAAGAGTGGGAGACACCTTCCAGGGTGATGTCCTTGTTGTCTACAAAGCAACATTGGATAAGGCCAACAAAACACGGGAAATGCTATGTGCTGATCTGACAGATCACAAAGCAGAAATGACAATCACGTTAAATGTTAGTGGAGACCTCGTCTATCAACATGAGCCTAAAATAGTCCTGAGATCAGCTATTTCAATATCAGATTTCCAAGTTGCACCTAGGACAGATTATGACAGAGGTGACTGTGATTGCATTTTGATTTTAATATCCATAAGCAACACTGAAAACATCCCCCGCCTCTGTCAAGAGTACAAATTCATCCCAAGTACAACTATCAGCCAATTGCTATCAACTGTAAATGAGTACCCAACTGGCACAATAGCTGCACTGGTAGTTGGTGCCAGAAAAATGGGTACCCAATTTGCAATTGACATCAAAGATGGCCACACTGACATAGACAGGGCACAGGTAATTCAGTCTACAGAACTTTTACCTCTTCTTTCAATTTCAAGCTTTAAATGTTCTGCAATCGTCTCTATAACAATTTTTGGAAAAAAATCTAATCGTCTCATTGAATTGCAGTTGCTATTACGGTCAACATATGAGCAACAATGCTTTGCACTCGAAGACCAATTGCATACAAATAAAACACCTGCAATGCTTTTTCAAGAATGTTGTAAGAAAAATAGATCAAAGGAACACATTTCACACATGTAGATCAACATTCATCTGTACCTTGAATGATAAAAGAAGCTTGGAAAAACTCAACAGCCTACTACATTCAACTTTCAAGGTAACAACATTCTTTTTAAAAAAATCTAGTTCATCCAAACTTGTATTTTTGTGTCCTCTAACAATTTTGAACCATATTCTATAGGTTTCTGGTACTCTAAAAGCAACAAATGCATTTTCCAATCCATTTCATGCATGTTGCCCAAAATGAAAATTCAAATTTACTGCTTATGGCACACTCCAAGAAAGAACTGCTCACTGCAAACAGTGCAACCAACAAGTCAATTATACATTCTGTTTGCAACTTAAAACCACCATAACAACTTATGACAATCAAACAATTTAGTCTTCAATTGACCAGGCCACCATTCACCGTCTATTGCCCACACTGCAAAGGCTCAGCTATGAAGACTACATTAAGGACAAGTCAGTAGTGATATTCATCCTACGGGACTTCAGTGCTGAAGGACATTTTAGCCTTGACCAAAACAATGCCATCGTTGAAGCCACTTGCATTGACAAATAGACAAGAATCATTACCAGAAGGTAATAAATTCATTCATATGTAAACTTTTTTTCTTTTCAACGAGTACCTCAAATCACTATTCATACAAACTATGTTTCTAATACATAGGATTTTGTTGGCTTTATAGGAAACTAGGAATAGAGGAGCAAAGATTTACATTGTTCAGAATTTTACTTTTTCTCCTTTCCATGCTCCAAGACATTTCACTGGTTCTCACATGTTACAGACATCTTTGGTTTTAAAATACTCTATTGCTATTATACATTTAGACACTTCTATAGGTTACTATGTTAAAGTATTCTAAAATATGGACATCTGAAACTTTAATTTTGTTTTTGCACCTATGAAGACAATGGTTCTCTATGTACAGCTGACATATATGTTCAATAATTATTATCCCTCCATGTATAATGCCATTCAAACTATATAGTTTAAATGTTCCGTTTTGCATTTTGTCCTTCCTAGCTTTTCCAAAATTTGCTTTATGATTCTTACGCTTTCAAGAATTTATGGTGACCAGTTAGAAGTTATTATGGTTGCACACTCTAGAACCATTAACAAGTTACTTGAGACAGTAAATGGTTATTTTCCTTTGGATTTTTTCCATTTTTTTCTGTTATTGCAACCAAGTCTCACTCCTGCTTCTATGCATTGTACTTTATAGTCACTTTTCCATCATGTATTCTAATGTATAGAGTACACTCCTGTATACACAAATCCATTTGTTGCTTTCGTTGCATATATGCATATTCACATGTATATATGATTCTATGTCCATATGCACATATGCACATATTCATGTGTCCATGTATTCATTTAAGCTTCTACGTATCCCTGTATGCAACTGCGTATACATGCGTTCATGTATTTATGGATCTGCCACTCTAGCCTTGTACCAATTTATTATGTTATATGGATAACGCATATAGTAACACTAATTAACACTAATTAACTGTTTCACTGTACATAGTTACTGTTTTCATAAATGCCACATAAGCTTATGTGTATCAGGATACATATATACTGACACTAAAAACTACTGATTTATGATCTCTATTGTCCCATTTTCGTAGACATGTTACTATTGCAATCAAGTGTGTAAAGCATTCATGTTGAAAGAAATTAGATATAGGAATGGAAATATGTTACACAACCTTGTCTTATGTCTTTATAGCAGTTTTTTCATTGCATTTCAAGAATACCAGAAACTAGTATTTTATTCATATTATTTCCATCTATGGCATTTACAGCTTTTCCAATAATTATTACAAGCATAGAGTTTAGTGTTGAATAGTTCTATTGTTCATGTGATGCCTATAACATTGTACCCTAGCCAAAGTACCCTGGACACGCGTGGCCTCCAAGCGATTTAACTGCCTTCACCTCGAGCCAGATGCCATTCAATGCATTTAATTTTAATTCATGTATCATGTACATCTACCCACCAGTTTGATAAACTATGCCTTTGCTTAATTTTAATCGATCAATTTATGTGCTTGCAGTTTCCTGATATTTTAATGCATTTAATCTGCATTCATGGACTACGTACCTCTAGCCGCTACCTTTTAAACTATGCCTTTGCTTAAATTTATTTAATCAATTTCTTTGACCACATTTCTTTGACAAGTTTTTTTGAACAATTTGCTTCCCCTCTATGCGCTTCCATATTTTTCATATGTGCCTATGAGCACATTAACCACAACAGGTCACAAAATTCCTTTATCCTATATGCTTTCATCATAGCATGAAAGCTCAAAGCAATTGCAGATTCTAGGTTTTCACAACACAGGCTTACATAACACAAAAACAACACACACAAAGTAATAAAGATGCATAGCAAGTGGCTTAACTCTATATTAAATGGCCAAAGTACCCTGTCCATGCATGTTCACCAAGCAACACCAGCACATTCACCTCCAGCTAGATGTCATTTAATGCATTTACTTTGCATTCATGCATTGCGCTTACATTTTCCTGATATTTTAATGCATTTAATTTGCATTCATGGATTACGTACCTCTAGCCACCAACTCTTAAACTATGCCTTTGCTTAAATTTATTTAATCAATTTATGCGTTCGCATTTTCCTGAATTTTAAAAACGAAAATGATTTATAAAGCTACTCAGATGAATAGAATAATAGATAAATGCTAATTTTCCAATATATAAAATAGCTCTCCAAATGCAAACTGTACCAAAAAAAAAAAAGTAATATGTTCAATGGCAAAATGTGATTGGCCAATGCTGCCAGTTAAAAGCATTCCAGAAAAATGCATAGGCAAATTTAGAATACGTTCACAAGAGAGAGCTTTTGATTCTGAATCCATATGCATACTTTGATTCAAACTAGTGGATGAAGGTACATAATGCACTGATGCAAGCTCAATGCATTCAATGGCATTTGGCTAAAGGGAATGCTGTTTGCATTGCTAGTTACTCTTTGAATATATAACAAGGTTCAAGGAAAAAACTCTCATTACCACACATGTTGACATAATTTTCGTTCCAAACCTCTCTTTATGAGACCGCTTTGCAGTAATAAAAAAAATACAAACTTTACAAGGCTCACATGCAACCATGCATCTTGCTTGCAGTTACACTTCTACATGCATCCATGTGTACTGCAATACATGTATCTATGTGCGCATGTAGCCATGGATATAAGTATCTATGCATCTTCATATGCAATCCATGGATATTTCCATACATGTATATTTAAGCATTTATGTATCCTACTATGCATCTATCTATCTATCCATGCAACTATGTTTCTATGTATTCTTCTACCTATAGATGCATCCACGCATATATGTATGTCTTTACTACTTTCCAGATTAAAAAAAAACAACTTTGGAAACATCAACTTCCAGAATTAAATACCAATATGCACAGAGTCATCATATTACTCTAACTAGATGACTGTGAACTACATGTTACCTATGCAATCTAAATTCTAGAGATACATACCATCCTTATGCACCTATGCACAAATACATACTGTCTAACATATATACATAATTACATGTACACATATACACATGCAAACCTGTATACATGGATGCATACAAAGACTATGTTTCATGGGATTATTAAAGAGTTCAGTTGCTTTCTATATGGTTCCACACTTTGCATGTGTTCCTATGAGGACAATAATTATAGTATCCAGAACCAGAAACCAGTTACTTGAGGCAATAAATACTTTCTTTCCTCAATTTTCTTTTACTTTACAGGTTTAAAGCACACAGTCAGATTAGCAATGTGAGCAAATATACTTTCTTTCCTTAGTTTTATTTTACTTGCTCATTCCTTCCAAAGCTCTCTTTATAGCACAGTTGTGCATTGCCTCCAAGACTCACATGAATCCTTGGTATTTCAAGAAAAGATTCAATTGGATAACACTAAAAATGATCTAAACTATGATTTTATAATCAAAGTATCCAAATGCACTACAACAATCCGAAACCCAACTTCCATTTAACATGTACAATGGCAATAAACAGAACAAAAAATGCATTTGCTTCAAAGTTTTTAAAGCAATTTCAAGAGATTGTCTAGCCATTGTCCAAAATATAGTTTTCTATTAGCATAGTCCTTCAACCTTCTTTAGGTCTAACTGCTACTTTGTTAATTCATTCTCTTTGAAAATTCAAAATGTGAAATGTTCCCAAGGATAATTATACTTTTTTATCTCTTTTAATTGTTATGTATTCAAAGACTAATTAGCAATCCAAATAGCCTCCCCTCTAGTCAGATGCAATTCAATGCATTAATTTTGTATCAATGAACTGTGTACTTTCAGCCATTACTTTTAATCGAAGTATGCATATGGATTCAAAATCAAACTCTCAAAATAAATGCATATATAAATGTGTCTTTTTCTTCATTTCATAATGTATCTATGTATCCATAGGTGCAATTATGCATATATCGATTTGTGCATATATCTTGTTATTTCTTTATGCATCTATCTATATATGTATGGCTGTATCTATGGGTACATGTATACCTTCATTTATGTATATATGCGCCTATGAATTGCATACACACATCCATGTATATATGCATCTATCAATAACTTGCATGGATACATGTATATATGCATCTATGGACTCATGTACCCATGTATATATGATAGCTCATTGGTTCCAAAGCCCTCTTTATAGGACAACTGTGCATTGCCTGCAAGACTCAGATGAATCCTTTGTATTTCAAGAAGAGATTCGAATGGATAACACTTAAAATGATCTAAACTATGATTTTATAATCAAAGTATACAAATATATAAATGTGTCTTTTCCTCCATTTCATTATGTATCTATGTATCCATAGATGCAGACATGCATATAACGATTTATGCATATCTTGCCATCTCTACATGCATCTGTCTATATATGTATGACTGTATCTATGGGTGCATGTATACATTGATTTATGCATATATGCACCTATGAATTGCATACACACATCCACCTATATATGTATCTATCGATATTTTGCATGGATACATGTATATATGCATGTGTGGACTGATGCATCCATGTATTGGTCTTTCTCTTTGTCTTTGGCCAAATGGCCCCTAATCACCAAAGTATCCTAGCCGCCCATGGCCGTCAAGCAATTCCAGCGCCTTCCCCACCACCCACATGCCATATAATGCATTTGCTTCAATTATTTTCACCCCTCCATGTGTTCACATTTTCTTGATATTTCAATGCATTTAATTTGCATTCAAGGATCACGTATTTCTACTCGCCAGTTATATAAACTATGCCTTTTCTTAAATTTATTTAATCAATCTATGCAATCGCATTTTATTGATTTTCAATAACAACAATAATTTATAAAGCTATTCAGATAAATAGAAACAGCTAAATGCTAATTTTCCAATCTTGATTTATCAGAATACTGCTAGTTTTCCAATATAACAAAATTAAAAGTTATATGTTGACATACATTTATGCATATTGTCCATACATGCATATATGCATATATGACTTCATCCATATTTGCATATGTATATGAATACATCCTTCCATGTAACATACGCATTTGTACCTATATCCAAATATGCATACATCCATGTATACATGTGTTCATATGTCCATCTCTCCATGTAGTTCTGTTTTCAGTGTATACATGTGTCTGTTGATGCATCCATGCATATACCTGTGGTTAGCTTTACGTATTTATCTCTCCATGTATTTAATGTTCTCCACTCCATCAGCATTCACATGTTCTTTGTTTTTATGTTCTTCCATATTTATTTTTTCCATAGTGTATGCATAAGAACTTCCACTTTGTCTTCTGTTTTGACTCTTCTATCCATAAATATCATTATATTTTTATATCCACTCTTCTATTGTTGCATTTCAAGGAAGCTCAAGGATCTCACTACCTTGTTCAGTATGAAGGAGAGTGAGAAATGCAACATGGGTCTCTTTCCTGTGTTTATATTGACGGACTCAGCCCTATGATGATTTTTAAAAGCATAACCAATACCAAACTAGACATTCTTCCACCCCTTGTTACAAGAAATAATAACTTCATACCCTATTGATTCCATTTATTTCCATTTCCACCCTTGCACGTCCTTTCTTCTCAAATCAAATACATTTCAAAATCCAATTATTTGCTTCTGTTGCCTCATACCAATGTGTTGCGTTCCTTTTTTCACTAAATCCAGCACTCTCATTGAAATTTTCATTTCTTCCATTTAATTGTAAGCATACAACTTGCAAACGATAAATTCATACCATTTACATTCGCATTCATTCTCATATCCACCATCCCATATCCTTGCCTCCCATGTCAAATACTTTTCATAACTTATTCATATACCTTATTTGCATCTCACCCTTTTCTCAATTCACTCCCTTTGTTCCACTCGCATAACTCATTCTTCTTTTTAACATTCACATATCTTTATCTATCTACACCTCAAATATACCTTCATCCATCACAAAAAAATTCACACCATACCAAACAAAGAAAAAGACGATGAAAATATCAAGGTTATGCAAATAAACACTGAGGGCTTCAAAAATAACACTCATAACATATAGTTCTATTCAAGGGTTATTTTCATAATGCCTTTTGTAAACCTTGTTTATTACAGATCCCTAAAAGCATGTATAACAGTTTCTTCAAGCTTATAATGTCTAATCAGATTTAACAAATATTGCTTCTCGCTTTTTAGTCTGTTCGATACAAGAAATCCAAGTAGGGTTTCATATTGCTTTAAGGAAATTGTATACTTTGATTGTAAATTCATATTTTAAACTACTTTTAGTATTGTTTATTCAAATTTTTTTGTTGAAATGCGAAGGTTTCATCTGCGTTTGATAGGAATTATTGTTTATAAGATGTTGTGACATACATTAATTGGATGTATCTCATCATCTTTCTTATCAGGATGCTAACAACCTTGATTTGTATCTGTCCTTGAATGTATCTGGATGCTATGAACTATGAATTCTACTTTCATATCGCTTGGTTGTACGAGTAATAGTAAGCACTACACAATGGTAGAAATCACAACTCATAGTATTCATATACATCCATGCACAAATACATGGTACTCAACACATTAACACGGACATGGTTTTCTAGGGCTTGTTTGTTACGTGCCTTTGATTAATAGTTCAAATGCACACAAAGCTAATTGCAATCATTTCTTTCTTTGAATTGCTAGGTACTTAAAGGCTAACTAGCAATTGCCTAATTATTTAGATATGGGACAATACAAGGATGAATAAGAAAATATGAACTTGCCTAAATGATCATGAATGATAGAGCTATTTGGTAAAATGCTACATATACTGTGACATTTAAGCTTCAAAGACTACCAATGAACAACAAAACCTTCAATACTCTCAGTTAACATGTAAAGGGCTGAGAAAAATTCATTTGCTAACTGAATGGGGTCATTTTACTTCAATTATTTAGCACTTATTCTTAACTGTTTAATCACAATATGACTGGATGGCTAGCTGGCGCCATCCACAAAAAAACATTTAAAGCAAATGCAACAGTAATCTGTTATATACACACATACATACATGGCAACATAGATACATGCATTCATATATACATAATTGCATGCATACATATATACATGCAAGCCTGTATACATGGATGCATACAAAGACTATGTTTCATGGGATTATTGAAGAGTTAACTTTCTTTCTATATGTTTCCATATTTTCCATGTGTGCCTATGAGGACAATAACCACAATATTTAATAGTATTCCTCTATCCTTGATAACAGCTCATTGGTTCCAAAGCTCTCTCTATAGGATAGCTGTACATTGCCTACAAGACTTAGATGAATCCTTCGTATTTCAAGGAAACATTTGAATCAATAACACTTAAAACGATCTAAACTATGACTTTACAATCAAAGTATCCAAATGCATTGCAACAATGCCAAACCCAAGTTCCATTTAAGATGTACAATGAAAGTAAATAGAAGGGAAAATGCATTTGCTTTAAAGTTTGTACAACAATTTCAACAGGTTTCACATGCATTTATAGATTGTTCTTTCTGTACCAAATTACATGGACACATCTATACATTTTTCCATGCACAAATGTTCACATGGATCCATATATTTATGCATTCCTTTGATATATGCTTTGCTGGTATATAATTTGTTTTCCCTGTTTTCCTTTCGCTTCCTACTTCAAATGCTACTTGAGCATCACTATGCTTTCACAGATTTGTATTTCTACTTGATTTTACTGTTTTCCATTCAAATTTCTTGTTCACATGTCATGTATGCTTTACACTCTTTGCATTCTGTGCACATGCATACATCTATACATGCATACCTCAAGCATTGTTACAAATGTTTAAGATTATTTGCATTCAATACTTGAAACAAAATAATAATACATTTTTTCTTCGTCGATAAGGTCATAAAGGAAATTTGTTACTGCAAATGTCGACATGCACCCATGTAAAGGTGCTAATGTTCATTGGTGTTTCTCTTTTCACTCTTGCATCCTTAAATATCATTATATTTTTATATCTATTCATCTCTTGTCACATTTCGAGGAAGCTCAAGGATCTTGGAACTTTGTTTAGTCCAAAGGAGAGTGAGAAATGAGACACTAGTCTTTCTTTTGTATTTGTATTGAGACATTCAGCCCTATGATGATTTTAAAAAGCATAACCAATAACAAAATACACATTCTTCCACCCTTGCTTGGAACAAAAGTTCACTTCATACCCTATCGAATCCACTCATTTCCATTTCCACCCATGCACATCATTTCTTCTCAAATCAAATACATTTCAAAATACATTTATACGCTTCTCTTGCATCACACCAATGTCTTGCATTCCTTTTTTTTTCTCAATCCAACTCACTCATTCAATTTTTTATATCTTGCATTTAATTTTAAGCGTATAACTCGAAGATGATAAATTCATATAATTTACATGCCATTCATTCTCACATCCAATTTCACATATCGTTCCTTCCCATATCTAATACTTTCCATAAGGCATTCATATACCTTACTTGCATTACATCATTCTCTCAATTCCTTCTCTTTGTTGCCCTTACATCACTCATACTTCTTTACCACCCTTACATATCTTTATCTATCTATAGCTCAAATATACCTTCATCCATTAGAACAAAATTCACACCATACCAAAGGAAAAATTGAAAAAAATATCAAGGTTATGCAATTAAACACTGAGGGCTTTCAAAACAACTATGACAACATAGAGTTGTATTCAGGACTTCCTTTGAAAACGTTTTATACTATATCATGTTTATTGCAGATAACTAAGAGCACATATCACAGTTTCTTGGAGGCTAAAATGTATAGTCAGTTTTCATAAATATTTACATATATCCATGCATTCAAGTGCATTGTTGGATATCCTTAATACACTTGGTCAAAAAACAATAATGTATGATTCTTTTGTTTCGATCATAAATGTTCTTTTTATATCTGTCAAATGCAAATTGTTTCAGACATTTTTCTAGCTTTCTGCACATAGGCATATATACATTCTTGTTTACTTACCAGCTTGCATGGACACATGTACACATAGATCGATGCATTTATGTTTACCTTCATCCATACATTTATGCATTCCTTTGATATATGCATTGCTAATAAATAGTTAATTTTCCTTGTCTTCTTTTATTTCATACTGCAAATGCAAATTGAGTCTCATTGTTAAAATACAGTTCTATTCAAGAGTTCTTTTCAAAACGTCTTTTCTAAATCCTGTTTCTTACAGATTCCTAAAAGCTCATATGACAATTCCTCCAAGACTATAATGTATATTCAGATTTCACAAATATTTACATGTATCCATGCATCCAAATGCATTATTAGATATACTTTATACACTTGTTCCACAAACACTAATGTATTGCTGGTTTGTTTCAATCTGTAATGTTTTTCTACTTCTTGTTTAAGCTGTAACTTGTTTCTAACATTTCTAACTTTATGGACGCAGGCATATATAGATTCTTCTTAACATACCAAGTTAAATGGACACATGTACACATTCGTGCATGCATATGTCTTTACATGGATACATATTTTAATGCTTTCCTTTCATATATGCATTCATACTAACTAGTTTATTTATCTTGTTTTCTTTCATTTAATACTGCAAATGCAATTTCAGTCTCATCACGCTTTCAAGCTTGCTCTGGTGCCGACGATGCTTTTCACTATTTTCTGCATTCTGTGCACATCGCTAAATGTCTACATGCCTCCATGTACACTTTATGCTTCAAGCATTGTCACATACATTATAAGAATATTTTACTATAGATTATTATAATAATTTAATGTTTATACGCAAAGTGCTACAAACATGTTGATTATTTTATTGTACCTGCATTTTATCTTACCTAATAAAATTCTTTATATCTTTTCTAATTATTTAAAAAATATATATATATACACAAAAAAATATTCATTCGTAATTCATTAGCAACATTCAAATCTAATTTATAATAAAATCAATACCTTTGTACAGTTTCATCTAAGAATTTATCGTAAAATTTTTTACACTTATTACATTTTCATAAGTTAAACTATTACATTTTATGTTATATATACACAAATTTAATCTTAGGTAGTAAGGTTCTTTATTATAATTTTGCAAATTACTTATTGTTTATTATATAAACACAAATTTTTATTCATATTACATAAACAATATTAAAATCTTATTTATAATCAAATCAATAGCTTTCTAGTCACTCATCTAACAATTTACTGTAATATAATTACATTGTTCTATACACAAAAATATCTTATCATATTACATACACAGGATTTAAATCTTACTTATAATAAAATCAATAGCTTTATATAATACTAATCTTCACACTACATTTAAAAAAAAACATTCATTAATCTTACAAAATTTTATACTCAAATGAGCTACCCCTATCAATCTTCCACCTAACACTACTGTTCCTATTAGTACTTGCATATTCTAATATGATAAACTAAAATAACTCAATTACAAATATCTCTACACCAAAATTATGTTCCATTTAAAATGACTAATGAATTTTTCAATCAACAGGTTTTCTAAATAAAAAAACATTGCACTAGTCATAAATAGTTTATTTCTCCTGCTCTCTTTCATTTAATACTATAAATGCAAGCTGCGTCTCCTCCTGCTTTAAGACTCGTTCACATGCCAGCTATGCATCTCACTCTTATGTGGATTGTGCACACGTGGATACATGTACGCATATATCTCTCATGCATTTGAAATGTTTCCGATTGTTTGCATTCAATAATTAATAGAAATTAATAATGCTTTCTTCCTTCCATATTCAAAACCCCACGTATACATGATACCCATAAAAAAAAAATCCCCTTGCAACCCTCCACACGTGTTGCCATTTCACATGTCCCTATGGAACACGTTCCCCATGCATCCTACAAAATTTAAATACATTTATATTCCTATTTGCTGTCTCTAAACTTATCCTAAATCCTAGCTACATGCCTTTTACCTCTCGGCAGGAACTCGACACTCGCGTCACTTGTTTAAAGGGGGATTAAATGTTTATTTTAAAAGTGAAGATTCTAAAGTGAAATACAATGCAGAGTTGGGTAAAAATAAAAGGCATGATGAAGATATATTTTAGAAGGAGACCTTATTTAATTGGCATGAGTATCCTATATAAAGTGAAGACCTAATGGGCCCGATTACTTTATTTGGAATGATGGGATAATATTTGCTTTGCTGGAGAAAAATGCAATTTGGTGCATGGGTAAAATATTTTACCCAGTGTTGTTGTGGGAAAACATTTTATTTGTTGAGGCAAATATTTTAAAGTTCAGGTGAATATTAAAATGGTATGAGATAAATGAATTAAATATTCACTGTGGTAAAGTGGATATGAAAATAAAATGTTGTATAATAAAATGAGTATAAATGTGAATTTTCACAGGCAAGAGGACATTTTTACACAACAAAATGAAATGGTGAGAATTCCATCACATGGGCTAATTTTTAGTTGCTTGGCAACTATCAGCAAAGGAAAATTAGAGGAAAAATTAGTTTGTTGTAGAGAGAGGAGAGAGGCTTTGTATTTGTGAATCAACATGAATAATGCTTCTAGATGGCACCAATAGATTGATTTTATGGATCCTTCTCTTCCTCTTTTATTCTCTTCTTCTCTCATTTGTAAGGGTTCTGTGGTTGACTTCTATTCTAAATTCTTGTATGGGGCTGGGTAGATAGAAATGTTTAATTTTGAGTCAATTTTTGAGTCTGTAAATTGTTAATGTTGATTTCATGAGAAAATGTTAGCTAGTTTATGCAAATAAATCATTAAAGTGTTTGTACATTCATGAATATCTTTAGATTGTCTCCATACTTGTATAGTTAAATCATATAAATTCAATAATACCAAGTATTTTGAGTTTGTCATCTCAAATTTCATGAGATTACTTGATTTGTTTATGGGTCTATTTCAAAGAAATGGTTAAATACTTTGAGCAGATAACAGTGATTTCAAGTGTGCAGGTTGGATTTTATAAGGAGAATTTGATTGATAACAAGAAATGATTTGTTAATGTAAAACATTAACAGTTGATGCAAAGCATTAACAATTTGAATCCACTGGTTGAAGCCTATTTGCTGATGAATTCATTTTATGTGTTTGACTCCATGGCCTAAAATTAGGCACTGATTTATCTTGCATCTTAGTGCATCTCATAAACATTTTATAAATTCAAAATCATTCTTAATCTTGTTGTTGGTTGTGGTTTGCTGTTGTTTTGCTTCCCAATTGCTGAGTGAGTATTGAGAGACTGATAATTTAGCCAGATTTGAGGTTCTCAATGCTTCCTTGGTGTATTTTCATTGGGAATTATCTACTATAAAAAATAATGTCAGTGTGTGAGTGAATTAAGTTTTAGGCATTGTATAGGTTGACCCACCTTGATCCTGTAGAACCAAAAGTGTAGAAGATCTCAGTCTTTGATTGAATCTTGTTAGTTGGCCAAATCCCCCCTGAGTCTGAGCATAAGACATTGGCTAAGTCTTTAGGATTCATTGGTCTGGTTCGATTTGGAGCACCAACAGGACCTCTAAAACTTCTAGTAGATGAACTAGATACTCTCAACAATAAACCCTTTAGTCCACAACAACTGATATTTAACGTATAGAACAAAACACCTTTATGACCTTTACTATTCCATTGGCAACCAACAACTTTGTAGCTCTTCCTTCAACAATTTTCTCAATATCCTCAACATATACAACCTTTAATACAATAATGCTAGTAGTGTTGACATCAATGGAAACCACATATCAACAACACAACCATAGCATCCAACAATCTCCCCTTTTGGCATTGATGGTAACACATGATGTGAAAAATACCATCAACACAACTACACTTACTCCCCCTTAGGTTTTGACTTTTTTCCTCAATTGCTCTTCTCCCCATAAAAAGATTTTTCACATTTTTCTTCTCCCCCTTTTACATTAATGGAAAAGATAAGCATTAACTTCCTACATACAAGTTCTGAACCACATATCTGCACATTTGACTACTCCCCTTGAGTAGCAACCACAAAAACATCAATCCATATCAGGAAATATCTATGAAGCACACAGATTGATGCAAGTAAATGCATCTCTAGTTTATATTAGAAGGGGTAATCACCCCTAAGATCCCTCTGAGATACTCAAAGGTATCATTCAGCAACTGATTATTGAAAATGTTTGCAACCTGTTCTTTGGTAGGCACATACTCCAGTCTAACTTCTTTTTCATTCACTTTCTCCCTCAAGAAGTGAAACTTGATTGATATATGCTTAGTCTTAGAGTGTAGCACTAGATTCTTTGATATGTTAATTTCACTTGAGTTGTCATAGTATATGGCAATAGGTTCTTCATATACTACTCTGATATGGGCATGTGCAAGATCATGATGGGCCAAAAAGTGGCGATATGATGGGTATGTGTAGGGTATGTGGCTGACGAATTTTTTTCTACCCAAAATTGATGAAACGAAAAGGGTTTTTAAAGGAGATTCTCAACTTTCCACCAATATTTAAATTATTCTTTACTTTTAATTTAATAAATAATTATTATTCATTTTCTATTTGAATTATGACTAAAGTCTTGATTGATAGCGATTGAAAAACATTTATAACTTTCAAATGGTATCACATTTTTGAATCCAAAACATGTGTCACATTCTATACTTCGTATACTATAATTTAAAAAATAATAATAATAATTTCATGAATTTTTGACAAAGTTAAGGTGGGACATATGCGTTTTTATATTTTTTAAATTTGTAATAAAAATTCATAATTAATTATTTACTTGGAAAAAAATTTAAAAATAATATGCATCACATTGAGACATGTGTCCTCTACTTATATCTAAAATCTTATAAAAAAATATTATATTTTATAGTGGTTAGGGTGGTCAGACAGACACCTACTTCTTATTTTTTCCCTAAAATTTAAGTACTACTGCATTGAAATTTCAAATTTTCACCAAATAGATTTAAAAAATAAATAAACATAGTAGTTTAGAAACTACATTCAATTTGCTACAAATTCTATTCTTACATTTTTTGAAATAATATAGACAACTTATTCAAATTTTTATATCAAGTTGCCTAACTCTGTTTTTTCTAAATTTTTTGCCACTTAAGGGCCTATTTTTTCCATGATGATCCTGCACATACCCATATCTTTTAGCATTTGTTTCATCCACATCACTTGAGTGCAATTATTTGCAACAATAATATACTATGCTTCAACAATAGATAGAGAAATGAAATTATGCTTTTTACTCAACCATGACACCAACTTCTTCCCTAGGAAGAAGGCACCACCACTAGTACTCTTCCTATCATCTACATCTCTTGCCCAATCTGCATTAGTATATGCATTCAAAGTAATATCATCATCCTTAGGATACCAAAGCCTAAAGTCAACCGTCCCTTTCAGATATCTGAAGATTCTCTTTACAACAGTCACATGAGATTCTTTTGGATCAACTTGAAATCTAGCAACCATACATACATCATTCATAATGTCTAGTCTGGTCTGAGTTAAATAGAGCAATCCACCAATCATTGACCTATATCATGTTTTATTTTCCTTAGGAGAATCATCATTTTGTGTTAACTTGCATCTGGTCACCATGGGAGTACCAACATACTTTGAGTCTTCCATGCCAAACTTCTTCAACAACTCTCTCACATATTTAGACTAAGATATGAAAATTCCATTGTCTAACTGAGTAACTTGCAATCCCTGAAAGAACTTCATATCTCCAATCATCAAATTCATTCTTCATTTCATTAGCAAACTTCATACATAGATTGTCATCTCGTCCAAAAATAATGTCATCAACAAAGACTTCAATAATCAATTCTTTATCATGGTCCAGCTTGAAATACAAGTTGCTATGAGCAGTACCTTTATTGAATCCAAGCTTTAGTAAATATTTATCTATTCTAGCATACTAGGCTCTTGGGGATTGCTTGAGTCCATACAAAGCTCTCTTCAATCAAAAAACCATGTCTTCCTTTTCAGTTAGTTTAAATCCATTTGACTATTCAATATATACTTCTTCTAGCTCAACATTCAGAAAAGATGACTTTACATCCATTTGATAGACTTTATAGTTCTTATATGCAACATAAGCAAGAAATAATCTAATAGCTTCAATTCTGGCAATAGGGGAAAAGGTTTCTTCAAAATCAATACCTTCCATTTGTGAATACCCTTTACATACCAGCCTTGCTTTATTTCAGACCACTTCACCTTGTTCATTCAGCTTATTCTGAAATACCCATTTAGTACCAATCACATTTTTGTCTTTAGGTCTGGGAACAAGTATCCATGTATCATTCTTTTCAATCTGCATCAGTTCTTCTTTTATAGCTTCCATCTAGTGTTTATCATTGCAAGCTTCATTAACATCTTTAGGCTCAATCTTGGATATCAGGCAATATTCTTCTGTAATTTTTCTCCTAGTTTGCACACCTTTATTCTTGTCTGCTATAATTTGATTTTTAGAATGATTTAGCTTCACATACCTGGGAACTTTGGGACTCTCTCAAGCTTCTGGTTCTTCTATTCTTTCTTCTGCACTTTCACTTGTCTCTCCTTCCTGACTTGATTTACTAGAACAAATTGAAGTTGTTTTACCAGAACATGACACAATTTGAAGTTGATTCTGTGTCTGAGCATTCTTCCCTTTGTTTGTGCTATCTTCCTGGTCATCTGAATCATATCCACAATATCTGGATGACCTAGCAGAGTCTGCATCAACTCTAACATTTGCACTCTCAACCATTTTTCTCAGTCTTTTGTTATATCACTGGTAGGCCTTGCTTTTAGTAGAGTAACCTAGAAATATTCCTTCATCGCTTCTTGCATCAAACTTGCCTATATCCTCATCTCTCTTGATATAACACTTGCTTCCAAAGATCTTGAAATATCTAACAATAGGCTTATAACCAAACCATAGTTCAAAAGAAGTCTTACCAGAATTACCATTGACATTTACCCAGTTCAAAGTGTACACAACAGTGCTTATAACTTCACTCCAATAGATGTGAGGCACATTTCCTTCTATCATCATTGTTATAGTAGCATCCAAAATTGTTTTGTTCTTTCTGTCTACAATTCCATTCTATTGAGGGGTTTAGGGAGTAGATAACTATCTTCTGATTCCACACTCTTCACAAAAGGAATTGAACTCCTTGGAGGTGAACTCACCACCTCTGTCTGACCTTAAGCATTTTATTTTTAGTCCTTTCTCATTCTCTGCCATAGTTTTGAAACTTTTGAACTTCTCTAATGCTTCACATTTTTCTCTTAAGAAAGCAACCCATATCATCCTAGAGTAGTCATCAATAAGCAACATAAAGTACCTTTCTCAATGAAGACTTCTGACTCTGGATGGACCACATAGATCAGTATGTATCAGCTCCAGTAATCCATTTGTATGATGTTGTTTGCTCCGAAAAGAAACTCTAGTCTATTTTCCCATCTGTCATTCCTTGCAAATTGTGTTAGTAGGCTTCACTAGATTAGGTAGATCTCTTACTGCTTGAGTGGAGCTTACTTTGAAAATGTTATTAAAATTCACATGACACAAAATCCTATGCCATAACCAGCTTTCATCTACTTGAGAAATTAAACAACATTCACTGGTAGCATTCAGGTGAAAAATATTACCTTCTGTCTTTTTACCTAAAGCAATTACTTTTCTAGATCTTCCAAGTATCTTGCATCTTCCATCTTTGAACTGAAGATCATAACCCTTGTCCACCATTTGTACAACACTCAACAAGTTGTGCTTCAAGCCTTCAACATAAAGAACATCATTAGTGTAATGCTTACCACAAAGACAAATAGATCCTTTTCCACAAATCACACCAGCATTGGTATCTCCAAATCTTACAACCCCACCATCATACTTCTCAAGACTTACAAATTTTCTTTTGTCACCAGTCATATGATGTGAGCATCCACTATCAATAACCCACTCATCCTTTTCTTTAATTCGGGTTGCAAGAGCCTTCTCAACTTTAGCAGATTCAGTAGCAATCAAACCATTTTCCTTGATACCAAGGAACACCCATTCACCTTAATTTCCATTATCTTTATCAGACTCATCATCAGTCACTCCTTCTTCAACATAGTAACATTTCTTTTGGAATCTACATTTGTTAGGATTAGTCCTAGGAACTCTTTCAGAACACCTTGATGCAAAATGGCCTATTTTATTGCAAGAGAAACATTTAATAGGAAAGACTCCTTTATACTTACCTTGTCCTCTGCCTTCTTTCTTCACAATCAATGCTTCCAATTCTTCTACCTCTCTTTCTTCATCTTCAAGTTGTTTCAATTCTTCATCATTCTTGGATGAATTTCTGGAACACTCTCCTAGATCATATCTTTGCTTGTTTCTTCTGGATATAGTAGCCTTGAATGTAGATTCAGTCTTGAGAACAGATTCACCAAATTCACTCAACTTGAAGGAAACAAGTTTGCCAATCAATGTATCTCTTGTCATATTTGTCAATGATATGGTTTCCTCAATAGCATGAGCCTTTGATTTGTAAGAGGGAGGAAATTATTTGAGCACTTTAGCTACAATTTCTTCCTCTTCTAGGGTACCAATGACACATATAATACCCATCACTAGTTCATTTACTCTTTGCATAAAATAAGAGATATTTTCATCTTCACCCATCTTCAAATTTTCATACTTGCCTTTCAAAATTTGTAGCTTAGCCATCTTCACATGTACATCTCCTTCATACAAAGTTTCAAACTTCATCCAAATCTCATGAGTTGTCTTCAAACCTAAAATATTTGTCATTTCTGAATCTGTCATTGCGCTTAGCAAAGCTTCAATGGCCCTGACATTATGCTCAACCTCTTTAATTTCATCAGTAGTGGAAGGACCATTCTAAGGAATAACATATGGATTCTTTGTAATCTTCTAGAAGGGTTCACCAATACACCTCAAATGACACTCCATCCTAGCTTTCCATAGTGAGTAGTTTGTTCCATCGAATCTAGGACTATCCTTCTTGTATGATGCCATCTCAGATCACCTCAAGCTTTTAAAATTCTTTAGAGGAACCTGCTCTGATACCAATTGTTGAAAAAACAAGGACAAACAACTGAGAGACAAGGACAGACAACTGAGAGACAAGGATAGACAACTAAGAGGGGGGGATGAATCAATTGTCACAGAATATTTAAACTTTTCAAACTTAACTTAACCTCAGCTATGATGAAAGAACAATTAACACATCAGAAACACCAAATTTTTTATGTGGAAGCCCTGTTAGGGGAAAAACCACAGTGGATGTTAGTCCACAATATTATACCTTGTCAAAAGTATAATGAGAATAATAATGGGAATGCACATGCATTCAGGCACATTGCCTAGAGCTCACTGCTCAAATACAAGAGGGCTCACTACCCAAAAATACATATTAATTTGGAATAGTTCCATAGGGTGTGAATTGAGAAAATAACTTCTACACAAGCCTAATTAGAGTTCCAGTTAGGCACATAAAACCTTCTTCATACTTCGCTCAACCTTCTCACTCTGTTCTGCAATTGAATGATTAGATCAATGTGTGTGTACTTTCTCTTTCTCTTGATTTCCTTTTCTTTCACACACACTAACTTCGCTCAAACAACTACTCTTATATATTCGCAACATGAAATACATCAACAACTTAGTCAACCATAAATTTAAAGCATATTTACAATGTCAGCCCAAATTTACAAATAAATTTGCAATGCAAATCAAACACCGTCAGCCAATAATATGATGAGACCCAAAAAAATATCTTTGAGCATGCCAAACATTCAAATTTTGATCTGCACGGATCTACAACATGTTACAACCATCATGTCAGCCAAGAACATGAAAACTCGTACACACATGAGAAAAATCTTCGACCACGAACACACCGATCAATGCAGACGTACAAAAAAGATAGAGAATGATCTAGAAGCATCCACAAACAACCAGAACTAATAGAGAAGCATCTGTAGAAACATAAATTATCAAAATCACATAAAATTCAATCAAGAACACTAATAGAGACCACAAAAAAACTGTCATAACACAACTGTTCATAGCACGATCAAATCTTCATGCGGACCTTTGAAACTTCTGGTAGATGAACTTGATACTCTCAACAATAAACCCTTTAGTCCACAACAACTGATCTTCAACATATAGAACAAAACACCTTCATGACCTTTATTGTTCCACTGGGAACCAACAACTCTGTAACTCGTCCTTCAACAATTTTCTCAATATCCTTGACATATACAACCTTCAATACAATAATGCTAGTAGTGTTGACATCAATGACAACCACATATCAACAACACAACCACAACATCCAACAATGTTATCTCTATTTGTGGATATATATGTTTGATTGTTTATACCATTTGAGGGTAGTCGTGTGTGAAGTGTGCGAGTTTTGCATGCGAATAATGTTCTAATATGTCAAAGGCAGAAGTAAAGTGTGAAGAAGAGTGAGCAGATGCTTATGTGCTTAACTAGAACTATAATCAGGCATTAGCAAATGCTATTTTGGGTGATCCCACAATAGTGGTTTACAATTTTTGGCCAAACTGGACACTGAAATATTTTTTTTAACTAAATCTTCACTTGTGGACACCTATAGCAGCTAAACCATGAGGAATTTGAAGATGATGCAAACTAGAGTTTTGTGAAATTTTGTCTGTAGATTCTAAAAACATTTTTTCCAAAATTTTTGGAATCAGATTGCACTTCTTTTTCCATCTCCCTTGAAAACTAGTTTTTTTCAGAAAACAACATTTTAAAATGTGATGCTCACCGTATAATGCATAAATTTTTTTCCCTGAAGGATAAAATTCCAATTCTTTCAAATTTATATTTGTAACTCTAATATATAGTGTTTCCACTTGGTTAGATAGTTTCTTTATTGAATATTTTTTCTTTAATAAAGTTTAGAACTCAAACCAAATACAATTCAGACATAGCATGACTGTATAACGCGTAACATTTTTTGTATGTATCGAAATTCATTTTTTCTTTTTTTGTTGGATCAAGGACTTCAATATCTAGTGCAATCATATTTTTTAAGTTTTTTTTTTGATAATTTTCTATTTTTCTACATGTGAAAAACAAAGATCTTGATTTTTGGTGAAAAACCTACATTCACAAGAAATAAAAAATAAATATAATAATCAAATTAATTTTTATTAAAATTATACTTTTTTGGATGCTTATAATAAGGACTACAAAATTACAAAAGTGGTTTTTATCATCATTTTGATAGGTGTAAAGGAGACTCCGTTATAGGTATGGTTTAAAACTAGAGGGGTTCTATCCAAGGGGGCTTGGTCTAAGCTAGTTTGATCAAACCCTCTTCAATTTAAATCCTTGAAATGGAACATTTCAAGGCTTAAATCATTATATGTTCTAAAATTATGCGATTTCAACAAAAATTAGGATCTCCCATAAATTTTAAACCACTATTGTGCATCACTCTTTTCTTAGTTCAAAATCTTCTAAATGTTTCTGTAAGACAGTGAGTCTTCCTTTGGGTAGTAAGCCTTTTATATTTGAGCAGTGAGCTCTAGGTAGTGTGCCTGAATGCATGTGCATTCCCCTTTTATAATTATTTTATACTTTTAATAGAGTATAATCTTGTGGATTAACTTCCACTGTGGTTTTTCCCCTAACAGGGTTTCCACGTAAAAAATCTTGGTGTTATGTGTGTTTCTGATGTGGTGATGGTTTATGCTTTCATGTTTATTTATCAGATCTGAGAATAAGTTTAATAAGTATAATTTTGGTGACAAATGATTCACCCCCACTCTTAGTTGTTTTCCCTTGTGTTGCCAACAATTGGCATTAGAGCAGGTTCCTCAGAAGAAGTTTAATAGCTTGAGGTGATCCGGGATGGCGACATATAAGAAGGATAGTCCAAGATTTTATGGAACTAATTATTCTATATATGGAAGAGTCGAATGGAGTGTCATCTAAGGTGCATTGGTGAACCTTAGTGGACAACTACAAAGAATAGGTATATCATCCCATAGAATGGTTTTTGTACTACAGCTGAGATTAAGGAAGTCGAGTACAATATCAAGGCTAAGGAAGCATTGTTGAGTGCTTTAACTGATTCCAAGATGACAAATGTAATGGAGCTGAAGACAACTTATGAGATTTGGAAAAAGTTGGAAACTATGTACGAAGGTGATACCCATGTGAAGATTGCTAAGCTGCAAAGCCTGAAAGGGAAATATGAAATATTGAGAATGGGTGAAGATGAGAACATCACTTCTTTTATGTAGAGAATGAATGAACTTGTGTGTAGTATTAGATGTGCTGGTGGAACATTGGAAGAATCAAAGATTGTTGCTAAAGTGCTCAGATCCTTGCTTGCTGCATACAAAGCCAAAGCTATTGCTATTGAGGAGATCCAGACTATGAAAAATGTAACTAGAGACATGTTGATTGTTAGGCTTACCATTTTTGAGTTAAGTGAGTTTGGTGATTCTCTTCCTAAGAAAAAATCTACATTCAAAGCTACTATCTCTGGAAAATATAAGTAGAGATATGATCCAGGAGAAAGTTCTTCTAGAAAAATGTCCAAGTATGATCAGGAAATGAGAGAGATTGAAGAAGAAGAGAGAAAACTAGACGAGATTGAAGCACTTATTGTCAAGAGGGAAGCCAGAGGAGAAGGTAAGTATAAAGGGAAATTTCCTATTAAATGTTTTTCTTGCAATAAGATAGATCATTTTTCCTCAAGGTGTCCAAAAAGAGTTCCTAAGCCAAGACCTAACAAGCCTAGATTCCAGAGAAAGTGTTATTTTGCTACTGATGAAGGTGTGATAGTTGATGAATTTGATAAAGGGAATGTAAGTGAGCACGGATGGGTATTTATTGCTATCTAGGAAAATGATCTAGTACCTACTGAATCTGCTAGGTGCAAAAATGTGGAGAAAGCTCTAGCTGCCAGAGTTGAAGAAAAGGATGAATGGGTGATTAACAGTGGATGCTCCCATCACATGATAGGTGATAAAAAGTAAATTTCTGAGCTTAGAAAAGTATGATGGTGGTTTTGTAAGATTTGGTGATGAAAAAGCTAGTGTAATCCATGGCAGAGGATCCATTTCTCTTGATGGTAATCATAATACTGATGATGTTCTATATGTGTAAGGTTTGAAGCATAATCTCTTAACTATTGGAAAGATGGTTGACAAGGGATACAATCTTCAATTCAAGAATGTAAAGCATAGAATATTGGGGAGTTTCGGAATTGTGATTGCATTTGGTGCAAAAAAAAAAGGTAATATCTTTCACCTAAATGCTACTGGTAAAATTTTCCTGATTTCTCAAGTTGATGAAAGTTGGTTGTGGCATAGGAGAATGTGTCATGTAAACTTTGACAATATTATCAAGATAAGTTCTACTAAGGTAGTGAGAGATCTTCCTAAGTTGATAAAACCTACTACTGCTATATGTAAAGAATGTCAGTTAGGGAAGCAAACTAGAGTTTCATTCTAGGGAAAACAACATTGTTTAAATTAAGTGTTGGAGCTTGTGTATACTAGCTTGTGTGGTCCTTCTAGAGTTAAAAGTTTAAAAGGATATAGGTATTTCATGTTACTTATTGACGATTATTCTAGAATGATGTGGGTTACTTTCTTAAGGGAAAAAATTGAAGCTCTAGAGAAATTCAATATTTTTAAGGCTATGGTTGAGACAGAGACAGGTCTGAAGATTAAATGTTTGAGATCAGATAAAGGTGGTGAATTCACTTCCAGTGAGTTTAATTATTTTTGTGAAGAGCATGGGATAAAGAGACAATTATCTACCTCGCGGACCCCTCAACAAAATGGAGTTGTGGAAAAGAAGAACATGACAATTCAAGAAGCTGCTCAGACTATGATGTTGGAAGGAAATGTTCTGCATATCTACTGGAGAGAAGTTCTGAGTACTGCCGTTTACACTCTCAACCAGGTGCAAATCAAAGGTGATACCGGTAAGACTCCTTATGAGCTATGGTATGGTCATAAGCCTATTGTTAGATACTTCAAAATATTTGGGAGTAAATGCTATATCAAAAGAGATGAAGATATAGGAAAGTTTGATGCTAGAAGTGATGAAGGAATCTTTCTTGGTTATTCTACTAAAAGTAAAGCCTACCGGTGCTACAATAAGAGATTGAGGAAAGTAATTGAAAGTGTTAATGTAAAGGTTGATGAAGACACAATTAGACCATCTAGAACCCGTGGATATGATTCAAACAATCATAATGATAGTTCAAATAAAGGAAAGAAAGTTTAGAATACAAATCAAGTTTAGATCATTCCATAATCAAGAAAATCAAGAGGAAGGAACTAGTGAAAGTGCAGAAGTAAGATCACAAGAGCCTGAAGTTCAAGAACACCCCAAGACTTCAAGGTATGTAAGACTAAATCACTCAAAAGATCAGATTATTGGTGATAAGAACAAGGGTGTTCAAACTAGGAGAAGAATTGCAAAAGAATATTGTTTGATATCAAAGACTGAGCCTAATAGAGTCAATGAAGCATGCAAGGATGAACATTGGTTGGAAGCAATGACAAAAGAACTATTGCAAATTGAGAAGAATGATACATGGATTCTTGTTCCTAGACCTAAGGAAAAAAATGTAATTGGAACTAAATGGGTCTTTCAGAACAAATTGAATGAGAAAGGTGAAGTTGTTAGAAAAAAAGCAAGAATTGTGTGTAAAGGATATTCTTAGATGGAAGGAATTGACTTTGAAGAAACTTTTACTCTTGTTGCTAGGATTGAAGTTGTGAGACTATTTCTTGCTTATGCTGCTTACAAAAACTTCAAGGTTTATCAGATGGATGTCAAGTCAACATTTCTAAATGGAAAACTAAAAGAAGAAGTGTATATTGAGCAACCTGATGGATTTCAATTGACTGATCAGGGAGATATGGTTTTCTAGTTGAAGAAAGCATTGTATGGACTCAAGCAAGCCCCAAGAGTATGGTATGCTAGATTGGACAAGTATTTGTTGAAGATTGGATTTAATAAAGGTACTACTGACAGTAATTTGTATTTCAAGATTGATCATGATAAAGATTTGATTGTTGAAGACTTTGTTGATGATATAATTTTTGGAGGAGATGATAGTTTGTGCATGAAGTTTGCTAATGAGATGTAGAATGAGTTCGAGATGTCTATGATTGGAGAAATGAAATTCTTTTTGGGATTAAAGATTACTTAGCTAGATAGAGGGATCTTTATATCTCAGTCCAAGTATGCGAAAGACTTACTAAAGAAGTTTGGTATGGAAGATTCAAAGCCAGTTGGTACACCTATGATGACCAAATGTAAGTTGACACAAGATGATGATTCTCCTAAAAAAATTAGACTAGATACAGATCCATGATTGGTGGATTTCTCTATTTGACTCAAACTAGACCTGATATAATGAATGTCATATGGATTGTTGCAAGATTTCAAGCTGATCCTAAGGAATGTCATGTGATAGCTATGAAGAGGATTTTCAAGTACTTGAAGGGACAATTGATTTTGGCCTATGGTATCCTAAAGAAGATGACCTTACTTTGAGTGCTTTTACTAATGTTGATTGGGAAGGAGATGTGAATGAAAAAAATAGTACCAGTGGTAGTGCATTTTTCTTGGGAAAGAAGCTGATTTCATGGTTAAGTAAGAATCAGAATGCCATTTCTTTATCTATTGCAAAGGCAAAATACATTGTTGCTGCTAACAATTGTACTCAAGTATTGTAGATGAAGTAGATGTTGAAAGATATTAGAGTTGTGTATGATGAACCTATTGCTATATTCTATGATAATTCAAGTGCAATTAACATTTCTAAGAATCTAGTGCTGCATTCAAAAACCAAGCATATATCTATCAAGTTTCACTTTTTGAGAGAGAAGGTGAGTGAAAAGGAAGTCAGATTGGAGTATGTACCCACTAAGGAAAAAATTGCAGATATCTTTACCAAGCCCTTGCCTAAGGATAATTTTGAGTATCTAAGAGGGAATCTAGGGATGATTACCCCTCCTAATCAGAATTAATATGCATTGACTTGCATTAGTTCGTGCATTTCATAGTCATATCTTATGATCCAGATTGATGTTGTGGTGGATGCTACTCAGAGGGAGTAGTTAGATGTTTAGAAATGTGGTTTAGAGCTTTTGTGGAGAATGATAATGTGTATCTTTGCCATTGATTTCAAAGGGGAGAAGATTCATGTGAAAAATGTGAAAAGAGTTAAGGAGAAAAGAGTCAAAATCTAAGGGGAAGAAAGTGCTAAGAGAAAGTTGTGTTGATGGTGTTATTCACATCATGTGTTGCCATCAATCCCAAAGGGGGAGATTGTTGGATATTACTAATATGTGGTTTTCATTGATGTCAACACTATTGGCATTAATGTATTTAAGGCTACATATATGTCGAGGATATTGAGAAAATTGTAATAAAATAAGTTGCAGGTTGTTAGTGATACAATGAAGTTCAGTATTGCCACCATACTGATGGCTAGCTCAGTATATTGATAATAAGAGGTTGTGGATTAAAGGGTTTGTTGTTAAGTACATCTAGTTTATCCACATGAAGTTTTAGAGGTTCACATGAAGATTTGATTGAGTTATGAGTATCTATGTTTTGACAGTTGTTTTGTTGCTTTAGTTGGTGTTCCTGAAAGAAGATAATGTGATTCTAGTAGTTTGACTTGTTGCAGATGCTTCTATAGTGATTCATGATGCTTGTGGATGTTTCTAGATCATGCTCTATCTATGTTGTTGATCCACATTGATCGTTGTGCTCGTGATTGGTGATTTTCTTTTGTGAGTTCATGTTTTTCATGATCATGGCTGACAAGGTGATTGTAGCATGTTGTGGATCTTTGAGGCATATTTTTTTAAGGTGTTTCATGTTCGAGGATGATTTTTTGGGTCCTTACTATGCTTTGGCCAACATTATTTGGTGCGCATTGTAAATTTTTTATTGGTTTGGGTTGATAGTTTGTACATATTTTATTTTATGTTAAAGTTGACAAGTAGATGATGTTATCTCTAGTTGTGAATATATATGTTTGATTGTTTATACCATTTGAGGGTAGTGGTGTGCAAACTCTGCAAGTGTTGTGTGTGAATAATGTTCTAATCTTTCGAAGGTAGAATTAAAGTGTAAAGAAGAGTGAGAAGATGTTTATGTGCTTAACCAAAACTATAATCAGGCATTAGCAGACGCTATTTTCTCAGTTAAAAATCTTCCATATGTAATCTGAATGTTTCTGTAAGATAGTGAGTCTTCCTTTGGGCAGTAAGCCTTTTGTATTTGAGTAGTGAGCTCTAGGTAGTGTGCTTGAATGAATGTGCATTTCCCATTTAGAATTATTTTATACTTTTAACAAAGTATAATCTTGTGGATTAATCTCCACTGTGGTTTTTCCCCTAAGAGGGTTTCCACGTAAAAAATCTTCGTGTTATGTGTGTTTCTAATGTGGTGATGGTTTATGCTTTCATTTTTATTTATCAGTTTTGAGAATAAGTTTAATAAGTATATAATTTTGGTGACAACTGATTCACCCCTCTCTCAGCTGTCTGCCCTTGTGTTGCCAATAGAGTGCCCTCTACAAATCGCAACCTGGAACAAGGAAATTGCACCCTCCATAGTCCAAATGCCTGGCAAAGAATGAACTATTCGTAGCCTCTTCTGGATTCAATAGAAAAAAGTGAAAATAATAAAGATGAACATTCTTCTAAATGTATTTGAACAAAAAATAATGATCTCAAACACTCAGATGAAAACTCTCAAGGGAAGGAGAGTAGGGTGGTTGGCTCTGATACCATGTTGATGTCATCCACCTCCCAAGAGCACCATTTGCAACAAAAGGCCTTCAATTATACGAGAGAAACAAATATGCTATTTCACCAGAAAAGAGTGAATAGATTGAGATGATTAAATTACATAATGGTACAACCTTTTAAAGGAAAGAAAAAAGCAATAGGTTTAAAACTTCCTGATATGGGAAACAAAACTACCTGAGAGATTAACCTAAGTTAAACTTATACACTAACATTGAAAATGAAATATAATTACCTATATAGATGAGTGACACAATACACAATATTGCAAGACATGTTGGTTGTGGTGCATGTGTATATCTATAACTTCTTTTTCTACACAATTTCAAGTGTTTACACCTAGTTTTTTGTAATTTTCTCCTTTCACATAGATCTAGATTTATATTTGGAATCAAATTTAGTCAAATAGCATTAAATTAGTCTACATTATATTGTTTATTTTCTACCTCATAATGATGAATCCTAAATAAATTCATGGAATCTATGGGTAAACCATTTCCTTTGTAGCAATAAATAATTTTGTTTATAATAAAATTAAAACATCACATCGAGGAAATTATCATTGCAAATGCGATTTTTCATCATTCTTCCTACCTCATTCCATGTAAACATATTCACTTACAATAGAAGCTTTTTATATAATTCAGTGAGGGTTGAGGGCCCTCACCTTTTTATTGTAATTGATAATTTTAATAATACATTTAGAGTCACACCTTGACTATAGCCAAACAAATTTAACCATATAATGGCTAATGAAAAGTAGTATACCTAATTACATTAAATGAAAATTTTATTATAAAATATGATAAGGGAAAATAATAGCATGACCCAAATTTTTGAATATACTATAAAGATAACTCATTCAAACATTTAAAATTTTCAAATTGAATGTCATTTTTTTCTTCTATCTAGGCCCTCTCTTTAGTACAAAAAATTGAAAAATTTAGTTTTCTTCATGTTGGCACTCTCAAATTTTGTAAATTTGAGATGCCTATATCAAAAATTTTGCTTTTGCACTTTCAGAAGTGCACTTGATGAATTTTCCTGAACAACCTACTTTGAAGGCTTGTAATTTGATGCCCATTGATTTCTAAGAAAAATCCCTTTGCAGACACACTCATGTGTCATATATGAACGTGCTTGTAAATTTTTAGCTTCTCACGATGAGTTTTGTTTGGGTTTCAAAAATCAAAGCTGGAGGGTTTTGGCACTTTTCTGCTATTTGCAAATTTGCAGTTTTGTAAAGTTGCCTCCCATTTGAGCTCGCGTTTTGCAACCAGTTGATTGTAAAGTCAAAACGAATGTTGATTTGCACTCTCCATACCAAGATGATATCACATGTTAGTTTTCATAGCCTCATGAGTTGATTTGCTATTTTTAGCAGATCAAAACCAAATGCAATTTCTCTTGTTTTGCACTTGCACTTCCTGACAACATTTCTGAGAGGTCAACTTTGACCGTCAATATATTGTGCATAAAGATGATTCAAGTTAATTCCTCTTGCACATATGTTCAATGCACCAAAATGATCTACTGTGTCTAGTGGAAGCTCGCCAGGAGTTAATTTGATATTTTAGCAACGAGGTGATCTCTTGCATTTTAATTGGTTCTGAACAACTGGTTGTTGCAGAAGGTTCAAGTAAGCAATTTTGACAGTGAATAACTTTTTCCTCGTGACTGATTTCTCTGATCCGTCTTTTGCATTCTATTTTTGGGTCTGATGTCTACATTCCTACAAGTTTTCATGGCTCCAGGCGGTTGTTTGCTTAGTTTCCCAGATCGACTCCAGAGCCAACTTGACCAGTTTTACACATTTTGCAACAGTGCCTGAAAGTGAGTTCTACTGAAAACCCATTTCACATTTTTAGTATTTGATATATCCAGAAGCTGCCTAAAGTTAATTTGAGCATAAAAGTTGTTGGAAAACAATTTTTTTTTTTGCCGGGCCCACATAGACCCAACATGCTCAGCCCATAAGTGAGCAGGGGTTAAGATGTGTGTGTTCATGAACTTTCATTGATGTCCTTTTGAAGACTCTTTATAGTTTCATGGTTCAAAGGGCTAAATGCATTTCCCAGTTTATTGAAATGTGATTCATCAAGGCTATTTTGTTTTGCTCAAGGTTCCTGATTGGATTGGCATGGATGCAAGTGCTAGGGTTTATCATGAATTGATTTGGTACATTAGTCCCATGAAGGCAGATGACAATTATACATCAGTAGTCCATTTGCAGCCATATGACACAAATAAACTAAGTAAACCTCTTAGAGACTTGCATGCTAACTCAAGGTAATAACAATATTAATGAGGTTGTTATATCAGGTATATTGTTATTCAATAGCCATAGAAGTTATTATGATGTTGATCTCAATGAAAATGAACATTAATGAACACAACTAATGTGATCTTGAGTAAGGTATACATAAGGATATAGGAGCTTTTATCAAGAGCTTGTGTTGGTACTTGTTCAAGAGGGCACGCTTCAAAGCATGGACAACTATCAATGTATAATGATAGAGGAATGGCAATTGGCCCAACTATCCTATGAGTGTGTGGCTTACAAATTAAGAGACATTTATGTTGTTGACTTCTTATGTGGTCACTATTGTGCTCAATGCAAGGGACGATTGGTTTGGTGCTAGAGGAATCAACAGGGCTGTACAAAGGAATGAGTGTAGTGGCATAACACACTCCATAGTTGCAGATTAAAAGTGGTCATCCATCAAAAATGGAGTAGGGGTGACGCATTTGCAGGATGCATGCATTTAGGATAGCTGAAGGAAAGTGCACAATGGATCTATGGAGAAGGCAAGAGAAACTTTTAAGAAAAATATAATGTAGTTAGCCAGTGAAAGCCACCACACCCAAGCAAAACTAAACAGTTTGTTGAATGCTTTGAAACTTTCATAGCAGATACAAAGAGCAGCGCACCAGGCATAACATACAAGAGGATGACATTTAAATGGATTTGCTAAAAATGTTTTAGAAACTTTCAAACTAGAACATAGAGGGTGCGATTTGAAGTGAAGTTTATGGAGCCACCAGAGGAAGTTAGGGAGAATGCCACAGCTAAATGCACACAAAATGAAGAATGCAATTTGCGCCTCCCAGAGCTAGAGCAACATACACACTATGTTACCAGAAACGAGAAACGGAAACGGCAACGGCAACGGCAACGTGACGAGAAACGGGATATTTACAGGTTGCGTATAAAAAACGGATTACATACATATATATTTTCAAAAATTCATATATATATACATATATATTATGTATGCATATGTATGTGTATTTGTATGTATTGTGTGTGTATATATATATATAATCTAAATTATAAAACATATTTTTATATTTTAAATAGATTTATATACATAGATATATTAAATAACTTCAATTATATATATAAACTACAATTTAATTATTAATTTTTTAATAAGTGTATACTAATTTTATTAAAAATATATAACAGCAAAAAAAAATATATATAACAAAAATGGTTAAAAAACTAATCTATCGATAATAATGAGCATTATTAATTATCCTCACCGAATTCTGCAGTTAAACTACCTGAGCATTATTTATTTTACTCACCGAATTGTGCAGTTTAACTAACTGACAGTGTATTAATTCTATTCAGAATTTCGCAGGTTAACTGAAAGTGTATGTTAATTCCTGGAGAGCCTAAAAACACCAGCAGTTTTGTAACTCCGACGGCTTAGAAACGGCTGGACGGATTGGAAACAGCCGTTGGCGACGGGGAAACGGGTTTCGGCCGTTGAAACGCGAAACGGCGCTTTGCCGTCACGTTTCTTGTAACATAGCATACACACCAAAATTTTTCCTTGCAAAGTCAGAGAGTTGGGTATCTACAAAATGTATTTTTCAAAAGGGAAAAGTAATGAATGGGGTATTGGCATAGACTTGGGCTTCTACAAGTAGCACACAAAATGAAATTTTGGAAAGAGATTTAGAAAACAATGAATACAATGGACTTTGTCTGTGCCTACAGAGAGAAAGCATGGAAGCAACCACGCTTGGAAGAAAACACACACAAGGGATTTGTTGAAAATCCTTTAGAAACTTCAAAGCATGTGCAATGAAGGGGTTGCGTTGGTAGTGGGTGAGTTGGAACGCCATCAAAAGACAACAAATATACAAGATGCATTTGTGAAAGGCTCTTGAAACTTTCAAGCAACTGTCTGTTTGCAGAAGTAGGCCACACACAACAGAAAGTTTATTTGTTGAAAAGGCCTCAGCAATGTAGAGTAGGGTATGGGCATTCCTCAAAGAACCAAGTGAATGGATCAAAGACCATGTAGTGTGGAGGGTGCGGCTTGGTCTGGAGATAAGAATGAACATCAATCAAAGCAATGCATGAAGGAGAAAGCTCCAGCGCTGTAGTAAAAGAAGAAGGTTGGGCATAAAGCTTTGAGACTTTCCAGCCAATTAAAGGGCGCACCATAAACATAGCCAAAACAAATGGAGGATACACATCAAAGAAATTGTTGAAAAGGCTATAGAGACTTTCAAGCAAATGCGCCAGAAGCCAGGATACACACTGGAAAGCACACAACAATGGAACAAGGGTATGGACATCCCTCAAAGCATCGACAAGGTAGAATACAAAGAGGAATACAAGGGAAGCCACGCATCAGCAGAAGAGGATGCCATTGCTGCAGTATATACACTGAGTGGATTCATTGATAAAGTCCCAGAAACATTCAAGCAAATGCAAAACAGAGATCTAGCCACCATGATTCGAGAGTTGCAGAGCACGGTGAAGATGCACGATAAAGAAAATTAGGGAAAACCAAAGATGCCAAGAAGATCTACAGTGGAAAATGTAGGTGCAAATGCAGTCAGATCCTATCGGTTGCCCGCTATATCATGGTTCAGGGTTAACATCCACGAAATTGTGGACTTGTGACACGTGGATCATGGTGGGGCCCATGGAAAGCTTCCTGCAAGCGTTGAAATTTAAATGCTATAAAATGTCTGATGACATTTTCAAAGAGGGAACTGATAAAATTAAAAGTGCCAAAGTTTTAATTTATAAGGTGGTTGATGAATTACTAAAGGGGGCCCATTTAATTTTAAATGGCATAAATCTAAATGTTTTGCCCGATAGAAGATTAAATGGGTTTTCCTTTTAAAATGAAAAAGGTGAAATATTCTAAATATGAAACATAGTGTGCACGAGTAAAGTTAAATTTTACTTGAGGGAGATTTTAGAGTAAAGTATTTAAAATACTTTGTGAATGTGTTATGGAGAACAGGATGAGTAAATTGGAAAATAAAAGGTGGGGTCCGAAGAAATTTTTGTGCGCTGGTGATATTTTAAATGTTTCATTGCTTTATCCAAAGCAATACATTTAAAATGAAATATAAAGGTAAATGTTTTAGATGTAAAAATGAATGGCCTTATGTGCTGGAAATAAATGATGCACTGAAAATGCACGTGAATGTGAAGTGGCACGGGAAAATTCCATGAAATAAAAAAAAAATTCCCAGCTGGGGAAAGGCAAAAACAGGGAAACAGAGGATTTTCGCAGGCAGGGTTGTTTTCCAGTAGTTGAATGAATTTGGAGATTCTTCACATGGGCATATCTTCTATTGAAGAACAACTAACAACAAAGGAAAATGAAGAGGAAAATTCAGTTGGAGGAGAGATGAGAGATGCTTTGAGCAGCTTGCTGATCAGCGGTGAATTGAGATTCCAGATGGCATTTCCTGATCAAGTTTTGGGGATTCTTCTGGAGCTTCTCTTTTCTGTATATTCTCTTCTCTTCTCATTATTCTGGTTCTGAATTTTTTTATGAGGCTGGAGTAGATAGAGAATTGTAAATTCTGAGTCATATTGAGTCTGTAAGCTGTAATTTCTAATTTTATGAGAAAATGCAGCCAGTTTGTGCAAATAAATCATGAAAGTGTGTGCACATTCATGAATATCTTCAAATTGTCTCCATACTTGTATAGTTTAATCATATGAATTCAATAATACAAAGTATCTTTGAGTTTGTCATCTCAAATTTCATGAGATTGTGTTATTTGTTTGTGGGTCTATTTCAAAGAAATGGTTAAATACTTTGAGCAGATAATAATGATTTCAAATGTGCATGATGGATTTGGTAAGGAGAGTTTGATTGATAACAGGAGTGGGATTGTTAGTGTAAGGCACTAACAGTTGATGCAAGGAATTAACATTTTAAATCAACTTGTTGAATGTCATTTGCTGATGAATTATTTTTATATGTTTGACTCCATGGCCCAAAATTAGGCACTGGTTTATCTTGCAGGTTAGTGCATCTCAGAAACGTTTGGAATTTCAAAATCATTTCAAATCCTTAGATGTTGTAGTTATCTCATGCTCCAAATAGTTGATATTACTGATGAACAACCAATTCTATTCAGTATTATCCTATTATGCTGAGCTATTAAATGAGATTATCTGTTGTTGTTAATGTTGTTTATGATAATAGTGCAAAGATTGTAAAAGCATTAAGGGATCACCCTCCCGGGTCTTGCAAAGCCCAAAGTGTAGGAGGCTTTTTAAATTCCTCGTCAGTTGGTCCAGGTCCTTCGAGCTGCCCTTGATTGGAATTGGCAATTCGATAGGTAGATTAGAAGACAAACCTAGTTACAGTGTAAAAACAAAACCAACACTTCACTAGATTGAATCATTCTTAGATTGGGGATGAGTCATGGGTACACATAACTCCATTATACAAAGAGAAGGAATATGAAATTCAATGATGGATTTTAGATAACATTGAATGACAACCTTTTTTTCATCAATGCAAGCATCCTCAATTCAATACCATAATGTTTACATATTTCTTAAAAGTTATGGATCAACTAAGAAAGTCAAATTTTAAATACATTACAATAATAAACTAAAAATACATGCAACTTAAAAATCATATTATGTAGTTCAATCTAAATTTTTTCATATAAACCAAATCTAATTGCTAGCAATTTTTTATAATAGATGTGTGTAGTATGAAGTGTGTACTCTAAAGGTTAAGCTTTGACAATATAGAGATGTGTTGCTATTTGAATTATAGAACTAGATATACATGGATCACAACCACAAGGGTTTGGATCATTGTGAACTACACATTAAAACACGTAGCATGTTCTAGATAGTGTGTACTTTGAATTTTGCTCTATTATATAAAGTGTAGGTTAATAAAGATAGCATGTTTTGAAAGATTATATTTTTTATAATAAATCCATAACTATACATATGTTTTCCTATATTTGAAATAACAACATTTGAAAACTGTGTTGGTCATGAGAAATTGCATATACGTAAATTAAATGAAGGTTACTAAACACGCTATGATTTGACCAACACAGTTTTAATTTACGTATATCTAGGTTTGAGGGAATTTGATTTATATGAAAAGGGGAGGATGATTGTATGATATCACCCTTATTTCCACAAATCACTCAAACATGTCCTAGGAGCCCTAATTGGATTGACTACCAACCTTCCAAGGTGAGTCAATTCTCAATGAGGAGGACCTTGGGGGGTGGATTCTTTAAGCTTTAAGGGGTTCATCACCAAGAAATTTTTTGGAAGAGACAAATGAACATTTAACCTACAAAACCTTGCAATAGGGAGATAGGATGTGTGTACCTGGGAAGTCTGGAAATGCAAAGAAGTTGTCCAAATATGCCAGGGAGGACAAAGATTCCCTTACTATTATCTTAGTCCTGCTACTATTTTTTGGGGCAGATGTGGAATCTTTAAATGTTAAATCAAGATCTAAAGGAATTTCTACAACATATGCTCAGGAGGACTAAGCCACCCAAGGTGGCGTATTAGTCCTGTTTTGAATTTTTGAAAACTCTAAATGTGGTCCTAAGCTCCAAGGTTTGCACTTGCTTCTCCTCATATCTGAGGTCCCGAAACTTCTGGATTCGACCTACAATTGAGTTTCTGTGAAGATGACAACTTTGAAATTTTGCACTCCAAATGATCTTCAAGCCTTCGACCTTTAAATATGCAATCAAAAATATGCAAGAAGGGAAAAACTTGTTATTTGTTAGTGAATGGGGGTATGCCTTGGTCAAACCCCTTGTTGATAATTAAACCTTGAAATAAAATGAAATAATGAAGGGAAAAAATGAATGAACAATATGCAATGCTACAACTCACCAAACCCTTGTTGTAAAGTTTGCAAACTTGTGTGAAATGGCTGCAATGGATATGGATCTTGAATCAAAGGAAGGATTGATAGATGTGGGCTTAAATTGCTTACTTGAATCAAAACCCTACATCACAAATGTTAGCACAACAACACACATGATGCAAGAAGATCTTTTATATGATGCTTGAATCTTGATGATGGCTCCCAAATGCTTGATAGAAATGCTCTTAAATGCTCTTGTGAACTCAATTTTCTATTAGGAATGCTCTCACAAAAGACTTGGATTAGAATGAATGAACGAACCTTGTATTTATAATTATCTATATTTAATACCCTGGAATTACATAACACCAAGCCGACATATGAATTCATTAAATAAAGGAGGCTAAATCCCACCAAAATTTGAAATTAAATCTTAAAAATAAGCCAAGGAGGACTAAGATTCCCTAGGTGGAATCTTAGCCCTAAGGCTCAAATCTCAGGGCATAGACAAAAGGGACCTATTTAGGTGCTCTTAAAATCAGGGTCCCAAGACCTTTTGGGGACAAAGACACCCTAGGTGGGATTTTACTCTTGACCCAAAAATTAGGGACACACTGATGATATCATTAAATTATCATGTATGCATTGGAGAATGTCGAGATTAGCTAGAAAAAGATATAATTCATAGGGCTTGTGGATGAAAAATAGTGTTGGAATCAAGCAACATTGAGAGGGGGGGTGAATCAATGTTGTGCAATTTTTAACTTTATTAATCTAATCTTCAAAGTACTTATAACATTCAACCAAAAGAAATATGCATGAACATAATGTAAGCAACCACAACACCATAACACATGAAATTTTATGTGGAAACCTTGTTAGGGGAAAAACCACGATGGATGGCCAATCCACAATATAATCTGAGTATACTCAAAAATATGTTTACAAAATGGGAATGCACTTGCATTTAGGCACACTACCTAGAGCTCACTACTCAAAATTAGAAAGGCTAACTACCTTACAAAAGTTTGGAATACTTCCAAAGATTTGAACTAAGAAAAATAACATCTAGGAATGCCTGACTATAGTTATAGTTAGGCTCAACAATCAAATTCTACTCCTTTAGTTTGATTCTGCTCTTCTGCTCTGTTTTGTTTCAACTCACACCACAAAATCCTTAATGCACAAGTGAAACTGCGCTTAATCGCTTTCTTGATCTTTTGATATTTGCAACATACATCAACTCACATCGAACATATATCAAAATGATATAATCAATCACATATATATCTGCTACAAGGGATTTGATCACTCCATGTCGGCTTCAACAAGATAAGAAAATATTCACAAAATGTCAGCTTCAAATCATTCATAATATTTAATGTGAATCCACAAGAGTCGGCCACAACATAGTGAGGACCCAAAACTAAATGCTCAAAAACAAAAAAACTTAAGCAATAAGTCCTCAAATATCTGTGACACACTATATCCACCAAGTCGACTGTCATACACTAATGAACAAAAAAATTACCAACTAGACCTTCCAAATTTCACTCAAATTGATACGAGGCACCAAGATTTGTAGATAACATAGATTATGCATCGAAAAAACTTCCCTAAGATCCACAACATAGAATAATAACAAAAAATTTGCATATGAGTGAAAGAACACATATTTACCAGATGCTCTATTCAATCTTAATAGATAAACACTGATCTTCAATATGTCTGCTGGTATGAGAAAAATGCAATGTGCGGATCGACTAGCTAACAAGGGTTACCATTAATGACAACACCATAAAGCATGTGCAGTGTCTCTTGCCAACAATCTCCCCCTTTGGCATTGATGGCAACACTTAGTGAAAAATAACTAAGTGTTGGATCAGTACCAACAAAAATACACTACCAACCAAAACTCCAAAAAGATCTTCAAAACTACAACTCCCCCTTGGATGAATATACATTTTTCATTGTTCTATTCTCCTCCTTTGAAATCAATGGAAAAAATAGGGAATCTGCATACAAAGCAAAAAAAAACTTCAAACTACATATGTACAAATTTGTTTCAACAATTTACACAAAATTTAAAATATCTGCCAAATTGGTTTTCAACTAGTTCAAGCTTGAGTCCCAACACTTCTTAAGACTCTCCAAAATACTTATGTGACCACAAAGAAAATAAGATTGCATCTTAGCTGATTCAAGGTTTACAGGGTCACTGACCGCTAAAGCATCTTGTGCTTCCTTCAAAGCACTCAACATAGTTTTCATTTTTGGACCAATTAAACCTCTAAGTTCACAAGATCTTCCCACAACTCTATCATTTTCATGCTTTCGATTCTTTATTTTTCCAAGTAAAGAGATAACTTGACTTCTTGCACTCCAACAAAAATAGTTAAAGGATCAAAAGCATCAAAAATGGTAGCTAACTCTTTCTCATGATCCTTAACCTTCTTCTCATTATCCTCAGTAAGTTTTGATAAAGACAAACATGAATTATAGAATTTTCCACCTTTAGATAGAGCATTATGAACATTCTTTGCACAAATAGCTAACAAAGATTTATCTTTAGCTATCATACCTTTTAGACTACTGAACCTTTTGTCATCAAAGTCCTTCTGTACCTTGACCATAGCTGATTTCTCAAGTGACTCAAAATGATTACTTATTGAATTTATAAGCTTCTTTAGCTCACCGAAGGAGGAACTGGATTGATCCTTAATATGAGTATGCATGATATTTCCCAAAATACCAGATGGAAGATTCAATAATTCATCGACCTCAATGTGGGACTTCAAAATTTCTTCCCTAGCCTTAGCTTGTGCAAATGATGCAACTTTCATTTTCTGAATTGGGGACAAAGTAGACAAATGAATAGGGACATCTCCCAACTTAAGATCAAATTCTTCCTTTTGATCATCCATAAATCTCTTCATTGCCTATGTAGTGTCTCTTTCTTCCACTAGAATTTCCTTAACTTTAGCCTTCTTTTCCTCAACCGTTGATTCTTCAACCACAAATTTTTGCTTGTCATTTGGAATTTCAACCTCTTCAACCGACATCCCCTTTTCTTCAACCAACATAGATTTAGGAGCTTCAGTCTCTATAGGTGTTTCTATATGATGCACATCATGAGAAATTTGAGTATCCTTAACTATAACCTCTTCATTTACTAGACAAAATGAAATGTCTTTTACATGCTCTTCTTCAAAAACAACATCAATCCTGTTCTTTAATAGAACTTCCTTCAGAATTCTCTTAGTTTCTTTGCAACTTCTTCTGTCCTGCCCAACATAAGCTTTTTTATCCTTGAATTGCTCTTGAATTCTCTTTTTTCTTCTTTCAAGATTGACTGTATTTCCTCAATTGACATTATCGGACTTAGATTAGCAAGAATTCACTCTCTCATCTGCTCATATTTGGTTCTAACACTGACTCTCCTCATCTCCAAAATTTCATACAATTCCTTAGGCAACTGTGCCATTATTTCAACAAGAGTCATATTGAAATTGTTCAAATATTTTATTGTAGCCTCCTCAGGGACTCTTTGACCAACAGTATCAAAAGTACCATACACTTCACATAAAGGCTTGAGATTTCCATCCTTAATTATACCTCTTTCAACTTCCTCTACAGACATACCTAGTTTCTCAGGCCTCATCTTCTTCTTTGCTTTCACCTTTTCATCGGAGGGCTTGTCCTTAGTGACTATTGCTGCTTGAGTGCCCATATGCTTTATTTCACTAACTTCTTCATCAAATTCTGTCTCCTCATCTTCTGAGACAACTGCATACACTCTTGTGATCTTATCCTTCTTCCTCTTGCCAGATACCTTGACTTGAGCTTTCTCAAGGGATGACTTCTTTGCATGACCAGATAGGGGTGCAAAGCTCCTTATTGATCTAGTATTTGTAGAGGATGCTTCCAGACTAGCAGATTCAGATTTAGCAGGCTCTTTTCCTTTTTTGATATCTGCTTGTTCTCTCTTCCTTTTGGCTTCTCTTAGTGCTTCTACAGATATTCCCATGCTTTATGCAAAGACTTCCACTTCTTTTCTTACTCTTCAAACTATCATTGTATTCTTTAACTACTCATGGTTTTGCATGTCCTTTTCTGCATATGTTCCAAACCTTTCTTTTTCTAAATCTTGAGGCTTTCTCAACAAATGTTGTGCGTATAGTTCCAAGATTCGTTCCACAACATCATATCCCATTAGGATAATCCAAACGGTTCTAGGATTAGTTGCTTCCATGAAGCATTGATCAATATCCACCATAAAACAAATGGTGTCCTTATACTTCTCAACAATAGAAGTAGGAATCCTTTCCCTTGCTTGCATTACATTTTGAAAGTTCTTGAGATATCCCCAGATTGCAATTTTCCTGACTTGACTATCACCAAGGTTGAATAACATGTCTCTAATCTAAATAGCTACAGGCTTGACGCCTCTTTTCTAAACTAGTTTTTTGACTCCCAGAACTTCATTCATGAAATAAAAGAACAAACACAACAACAAATTATTGTATTTAAAAGAATTCTTATTGTCTTTCTTTATCTTGCCAAGATTCTCCATAAGCTGACTTTGAAGAAATTCACATAGGTCATATTCTACATTCTCCCTTACAATCTGATAAGTTGCATATATGGTAGTACCAGATACAAAATTTTCTCTACTGGAGTGATATATCTTATAACCAATGACCATTGAGGAAAATTTCACATCCACATCAGTGATGTTATCAATTGTCATTGCTCTTCTTTTAAATGTCAAACTAGTCACATCAGTGACTATCTGATTCTTCATGGACTCCAAAATCATCAAACCACCAAAAGAATTTAGACCTATAACAGCTCTTATAGCTTCTTTTGTTATCTTGAAAGGTTGATTCAACCACATAAATTCAACATGGACTCAACTCAAGATGTACCGAACCCATTCATTTTCATCAAACATGAGATATTTCATAAACTTTGTGAATTTCTTCTCTTCTAGGGTTTTGAATTAAGGCTTAACACAAAATCCCTCTCCAACAATGTGTTTGGAATATTAATTTAGCAACTGTGAGCTTCCTAACTCTTCAATATTAGCATGAATATATGCCCTAATGTCTTCAATATCTAAAACTTTGTACGACACAGACAAAAATGTAGCTAAGGGCTCAGTCTCAACAGAGTTGAAAGGGTGCCATTTGAATTTTGGATAGGGTCTACCCTTGACTTCAACTACCAATGGAGTAGCCATTTCAAAAATTCAAAGGTTTACAATTTTTCCCAAAAAATACCTTTTAGCCGGAGTAGGGTTTGAGCTTTGAATCGCCTTCACACCTGAATTCTCCCAAATTTCACCAAAGTTTGCTTCAGAGCTCTTCAAACTTCTTCTCTTCAATGTGCAAAGTGACAAATGGAAGATAGAAATGTCCTTTTTATCACTTGCACACCTAAATTTTTGACACAATAAATTCTTTTTCCCTAACTCATTCAGATACCCTGTTTTCATATACTATGGAAGACAACTCTTCTGCGGACCTTCAATTTTGCACAAACACTCTCTCCAATTATTCAACAACATTTGTAGGTCACCAATGTAATCACTACGCTCATCCACATCTTGGTGTCAATTACCAATAGGGGGTTTGGAAAAATTTCTTAATAGTTCCCCGTAGGCTAAAAAGCCTTAAAAACTAATTCCCAGAGGAATTACCAGAAGCTGATTCTGGTGTTGCCTCATTTTCTGCAATAGAGGGACTCTTTTTCACCCAAGTTTTCTTCATCTACTTTCTAATCTATTCTATAGTAACTTTCCCTTTTCCTTTTACATCCTTCTACATGTTTCTTCTTTGATTTACCAGACCTCTTCTACAGAATCTAGCAATGTGACTGGTTTTGTTGCAATTGTAGCACATGACATTTCTTTGTCCAGATTAGTTGTTCCACTGATTTTCTCTTGATTTGCATTGATTAGCAATATGGACAAATCTATTGCATGTATAACATCTGACATCTCTATAAAAGTTTTTCGTCACATTTCTACATTCATTTGAATTACAACCATACTTGTTACAATTGAAGCACTAACCAAAAAATGATGAACTGTTTGAATTCATTCTACTTCTTCTTTGAGCTGACCAAATTTGTTGCAAGTAAAAAAATAACCATTGAAACTCTAAGCATTTGGTTGTCTTACTAGATACCTTCCAACATTGTTCATCTGATTTCCTTGTCTGAATCTCCTTTGTCCAGAATTCCTTTGTCCAGATCTGGAACTTTCTCCTTCCTCATAACCAAAACCTCGCTTGTCACCATTGGTCCTCTGACTTTTAATTAGTTCATTAAGATTGGCTGAGGTAACCTTAAAATTCTCCTTGTATTCATTTGTAGTAGCAAGTTCATCTCTAAGATCAACAATGTGCTTTTCAAACTCTTCCTCATTGTGTTTGGTTTGTTATAACTCATGTTCCAACTGAATGAATCCATCAGTAATTCAGCTGCATTCTTCACATTTCTCTTTCATGAATTGGGAAAAATTTTCTTCATTCTTATTTCTATCTTCAATCTCCTTAGTCATCATCATGATAATAGATTCCATCTCATGCTTCAAAACTATATTCTCTCTAGAAAACTTTTCACATTCTTCTATCTTTTCCTTTAGGGCTTGACTCAGTTGTTCATCTTCAATGCGTTTACTATCATCCTACTTGATTTGATCATAGAGTTCCCTTCTCTTCTCCCTGGACTTATTGATTTTATCTTTCAATGACTCAATGAATCTCTTAGCATTCAGAAGATTTTCTTTCAATTCCTAGATATCATATTTTGACTGATCAAGATCATCTAGGGCCACCATAAGTTGTTGTTGAAGACTGTTTGAGTCCATTGAAACACTTTCCAAGATCTTCCCCAAGTTGTTAAACTCCTTTCGAGGAATTAAGCTCTAATACTAATTGTTGGAATCAAGCAACACTGAGAGGGGGGGTGAATTAGTGTTGTGCAATTTTTATCTTTATTAATATGATCTTGAAAGTAATTATAACATTCAACCAAAAGAAATATGCATGAACATAATGTAAGCAACCACAACACCATAACATAAGGATTTTTACGTGGAAACCTTGTTAGGGGAAAAACCATGGTGGATGGCTAATCCATAATAAAATTTGAGTATAATCAAAAAGATGTTTACAAAATGGGAATGCACTTGTATTCAGGCACATTGCCTAGAGCTCACTGTTCAAAATCAGAAAGGCTAACTGCCTTACAAAATTTTGGAATACTTCCAAAGATTTGAACTAAGAAAAATAGCATCTATGAATGCCTGATTACAGTTTCAGTTGGGCTCAACAATCCTATTCCTTCAGATTGATTTTGCTCTTCTACTTTGTTCTACTTCAACTCGCACACAAAATCCTTAATGCACAAGTGAAACTGCACTTAATCGCTTTCCTGATCTTTTAATATTCACAATATACATCAACTCACATTGAACATATATCAAAATGATATAATCAATCACTTATATATATCCGCTACAAGGGATTTGATCGCTCCATGTCAGCTTCAACAAGATAAGAAAATATTCACAAACTGTCAGCTTCAAATCATTCATAATATTCAATGCATATCCACAAGAGTCAGCCACAACATAGTGAGGACCCAAAACTAAATGCTCGAACACAAAAACACTTAAGCAATAACCCCTCAAATATCCGCGACACACTATATCCACCAAGTTGGCCTTCATACACTGATGAACCAAATTTTTTGCAACCGGACCTTCCACCTTTCACTCAAATCGATATGAGGCACCAAGATTTGTAGATAACATAGATTATGCATTGAACAAACTTCCTTGAGATCCACAACACAAAATAATAACAAAAAATATTCATATGAGTTGAAGAACACAGATTTACCAGATGCTCTATTCAAGCTTAACAGATAAACACTGATCTTCAATTTGTTTTCTAGTATGAGAAAAATGCAACGTGTGGATTGACTAGTTGACAAGGGTTTCCATCAATGACAACACCATAAAGCATGTGTAGTGTCTCTTGCCAGAAAATAGGACCAATTAAGACATAAATAGGGATTTAAATAAAGCAAGGCAAAGAAAAACAAGTGTGAAAATGTAAGGACATGCCTTTTACTACACTACAAATTTTTTGTGAATTGTAGGTTAAAATATGTTGTGTGTTTTACATAATGCGTACTCTAAAGGTTTCCCTATTAGATAAAGTGCAAGTTAGTGAAGGAAACACGTTTTGAAAGATCCTATTTGTTACAAGACATCTATAACTATACATATTTCTATATAGATTTGAAATAACAACAAAATTTAACAACTATGTGTTTAGGTGTGATAAATTGCAGGTTTCAAAACATTTCATCTTTTGTCACATGCATTTGATAAGGTGTCCAAAATACACCATTTTTTATCCTCTACCATGGAGAAGTGTATTATATTTTACCAATAGTAGTGATAATGATATTTTTTCTATTTGAATTGTAGAGATGGATAGACACATATCATAACCATAGGGGTTTGGATCATTGTGAATTGTATGTTAGAACATGCAATATGTTTTACACAATGTGTACGCTAAAATTTTCCCTATTATATGATGCATAGCCAAAAGACACAAACCCTCTCCTACTGGAAACTTGGCTTCAAAATGGCATCCAAAAATATTATAATGATTATATAAAGCAATGCAATCAGTCCTCCAAGTTCAACAACCATTAGAAACACAAATCCCACAATTTCACCCCTCAACTTTAGTAGTACTGGGAACCCAGTTTTCAAACCTTAACTCACAAATTTTCATAGAACTTAGCCAACTCAAGGGTGATTCAGATATCCATTTTTGAGACTCATAACATATAAAAAGAGTGCATTAGACTCCTTTAGAACCTTTCTTTCAAAATGGCTTTCTTCACTGTTTTGAGGCCTCAATTAGCCCTTTTTTCAAAGGAACCCCTCTAAGATTTCATTCCCAACCCAAACTGACTTTAAAAAGTCTTAAGTTATTTTGCAAAATAGAGGATTCACAAGGTCTTAGGACCTCAAAGACTTATTTTAGTATCTTACTCAAAACCCTCACTTTTACTTGCACAAAACAAGGGTTTCACTAAAAATACATACTCCCAACCTTGCCATAACAAATTACTGATTCAAACATCTTTTAATATCTTTGCACAAACATAATAAACACTCTCCAGGTCATTAGTTTCATTAATTTTCAAAATCACTACTTGGGTTCCTCACTTTCATTGTGAAAAGCATCACTGCCCAACCCTAGTTTCACTTCATTGATAACTAAACTTCCTTTCTCCCCTTCCAAAGCATTGTACATCTACTCTACCATATTACGCACCAATCCAAAGAGTTACAGTGTAAAAATAGTGGGTGGATTGGTGAGATTCATTACAATGTAGGCTCCAAACCCTTAATTGTGAAACAGGGCAGTCACTGTGTTCTTTAAGATTCCTTCTACAAAATGGTGTGTTAGCCTTCCAAAATAGAAATAATGGAATGTCAATACATTTAATTTGAAAACCTTGAAGGAATTTAATTCATACCACACTTGTACGGGTCTGTACAAAACCAAACTTAGAGGAAAATATGGAAAAACACAGTTTTGGCATAGAACAAAGCATATATTCTTAAATCAAAACCTCCATTAACCCTTCCTTTAGGTTTACAAGGTGTTCTTATAAAATTTACTACTTCAACCACTGAACAACTACCTTGCAGCTAATTTTTAAACTCTAATAACCATTAGATGACTAATTACCCCACTTTACACAATTTATCACCATTACAAGTATATTGAACACTTTGTGCAATGGTTGCAACTTATAACCCCTAGAAATCACTCAAGTGGCTTTGAAAAGCCTTATTACATTGTCAAAGCTCCCACCTTGCATATTCACATACAAACCTAAGAATTTTCCCTCAAAGGCTTACAAGACAACCTTGATGCAAGATGGCAATTTTACACCTTATGACCACAAAACCTAAAAACTCAACTAAGAACATGACAATTGGTATTGTTTAGACCTTATTAGCAACATAAGACCTCAAAACACTAATTATTACCACTTGACCACCCTATTTTCTTCCACATGATCACAAATTAAGGGTGAGGTGAAGGTGCTCCTGCACCATACACCCCCCCTAGAAAATATTCATGCCCCATGAATTGAGGCAGGTACCAGCACCTCCAGGTTGGAAGAAGACTCCTCTAATGCCCAGGCCACTGCCATTGATTGATGCCTTGTGCTCCATACTGGATCACACCTATATTCTTCCCTGCACCTATGTCTTGTGCTTCCAGTGGTACAGTAGGACCTGTCGAAGGCCTCTTACTTGTTACCATCTATCTCCCTTTTGCCTCCCAACCATCTCCATCAATCACCATGACCTAGTGCTGCTCTCCATGATTTATTCCCTATCCATCAGTCCCCACAATTGTCATTTCACCTCTGTCAGATTTAACAAATACTGTGCTTCTTCCTTGAGACTCCATGTCAGACCTGTACCTCCTGTACCCAATGTTTTGGTATTGCTACAGACCTTTGACTTCCCTTTCACTTGATCCACTCCACCCTGATCCAATAATTTAGACCTCTGACTTACTGCCCTTGCTTGTACAGTCCTCTTCATGACTGAGTTATCAAACTTTAGATTCTTTGCAATATTTGATTGCCTTTCCTTTCCAAAAGGTAGAATAGGATAGACCATTGTCCCATTTAAAATCTTCTCCATTTTCCCAATCTCTCTTTGTTGTGATATAAACAACTAATCACCTTTCTTGCTCAGATTAGCCTTTCCCATAAGCTTCACATCAATTTTCCCTTCCTCTAGAGCATCATCATCCTCAAATTGATTAGATTCACTATCATTCAACACCACTGTCTTAGCAATAGGTAGAGGTGTTTTCCTTGATGCCTCAACACCATAACCTTGTCCCACATCAAAAAACATATTTTTCTTACTGTCCTTAGGCCTAAGTGGCTCTTTTGTTCAAAAAATTACCACCTTAGACTTGCCTTTGTCCTTCTCTTTTCCTTGCAAAGGATTTAACTTGAAATTTTGACCATCCTTCCAAATGGTGTAGGTGTTTTCCCAACCATCATACATAGACTTCCTATCAAATTGCCATGGCCTACCCAAGAGTAGATGGAAACAATCCATTGGAAAAATATCACATAGGACTCTATCCTTGTACTCCCCAATCTAGAAATCCACATAGGCTTGCTCATTTACTATTAGACTTTGGCTATCATTGACCCAAGAAACTTTATAAGGTACCACATGAGGAATCCTCTCTAGAATTAACTTATCCACCATCTCCCTAGACACTATATTATCCTGAGAACTAGAATCAATCACAACTTGACACACTTTACCTTTGATTTTGCATGCTATTCTAAAGAGACTCCTCCTTTGGCTCAAATATTCTTCTTTTTGTCCTTGCAACAAGGTCCTTCTTATCATGAGTGCTTCTCCTATTTCTGGGTTTGTAGGTCTGCTTGGTGAACTCACACTCTCTTCTTCATCTCCTTGCACATATTGAACTCTTTTATCACTTTTCTTTTTACTTCCACTTGCACTAGTACTAAACCTTTTAGGACACTTGAATGATGGGTGTCCAAACTCATTACACGTATAACATCTTCTTTAGAATTCACCATAATCTCTTCTTGATCTAAAGTTGGTTCTTCCTCCTCTCCATCCTCCTCTTGCTTCAGGAATTTTGTCCTTGTTCTTATCAGTATCTTCATGATCTTCCTTAGGTTGCCTTGATGTTGAACTTGTACCTCTACTGCTAGATGTACTACCTCTTCCTCTTGCTGCCTTCTCTTGTCTTCTCTTTAGTTTCTCTTTTGCTCTCATGGCCATCTGTAAACATTGTTCAACTGACTTAGGTGCTGAAATGTTGATCTCATCCAGGATGTTGTACCTAAAACAATTCAAATACCTAGCAACCATTTCATCCTCAACTTCTTCATGCTTAGTCCTTATACTTAATTTATAAAATTCTTCAGTATATGATTGCACATCTAAATATTTATGTCTAAGATTTTGCAATTTCTTAAGCAATTGAACATTATAATCAGCAAGAAGAAATTTACCTTTCATTTTAGCGTTCATCCTTTCCCATGAAGTGATCTTACTCTTTCCTTGTCTCTCCCTTTCCTCCTGCACAAAATTCCACCATACCAAGGCATGTCCCTTCAATCTTGTTTTGGCTCTCTTCACCTTAAGTCCTTCATCAACATCTTCACTATCAAAGTAGTTTTCCATAGCCCCAATCCAATCCAGGAGCTCTTCACTATCAAGTTTTCCTCCATACATAGGAACATCTATTTTTCCTTGTCCCTCCTTCACAACCTTCAAAAGCTTCATTGTTCTTGAATCATCAGGATCCATCTCTCCTTCTTCAATAAAAGTATCTTCTTCAAAATCACTTTCATGTTCTTCTCCTTTGTGCTTTGCTTCCTATTACCTAATTTCACCCTCAAGCTCAATCGGGCAAGGCATCTATGTTGTAGAGGTTCATAGGGGCCAAATGGGATATCTCCATTAAGGGTTATTTCATGCATCTAATGACATTTCACAGGGAATTCAGTTTGCGGGGCTTGTTTTGTTGGAAATATGCCCCAATAGTCACAGGCTCAGCCTCCATTAGAGCTAGGTGGGTATGACATCTTCACTTTCTGGCCGACTAACTGCTTTGATTCATTTAGTTTTGAATAGGTCGCTGTGACCTAGCTTCTGTCTTACTGAACGAAGCTGCAGAGCCTATCACTGTGATAGGAAGGGTTCAGTATGACCTCTTATTGCATGGAATTCTTTGGCCGATAGGCCATTCAATCGACAATCAGGAAACTCATGGCAACAATGGGCTTCGGGATAACTTATGATGCTTAGTGAAGGGTCCCAATGAACAATCAGAGTCTCCCCGACTTAATAAGCCTTCGGCGTAATGAAGCATTCAGAGAGAGTCTTCGCGACTAGTGAAGTCTCCCCAACAAAAATAAGGTTTTGGTGTGAGATGTATTTCGGCATATGGTCTCAGCGAACCGGTGGTGTCTCGCTGAAACAGGGAGCCTTCGGTGTAGCGTTCAAGTTGGAGAAAGGTCTCCTTGACTCTGATGTCTCATCGACAACAAGTAGTTTTCCAGAAGGAAGAAAGTCGCCAAGATGTCTTGGCGACTGGCCAAGGCCTCGCCGAGAGTAAGCGATATCGCCCTAGTGTTTCACCGATGACTAGAGGTCTCACCGAAGAGGTATGAGAGGTATCGCTGTAGGTCTCCCCGAATTGCTCATGGTCTCAACAAAGGTTGGTGCCTTTGCCATAATGTCTCAGCAAAGACATTTAGTCTCGTCGATTGAGTGGGGGGCCTCGATATGTTTGCCTCCGGTGGAGTCTCATTGGCAATAGAAAGACCTCGTCGAGAGAGCTTGACATCAGCATAAGGTCTTGCCGATATGAAGAAGTCTCCCCGACAAAAAAGAGAAGAGTTCGCCAGGAGGTCTGGCCAATAGGAACATGTCTCGGCGAATGGGGAGAGATATTCAATGTAACACGAAAGGAAAGGAATTCTACATGACGTTTCAGCGAACTAAGAGGGTCCTGCCGATAGCAAATGAACCGAGTTCGCTGAGAGTTGAGGCTTTTGGCATGTGGTCCTAGTGACTTCTTGTGGTCTTGCCAAAGTGGATTGACTTCGGTATAGCAATGTGTTTTCACCCAGAGGTCTCCCCAACAAGTCATGTCTCCCTGACTGAAGAGAGGGTGGACTCATTGCTGAAACATATGTAGCTCACTATGACTTGCCGATGATAATGAGTCATGCTGATAAATTGCAGAACGATATAATCACATCGGAGAGACACGATGAGTGTCTCACCGACATGCGATTCTGACTGAGCGAGCCTTTGACTGTCAGCAGTCTCATGTGGTGTATGGCCAGCCAATCAGAGGGAGGTAAAAGTGAGCTGTGGAAATCTCAACCAGATGAACCATTGATGTTTTGACTAATTGACACCTCGGCAAGGAAGATCAACAAAACAAGATAGCGCGTTTCTGCTCTGAAGTTAGGAGCATTCAAAGCAGCTCGACCGAGGGGAATTCAAAGGTGGACACGAGGATCATAAATTAATGCAGTGGTTGCTGCTAAAGATCTAAGGTCTTCTCTAAGGGCGGTTCTTCACACTGACATGAACAACAAGACACATAGGGTGCAACATTAACTACATGAAAAATCTAAAGGCTGATCTTTCTGATAGATATTTTGTAAGCCCTAGGGGCCGGCATCACTTTTGTATATAAGGAATTTTTTCCTTTTTGTAAAGGAGTTTCGATGTATGCTCTTCTGAAGTCTGTGACCCTTTTTACAATCCTCTCTCAGACTAGTAGGATTCTATAACTCAATTTGGAACATAATATACAAAATCTACCTTGGTTACTATTAATGGTCCATCATTCCGCCTTCTGATTCTTGTCAAGTATAGTGTATTCTTTTTAAGTGATTCATTGATCTACTTAGTGAAATATTCTCTTTCCTTATAGCTTTTGTTTCATGTTGTGCCTTTCTTTGCAGAAGTAGTATCATGTAGGTTACAAACTGTGTTTACTTAATCCTGCACATGATCTTCTAGTTAGTGAAAATCTTCCTTTCCTTCTTAAAGGTATGTGCATGTCAAACCTGTTTGAATGTGTGATCTACAGGATCTTGTTGTGCAGTCTCATGGCTGTCACCAATATTCAAGTGTAGCTCGAGTATCTCATTGTTCCTATCATTTTGGTGCATCACCTTAGGATTTTATTTCCATTTTTATGTTTCTCCTTCTCCCTTTTTCTTATAAGATCATTATTTTAGGTGACACCAAAGGAAGCCGGCCTTCTCCAGAGGTTGACCTCTGCTTACAAGAAACCCACATCTTTGGAGGTCTTCCAATGTTACACTGAGGCGTTGGACATCAGGTTCAGTAGGGTGCAACTTCAGGTGATAACACTTCCCATGCAACCACCCTCTTCTGCAAGGACACTAATTGTTTAGCCTGTTCATCCATTCTTCTTGCAACAACACTCCCCTTGGGATGAATCCTCTCAATCCTATCTCTTCACTAACCTGCAAAACCAATAAATCAATAACACAAGATCTACTACCCTGCTCTAATACCACTATGATACAGAGCCAAAAGACACAAACCCACTCCTACTGGTAACTTGGATTCAAAAGGGAATCCAACAAGATTATAATGATTATATAAATCAATGCAATCAGTCCTCCAAGTTCAACAATCATTAGAAACACAAATCCCACAATTTCACCCCTTAACTCTAGTAGTACTGGGAACCCAGTTTTCAAACCTTAACTCAGGAACTTTCCATAGAACTTAGCCAACTCAAGGGTGATTCAAATACCCAATTTTGAGACTTATAACATATCAAAAGAGTGCATTTGAATCCTTTAGAACCTTTCTTTCAAAATGGCTTTCTTCACTGTTTTGATGCCCTAATTAGCCCTTTTTTTCAAAGGAACCCCTCTAAGATTTCATTCCCAACCCAAACTAACTTAAAAAAGTCTTAAGTTATGTTTCAAAATAGAGGATTCACAAGGTCTTAGGACCTCAAAGGCTTATTTTATTATCTTACTCAAAACCCTCACTTTTACTTGCATAAAACAAGGGTTTCACTAAATATCCATACTCCCAACCTTGCCATAACAAATTACTGATTCAAACATCTTTTAATATCTTTGCACAAACATAATAAACACTCTCCAGGTCATTAGCTTCATTAATTTTCAAAATCACTACTTGGATTCCTCACTTTCATTGTGAAAAGCATCATTTCCCAGCCCTAGTTTCACTTCATTGATAACTAAACTTCCTTTCTCACCTTCCAAAGAATTGTACATCTACTCTACCATATTACACACCAATCCATCGAGTTACAGTGCAAAAATAGTGGGTGGATTGGTGAGATTCATTACAATGTAGGCTCCAAACCCTTAATTGTGAAACAGGGCAGTCACTGTGTTCTTTAAGGTTCCTTCTACAAAATGGTGTGTTAGCCTTCCAAAATAGAAACAATGAAATTTCAATACATTTACTTCAAAAACCTTGAATGAATTTAATTCATACCACACTTGTACGGGTCTGTACAAAACCAAACTTAGAGGAAAATATGGAAAAACATAGTTTTGGCATAGAACATAGCATATATTCTTAAATCAAAACCTCCATTAACCCTTCCTTCAGGTTTACAAGGTGTTCTTATACAATTTCCTACTTCAACCACTGAACAACTTCCTTGCAACTAATTTTTAAACTATAATAACCATTGGAAGACTAACTACCCCACTTTACACAATTTATCACCATTACAAGTATATTGAACATTTTGTGCAATGGTTGCAACTTATAACCCCTAGAAATCACTCAAGTGGCTTTGAAAAGCCTTATTAAATTTTCAAAGGTCCCACCTTGCATATTCACATACAAATCTAAGAATTTTCCCTCAAAGGCTTACAAGACAATCTTGATGCAAGATGGCAATTTTACACCTTATAACCACAAAACCTAAAAACTCAACCAAGAACATGACAATTGGTCTTGTTTAGACCTTATTAGCAACATAAGACCTCAAAACACTAATTCTTACCACTTGATCACCCTATTTTCTTCCACATGATCACAAATTAAGGGTGAGGTGTAGGTGCTCCTACACCATTATATAAAGTGTAGATTAATAAATACATGTTTTGAAAGATCCTATTTGTTATAAGACATCCATAACTATGCATATGTCTATCTGCATTTGAAATAAAAAAATAATTTTACAATTGGGTGTTGGGTATGAGAATTGTTAGTTTCAAAATATAGCATGTTTTCTAACCTACATTTGTTAGTTTATTCAAAAAACACCATGTTTTGAATCCTCAAACAAGGAGAAGTGTATTTCATTTTCCCAATACTAGAAATAATGGCGTTGTTTCTATTTGAATTGCAAATACCAATATACACGAATCATAACCATGTGGGTTGGGATCATTATGAACTACATATTAAAGAACACAATGTGTTTCACATAGTGTGCACTCTAGGTTTCCCTATTATTTAAACTATAGGTTAATAAATAAAACATGATTTGAAGGCTACTATTTATTATAGGACATCCATAACTATACATATGTCTATCTACATTTGAAATAACATCATTTGACAACTCTATGTTGGGTATGAAAAACTATAGGTTTCAAAACATGGTATGTTTAGTAACCTGTATTTGACAAGGTATCCAAAAAGCACCATGTTTTGTAACCTCTATTGAGGAGAAGTGTATTGAAATTTCCCAATTCTAGCACTAATGGTCTTGTTTCTATTTGAATTGTAGACCTAGATGTACATAGATCAAAACCATGAGGGTTAGGGGCATTGTTGTGAACTGCAAGGTAAAACATGCTATGTTCTTGTATAGTATGCACTCTAAAGCTTTCCCTATTATATAAAGTGCAAGTTAAAAAATATAGCATGTTTCTAAAGCTCATATTTGTTATAAGACATCTATAACTATACATATGTTTGTCTACATTTTAAATAACAACATTAAACAATTGTTTTTTGGGTATGAAAAATTGCAGGATTTAAAATATGACATGTTTTATAACCTATATTTGATAGGATATCCAAAACACTCTATTTTTTGAATCCTCAACCAAAGAGAAGTGTATTGTATTTTTTCGATACAAACATTAATGTTATTTTTTTCATTTGAATTACAAGCCTAAATATACACAAATCAAAGCCATAGGGGTTGGGATCATTACGAACTGTAGGTTAAAACATGCAATGTATTTTGTAGCCTACAATTTTTTATAGAAGACAACATGTGTAGTATGAAGTGTGTACTCTAAAGTTACCCTATTCCATAAAATATAGGTTAAAAAATAAGCTCCATCTTTTCAAATATCCTATTTGTTATAAGAAATTCATAACTACACATTTCTATATTTGTATTTGAAACAAAAAAAAAACATTTCATGACATTCTTGGGTATGTGCAGGATCATCATGGAAAAAACAAGTCCTTAAGTGGCGAAAAATTCATAAAAATCAGAGTTAGACAACTTGACGTAAAAATTTGAATAAATTATCTATATTATTTCAAAAATATGTAAGAATAGAATCTATAGCAATTTGAATTTAGTTTCTAAACTACTAGGTTTATTTAAAAAAATAAATCTATTTGGTGAAAATTTGAAATTTCAATATAGTGGTACTTAAATTTCAGGGAAAAGATAAGAAGTAGGTGTTTGTCTAACCACCCTATCCACAATAAAATGATAATATTTTTTTATAAGATTTTAGATATAACTAGAGGACTCATTTCCTGATGTGATGCATATTTTTTGTAATTTTTTTCCAAGTAAATAATTAATTATGAATTTTTTATTACAACTTTTAAAAATATAAAACTCATATGTCGACCACCTTAACTTGGTCAAAATTCATGATTTTTTTTTTTTTAAAATCCTATAGTATGCGAAGCATAGAATGTGATGCATGTTTCAAATTCAAAAAATGTGATATTGTTTGAAAGCTATAGATGTTTTTCAATCAACCTATCAATCAAGACTTTAGTCGTAATTCAAATAGAAAGTGAATAATAATAATAATTTATTAAATTCAAAGTAAAGCATAATTTATATTGGTGGAAAGCTGAGAATCTCCTTTAAAAACCCTTTTTGTTTCATCTATTTTGGATTAAAAAAAAGTCGCCAGCCACATACCCTACACATACCCATCATATTGCCACTTTTTGGCCCATCATGATCCTGCACATACCCTCTTAGTGTATTAGAAATTGTAGGTTTTAAAACACAATTTTTTTCAACATACAACTTTGCAAAGTGTTTTAAAACCCTATGCAAGTAACAACCCAAAATTATTAATACATATAATTGATTCAATTTGTTACTCACCCATCACATGAATATTGTTTGTTTATTCTATCCCCCACCCGCAACTCCTCTCCCTTTCACTTTGAACAACATAATGCAAAAAATCATAACACACAATGTCTTCCAACCTACAATTCATTTTTCCAGTTTTATTTTTAAAAAACTAGGCAACTGAAAAAGAAAGCTTTAGTTTGTATATTTACTCACACATGACCCTAAAACTCCTCCCTGTAAACTCTACAACTAAAAGTGATACTTCATCATATAATACAACTATAATGGCATGAATTTACACCCCCCTACAAATTCCCCATTTCTACACCCATTACCTTAGAAAACCTTATCCCAATGATGTATTTTCCACATCTAATCCCATGTTTCATCCACTTGGTGGCTCATTTGTGTGTTGGTGGGGGAATTTATATTGGGGACACTAGCATAGTGCATAGATTGTTGCTAGAATGGAAATATTGAAGGTGTTGTTATTGATCTTAATTGGTCAATTGGTTGTCAATTGATTATTGTTGTCATTAGTGTCATGGATACAGGTTATTGGTTGTATATGTCGAGGATATTGAGAAAATTGTAATGAAGACATGTTGCATGTGTTTAGTAGTTGCTCTGAGTTTTTCTCTAGATTTTCTCCTATATTTGTATGGTTTAGATATGTTGATCTTGGTTGTTGGAAGTCGCTATATCTTGTTTTTTGGTTGTTGATTCATTATACAGTGTGAGTTGTGTTCACTAGTTATGAATTGTGGTTTTCTATGCTTCTCGTTGAGGTCTGAGAGAAATGTTGCTAGTCCAAATTTCTCTTTGATGAAGTGTATGACTTATGGTTGTAGAGTTGAGTTGCTTTGATTGTATTGAAGATAATTTTGGTATATGGAAAGTTCGTGCTTAATTTTTCTATGTTTTACACTGTTTTGGCCAACCTTGTGTGAAATACTACTTCTGGAGTTAGTGAAGCGTGTTGGATCTATTTGGGTCCTAATGAAGCATGTGTTTGGGTCACCCTCATCCTAATTCCACCCTAGGATGTTTTGATGCTGACCTAAATTGAATTTGAATTTGATGGCCGACTTTGGATATGTATCAAAGTTAAAGATGGTATAAATATAGAATGAGTTAGGGAAGAAGTGAAGAAGAGAAAAAATGAAATAAAGAAAAGAGAAAAAAGAGAATAGAGATAAGTGCAAATTAGTTTGTGTGTGTGATGCGAGTATGGAAAATCAATGCGAAGCCTAAATGTTAAGTTTTTGGAAGAAGTGAGCTGAAAGTACACTCTATGATTTGTGCATGTCTACAAGTGGATTTAGAAAATTATGGTGGAATATTTTGTTGCAGTGAGATTGTCTTCTCTCTGTAACAAGTATTCTTTATCTTCTTTGTATCTTTGTGGCAATGAGTCCTCCAGGTTGTTAGCCCTTTTGGATAGTGAGCCTCTTGAAATCAGTTTTGATATTATGTATAGTGTGAGTTAATCCTCACCATGGTTTTTCCCTTATTGAGTTTTCCACGTAAATCTAGTGCTATTGTGTTTATGTGATGGTTTTTTAGTTTCTACACTAGTGTTCATTGTTGAATCTATTAAGTGGTATTAAGGATTAGTTTTGGTGAATGAATTAAAGTTTAAATCTATGATAAACAATTCATCCCCCCTCTCAGTTGTCTTGTTCAACAATTGGTATCAGAGCTCAGTTCCTTAGTGAAGATCTTAACCAATTAAGGAAGGTTTGGGATGGCTGGCAAGATGACTTATGATTATCGAGGTTTGATGGATCTAACTATGCTATTTGGAAAATATTGATGGAAGAATATCTAGGGTATTACGAATATGATGTGGAAAAATCCAATAAGAATCCTTACACTCCTATTTCTAATGGTCTAAGCACGACTGATGAGATCAAAGCATGTGAAGTGAACAATAAGGCAGAGTACATTTTGAAGAACAGTTTGGTACATTACAAGTTGATTAAGGTTCAGAATATGAAGACTACTAAGGAACTCTGGGATGTTTTGGAAGGGTTGCATGAAGGTGACGAGATAGTTAAAGAGGAAAAATTATAGAATCTGGAGACATAGTTTGAGCTTCTACATATGTCTGAAGATGAGAATGTTAAAGCTTATGTACAAAGATTGGATGAGATACTAGCTAGAATGTGAGGACTTGGTGCTACTGTAGATGGAACTAGAATTATAAAGAAGATTCTTAGAACTCTCCCTAATGCTTATAGTGAAAAGGTGTGTGCTATTGAACATATTGTAGATAATAATACCTACACTAAATATCTATTATTGGGATTTTAAACATCTTATGAGATGAGGAATCTAAGATGCAAATAAGAAACTACTTTTAAGGCGACAAAAGCTAAAGATCCGGATGAAGAATTTTTTTATGAAATAGAAGCTAAATTCATGAGAAGGATGAGGAAAGGCTAACTGGTAAGTATGAAGGTAAGTGAACCATTGATTTTTGGCTTCTATGGACAACTCTTGCTCTTCTAGGGTTTTTCACCTAAAAGGAGAGAGATAGGAGCAAAAATGCTAATGGTTCATTAAATTATGCAATGTGTGATGTTGTATAACCTAAATGAAGCTAACTAAATGCAATTTACTGATCAAAATGAATAAAAATTAATGCAAAAGTGAAATTTAAACTATGTTTGAAAACACATTGTGTAATTAATGCTACAATGAACTAAATGAAGAAAATATGCAGAACAAAAAGAAAATGGATGAATTTGAGTGCACCTAGGTGAAATATGATGAATCTAGAATGTTGGGGATGTTGATTGAAATCACTGATTTCTGATAGTGGGACTCATTCACCCAGGGTGGTGAATCAGTCCTCCTCTTGGTGAAAAACTATCAGAAACAAGTTTCTATCTGTCGAGATCCGAAATTTGACAAAATTCAGATTTTTACTCCTAAGGTGGGACTCATTCACCATAGGCGGCAAATCAATCCTTTTCCAAATTTCTAAAAAATTACGAAAAAAATTTGCAACACTAGATCTAGAAATCACTGCTTGTCGGGTTGTCGAAGTCAATTCTGAAAAAACAGACATAAAACCTTCTCCAAGCTTGAAATAGACTTGAGTTGACTTGTAAACAAATCTTCACCACCAAAAATTTTGTCAAATTTGCAAACAAAAAGCTGCAAACAAACATGCAATAGGGGGAAAATCATTTAAGGTCAGTGAATAGGGGTTTGACTTGGTCAAACCCCACTTTTGGTAATCAAACCCTTAATAAAATAATGAAATGCAAAGGAATGATAAACTAACAACATGCAAATTCTATCAACTTACCAAACCCTTGATGATGCAAGTATGAAGTAATGTCAATGGCTGCTTCAAAGTGCTTGAATAATGCTTGAAAAGATGCTATAAAATGCTTGAATATGATGTATGAATGTTGGAGAATTGTAGGAGATTATGGGGGATGTAAAATGAGGTGAAAATCACTTATTTATACACACTTGTTCCTTAGTTTCCTGTTCATACCTCATCATAGGCTGACATCAAGTGTTTTTGAATAAAATCCTGAAAGGAAATTTAAAATATTTTGAATTTGGGGCCAAGGGGGACTCATTTTGCCACCCATGGAAAATGGGTCCCACTTAGGACCTGAAAATGTGTGTCAGGAAATATATTGTATTTAATGTTGTTTTTTTGGGATAATACTCAAAAATACACTTAATTAAGCATATGAAAGCATAAAGGGGCCAAATAATGCATGAGAAAGGGATAAATAGTGAATATGTGCCTAGAAAAATGTGAAAGCTTGTTACAAGACTTTACAACACTTCAAAATAATACTTGTTGATGAATACAAAGGTGATTTTTAGGTGAATTGTAATTAATAGAGTCTAGAAGAGTGTAGAAATTTCTTACAACAATTTTCAACACCTTCACAAGAGGTTGTTCTTTGAATTTTAGTACCTAAATAAGCATGTTCAAGCCATGTTGCAACATAAAATTAGAGCAAAATAGATCAAACACCATGAAACAAGACAAAAAAATGCCATGAAAATGACAAGGGGCCATTTTTCTATGGCACAATAAGTTACCCTTTAAATGCTTTAGTTGTGGAGTGTTGGAAATAGGATGCCATTCAATTGCAAATCCTAAACATTAATTATTTCATGTATCTCCTAGATTCTTGGAATGTGTTCAACAACACTAAGATTAGGATGAGATTAATTATTTGGATGAAATAAATCATGAAATTGACATTTGTAGTTATTCCTAAATAATAGGAGGATGTGGGTGCACACATGGTAAGGTGAAACTCACCTTGTGTCCAGTTAACTATACGAGTAACAGTTAACACTTCTGAATGCATGAAAAGATCCTAGGAGTTAGGATTTGATGTTTGCATGCTTGAAGTTGAGTTAAGTTTAGTTCAGATCAGTTCAGTTCATTCAGTTTAGTTTAGAATCAATTTAGTTCAGTTTAGTTTAGTTTAGTTTTAGTTCAGTTTAGTTCAGTTCAGTTCAGTTATCTTCAGTTGCATGCAAGTGCATGTTGCATGCATGTTGGTTATTTTGAGTTGCATGTAGTTAGCTTCAGTTAACTTGGAATGCATGGCTAATAAATTGAGTTGTATGACAGATAATAGGGACTACCTCTAGTTAACAAGGGATGACCATTCTTTGGGAATGGTGTTGAGTAAATGTTTTAGTTAACTAGAAATCACTTGGAGCCAACTTGGGCACCCAAGATGCTTTCTTGGAATTAACTCCAATGCATGATAAGATATTTCTAAAGGCTCTATTAAGTGGGACCTTCTTTTGGGTGCCATCTTTGAGGAAGAGCTTTGTAATTATCACCGAAGTGAAGGATGAGTTGTAGCTTTAGTTTGGGATGCCCAAATGGGTAAAACACATGTTCTAAGCTTTGGTCTTCACGATAGAACTCAACTTGAAGGAATATGGCGTACCTTTTCAAGGGCTTGAGCTTATGCATTGTAATTATCACCATTTGGAGATTACAAGGTTGCATATTGTCTCTATATCTCATTCAAGTTGAATAGAGTTGTCATAATTGTTATTGCAGGTGTGAAGAAGATTGGTAAAGACAAAAGAAACATTCTCAAGCAAGAATTGGAGCTATTGTAATTCAGAGTTTGAATAATAGAATAATTCTTGGTGGATTTTTTCCCGAAAGGGTTTCTCCACGGTACATCTTGTGTGATCTTTCTAATATCCTATCTAGTTCTTCTATCAACTTCTCTCTACATTCTACAATAGTAAAATGGATTAATCAAGATAATCACCCACAAAAAATATATGTAACAAAGAAAAGACTTACTTAGATCAGCAATATTAAAGTTTTACAGATTATTAAGCTAAGAAAACACCTCATTTTTCAACATGGAGAAATAGGTCATTATGCTGCAAAGTGTCTTGAAAGAGCTAAGAGGAATAAAAAAAGATATGTGAAAGAAAAGAAATGAAAGAAGATTAACAGAGCATATTATATGAATGAGAATGCTAGTATATTTGATGAAGATTCTAAGTATGAAGATCCTGATGACAATGAATGCTTGTTCTTGGCTATAAAGGATGAACCTACTTCTATTAATTCTGAAAAGTAGGTGAAGGAAAGCCCTCCAGAGAAGGAGAGAAATGAAGGTACTATTATCTCTACCCTACATGCTAAACAAGAAAATAACTATTGGGTTGTTGACAATGGTTGTTCACATGACATGACTGGTGATAAAAGTAAGTTTTTTAAACTTGAAAAATATGATGGAGGCTCGGTTCTATTTGGAGATGATACTGGTGCTAAAATTTGTGAGATAGGTTCAATAATTTTTGATGGAAAGCATAATACTAATAATGTCTACTATGTCTAGGGATTAAGGAATAATATTTTGAGTGTTGGTCAAATGTGCAGTAAAGGATATGATCTTATGTTTAAGGATGAAAGGTGTGATATCCAGAAAGGATCTAGAACATTGATTGTTGTAGGAAAGAAATATGAAGGAAACATCTATCAACTTAAAGGTGTTGATGGACGATGATTTATGAATTAGATGAATGACAGTTGGCTATGGAATAGAAGAATGTGTCACATGAATTTTGATAACTTGGTAAGGATCAGTGCAATTTAGGTTATGATAAATTTACCAAGAATTACAAAGCTTATTAATGCTATCTATTGGAATTGTCAGTTTGGAAAGCAAGCAAAAAGTCACTACAGATCAAAGGAACTGTCTACTATTGGTCTACTAGATTTAGTTCATATAGATCTCTATGGTCCTACAAGAGTTAGAAGTCTATAAGGTGAAAGGTACTTTATGCTTTTGATTGATGATTATTCTAGATATGCATGGGTTGCATTTCTTAGAGAGAAATTAGATGCATTAGATAGATTTAAGACATTCAAATCTATGATTGAAAATGAAGTAAAATTGAAGATAAAATGATTAAGGTCTGACAGAGGTGGATAATTCACTTCCCATTAGTTTAATATGTTTTGTGAATTGCATGGAATAAAGAGATAGTTATCTTCTCCAAGAACTCCTCAACAAAATGGAGTTGTTGAAAGGAAAAATAGAACAGTTCAAGAGGCTGCTAGATCAATTATTATTGAGGTTGGTTTATCAGAAGTTTACTGGAAAGAAGCTATTCATACTATTGTTTATTAATTCAATTGAGTTCAAGCAAGAGAAAATAGTACAAAGACTCCATATGAGCTATGGTTTGGAAGAATTCCTATTGTTAAGTATTTCAAGGTATTTGAAAGCAAATGTTATATCAGAAGAGATGGAGAAACTTTAAGTTTGATGCAAGAAGTGATGAAGACATTTTTCTTTTATATTATACTAAAAGAAAATCATACAAATGTTTCAATAAAAGTTTGAGAACTATTGTAGAAAGTTCAAATGTCAAGGTTGATGAGATAGTGAAGAATTCAATTGAAATTAATGGATATGAATTTGATGAACCTGATCACGTAAGAATTGAAGAGATTGTGGAACAATAGGAAAAGGATGAGAAAGAGAAGCATAATGAGCAAAATGAAAGAGAAGATGCTCCAGTGATGTCACCTAAGACACCTAGATATGTATAGAAGAATCGTTCAAAAATTCAAATTATTGGAGATACGACTAAAGGAGTATTAACTAGAAGTAGAGTTGTTATTGAAGTTAATCTGTGTTTACTTTCTGAGATTGAATTGAAGATTGTAAGTGAAGCATGTAAATATGAACATTGGATGGAAGATATGAAAGAAGAACTTATGTAGATTAAGAAGAATCAAACTTGGGAATTGGTCCCAAGATTAGAAGATAAAAAAATTATTGGATTGAAGTGGGTATTTAGAAATAAGTTGAATGAAAATGGAGAAGTGGTTAGAAACAAAGCAAGGTTTGTGTTTAAAGATTACTCACAAGTAGAAGGCATATATTTTCAAAAACTTTTTCTTTGGTAGCAAGAACGCAAGCTATAAGAATGTTTTGAGCATTTACTTCTCATAATGATTTCAAAGTCTATCAGATGGATGTCAAGTCAACATTTTTGAATGGTGAGCTAGAAGAAGAGTTCTACATGGAACAACTGGAAGGATTTTAGTTGTCAAAGCAACTCAATATGGTGTGTAGATTAAAGAAATATTTATATGGATTGAAGCAATATGTGAGGTTGGATGGGTATTTGATTCAATAAGGTTTCAACAAAGGTACGATGGATAGTAATCTATATTTTAAGATTGAAAATGAAAAAATCTTGATTGTGGTTGTATATGTTGATGATATTATCTTTGGAGGAAATGAAATTATGTGGAAGATGTTTGCAGAAGAGATGTAGAAATAATTTGAAATGTCTATGTTTGGAGAGATGAATTTCTTTCTTGGGCTACAAATCAATCAAACAGAGAAAGGAATCTTTATTTCACAATCTAAGTATGTAAAAGAGATGTTGAAGAAGTTTCATATGGATGGTTCCAAACTAGTATGTACTCCTATGGTGACTGGTTGCAAATTGGGTAATGATGATGATTCACCTAAGGCTGATCAGAGCAAGTATAGATCTATGATTGGTCAACTATTGTATTTGACTGCTACTAGACCAGATATTATGCATGTTGTCTATCTTGTGGCTAGATTTTAAGAAGATCCTAAGGAAACACATGTTGTTGTTAAAAGAATATTCAGATATTTGAATGGCACTTTGGATTATGAATTATGGTATCCTAGAGATACAAAATTTACTCTAAGTGCTTATACAGATGTAGATTGGGTTGAATATGTAGATGATAGAAAGAGTACAAGTGGTGGTGCATTCTTTCTTGGTTGCAGATTGGTGGCATGGCTGAGTAAAAAGCAAGATTCAATCTCCTTGTCCACTACTAAAGCTGAATATATTGCTACTACATCTTGTTGTACACAAGTTCTAAGGATGAAACAAACATTGAAAGATATCACATGGTGTATGATGATCCTATTTCTATCTTATATGATAATACACATAATATTAAAATTTCAAAAAATCATGTAATGCACTCAAGGATGAAGCATATATCTATTAGGTATCATTTCTTGAGAGATAAGGTCATGGAGAATGAAGTAAAGCTTGATTATGTTCTGACGAAGTATCAGGTGGCTGATATATTTACGAAGGCTCTTCCTAAAGATACTTTTGAGTATCTCTGGGAGAAGCTAGGGGTCATTTCCCCTCCTTTCTTGAACTAGATGCATATGGAGATGCATTAGTCTAGTGGATCTATGGGTCTATCTTTCTTTTGGATTGATGTTTTTGTGGCTACCTCTCAGGGGGAGCAGGTAGTCTTAGGTGTTGTCATTATGAGTATTCTATTTCCTATGTCAAAGGAGAAATCAATGTAAAATATATTTCTCCTTTGCCATTGATGTCAAAGGGGGAGAGGAAGCATGTGAAAAAGGAGAGCAAGCATGTTAAAAAGGAGAGGAAGCATGTGAAGGAAAGAGGAAGAATATAAAAGACTATCTACTAAAGGGGAGAAACAAAAAGGAACATAAAGAAAGAAAAATATTGAGAAGTTGTATTCAGAGCTGTATGGTGTCTTTGATGGTTTTTCACATCATGTGTTTCCATCAAAGACAAAGGGGGAGATTGTTGTAAGAATGGAAATATTGAAGGTGTTTTCATTGATGTCAACCGGTCAATTGTTTATCAACTAATTGCTATTGTAATTAGTGTCATGGATATAGGTTATTCGCTGTATAAGTCAAGGACATTGAGAAAATTGTAATGAAGACATGTTGCATGTGTTCAGTAGTTTCATTGGGTTTTTCTCTGGATTTGCTCCTATATTTGTATGGTTCAGATATGTTGATCTTGGTTGTTGATTCATTGTACAGTGCGAGTTGTGTTCACTAGTTGTGAATTGTGGTTTTCTGTGTTTCTAGTTGAGGTCCAGGAGAAATGTTGCTGGTTCAAATTTCTCTTTGATGAAGTCTTATGACTTATGGTTCAATAGTTGAGTTGTTTTGATTGTATTGAAGATAATTTTGGTATCTTGAAAGTTCATGCTTAATTGTTCTATGTGTTTTACATTGGTTTGTTCTACCTTGTGTGAAATACTGCTTTTGGAGTTAGTGAAGCATGTTGGATCTATTTGGGTCCTGATGAAGTATTTGTTTTGGTCATCCTCATTCTAATTCCAGCCTAGGATGTTTTGGTGCTGACCTAATTTGAATTTGAATTTGATGGCTGACTTTGGATATGTTTCAAAGTTGAAGATGGTATAAATATAGAATGAGTTAGGGAAGAAGAAGCAAAGAAGAGATCAAAGGAAATAAAGAAAAGAGTGGAAAGATAATAGAGATAAGTGTGCATCAGTGTGGGGTATGTGCAAGATCATCATGGAAAAAATAGGCCCTTAAGTGGCGAAACATTTAGAAAAATAAGAGCTAGGAAAATTGATGTAAAAAATTGAATAAGTTATCTATATTATTTCAAAACTATGTAATAATAGAATCTGTAGCAAATTGAATGTAGTTTCTAAAATACTAGGTTTATTTAAAAAAAAATCTATTTGGTGAAAATTTGAAATTTCAATGCAGTAGTACTTAAATTTTAGGGAAAAAATAAGTAGGTGTTTGTCTGACCACCCTAACCATAATAAAATAATAATATTTTTTTGTAAGATTTTAGATATAAGTAGAGGACTCATGTCTCTATGTGATACATATATTTTTGTAATTTTATTCCAAGTAAATAATTAATTATGAATTTTTTATTAAATTTTTTAAAAAATATAAAAACTCGTATGTTTGACCATCTTAACTTGGTCAAAACTTCATGAAATTATTTTTTTAATTTTTAATCCTAAAGAATGTGAAGCTTAGAATGTGACACATGTTTCAGATTCAAAAAATGTGATACCGTTTGAAAGCTATATATCTTTTTCAATCAACCTATCAATCATGACTTTAGTCATAATTCAAATAGAAAATGAGTAATAATTATTTATCAAATTCAAAGTAAAGCATAATTTATATTGGTGGAAAGATGAGAATCTTCTTTAAAAACCCTTTTTCATTTCATCAGTTTTGGGTTAAAAAAAAGTCATCAGCCACATACCCTACACATACCCATCATATCACCACTTTTTGGCACATCATGATCTTGCACATACCCTATGCGTGTATGATGTGAGTATGAAAGATCAATGTGAAGCCTAAATGTTGAGTTTCTGGAAGCAGTGAGTTGAAGGTGCACTCTATCATTCGTGCATGTCTGCAAGTGGATTAAGTGAATTATGGTGCAATATTTTGTTGCATTGAGATTGTATTATCTTTGTAACACATATTCTTTATCTTCTTTGTATCCCTATGGTAGTGAGCCCTCTGGGTTGTTAGCCCTGTTGGAAAGTGAGTCCTTGTTCTAGACAGTGAGTCCTTGTTTTGGAAGTGAGCCTTTTGTAATAGGATTTGATATTATCTATAATGTGAGTTAATCCTCACTATGGTTTTTCCCTTATTGGGTTTTCCACGTAAATCTAGTGTTATTGTGTTTATGTGATGGTTTTTAGTTTTTGCACTAGTATTCATTGTTTAATATTTTAAGTAGTGTTAAGGAAATTAGTTTTGGTGAATGAATTAAAGTTTAAATTTGTGACAACTGATTCAACCCCCCTCTTAGTTGTCTTGTTCAACATAGTTTGTGTGGTACACTTCCATCCTAACAAGATTCCTACCTATGGAATCTATAGAGGCATTACACTCCTCCATTATACACAAATTGCAATGTTCACTCCTTTTTGGACTAAATTCAAATGGGTTTTTACCTCCTTCATTCATTCAAATTGGCTATTCCTTCATTCAGTCTAACTTCTTCACACTTCTTCAATCTTGGACACACTTCTTGATAGCTTCTTGATCAATAGCACTCACTTTCAGCTCCTTCATGCTTCAACACCACCATTGTAGTTGTGAGTTGCTACTTTTTTGGTTCCTCCTCTTCGTTGTTCTGACAAAATTGATTTTGGAGAGCTTGCGAGATCACATCTTCCTCCATTTTCCTTGAGTGCACTTAGTTGAGAAGGTGATATACATCCACTTCCATTTACTTTTGCATCATCTACTCGCATAGTAGCATATTGTTGTTTTAGCATTTCATTGTATTCTCATTTCTATAGCTTATTTATCATCTTTCTACAATTGTTACTATCTGACTATCTATGGAACTGGAAACACCAAAGCAGCAGACTGACCGAGGTAGTCCTCTAAACATAGCCCCAAAAATTTCTTGTTCTTTTGTGTTTAGGTTGTTCATTAGGTGAAGATTTTGAAGACTTCAACTCATGGGTTTGAAGGTCCATTTCTACCACCTTTCCCTTGTCAAATTCTAGCTTAGTATTGTTAAAGTATTCTTCTTGTTATTTTTGTTATTCTACATTTTCTATCTTTGTCGTAGCATAAAACTTAGTTAATCAGATATTCAATAGGTTTTTTGGCATTATATATTGTACCTTACACTTTTTGTTTGTATAGATTCTAGTGCATCCTTGAGACCCTAGCATGTCACATTGGAGTCTATGATCTAGGTTGTAGTCCTCTAGGAGTGGGTTGTCTGAGTTACAGTCTGAACCTTGAAAAAAAAGCTCTCCCAATTCCTTGAAACATTCAGATTAGTAGAAGGAAAGTGACAAACTAGTTTTATTTCCTTTTCATCCCCTGAAACCCTTAACCTTTTCAATCCATTTATCTAGCTTGAGGTAGATCAATGCAGCCTATTGTTCTAGACTCTCCTATGACCTAGATTCCTTGAGTAGTTAGTCCCCCTCGTCTACATTTTGGTGAACCCAATGTGAACATCATAGTAACTGTTTCTCTATGTCAATACTCTTCCTCTCACACCTTGTGAAGGTTGTAGACTAGTATTTTTTGAAGCTTTATGAGCTTTATGAACCAATCGACAATTTCCAAGTACGTTGTCAGAAGGAGCGTGCGACATCTAGAAATAGATTTCTTGAAGGTTACTACTAGTTTTACTTCTCAAGAGATGGTTTTAGGAGTAGAGGTGAGTTTCTTTGGGGAAACCACTTGTACTCCTACCCATCTTGTTTCTCCTTTGAATCCACCTCTAAACTTTCTATTCTTGTGGAGCACCTCATTGCTCTAAATAGGAGGTTGTTGGGTCTCACAAATAATTTTGGGAAATAATAGAATATGGCTAGGGCCGCTAAGGTTAATGAAATGAGATACATGCTAGACAAAGATCAAGTGGGCCTGAACCTTCTCTAAGGCATCATTGACATAGTGGAAACATATGTCCCTTCATACAAACTTGGATTGGGTGTTACTTGAGGTTCTAGGCTCGAAACCTCTAGAAGACAGATAGGAGTTTTGATGCCCATGATGTTGGTATACATGGTTGAGTTAGGCCCTTCCATTAATACCACCAACGTGCTTGAGGCACCTCCGACCATCAAACTAAACAAAATCCCTCTCAATTTTAATGCTATTCCTTCTTATTCTGGTGGTGGCAACTTTAGGGTCCACACTAGCTTTGGTGGTGGAAACCTTAATGGAATGGGCCCGCGATAGCTCTGGTGGCTCTAGTGGTTCTGGTGGTGGTTCCATTGGTCCTATTACATCATCTGACTCCATTCTACATGATCTAGTATAGAATATGGGAAATATATAGAATTAGCTAGTGAACCTTTCCCAAGCCACCTCCCAATCAACTTTCAAGCACTTCTTTCATCATAGTCCTTTATGCATAGAAATTTTGAACACTCCTATCCCCTAGGGGATGGAGATTCCAAAGTATGAGAAGTATGGTGGTAAGGGGGATCCAAAAATACATGTGTCTACATTTAATGCCATGTTTACAGATTTATTCCATCATGATGCCTTAATGGCTAAATTTTTCCCAAGATCTCTTAAGGATACAACCCTAGAGTGGTACCATTCCTTCCCTAAAAATTTCATATTCTCATTTTATTAGTTATTGAATGAATTTCTCCATCAAATCCAAGCCAACATTGGACTAAAGATGACCTTTTAGGACCTTGTTCAATGTGAGAAAGGAAAGCATTAAGATATAATTGATTCCATTGCTCGATATCAAGTGTTGTTTTCATAATTTCCTATCCTTTGCTCAAATCAAATGTGTAGAAGAGTTTCATTGACAACCTACAAAGGTCTTGGAAGGAGAAGTTTTCTTTGACAAAATACCCCTCTTTTGCAAATATTTGTGCCACATTATAGGAATACCAATAGATGACTCCCCAATTTGGGGGATCTTCCCCATGTTCCCATCCTAAAGCTAGGTTCATTGTGTCACTCTTTGGTAAGGGTAAATCTGTTAAAAATGTAGTTGTTGTGCATCTAGTGACAAAAGCCTCAAACACAACAGATAGTTCATGAAGTTATTAGAATCATACACTTCTATTCTAAAGAAATTATTGAAAGACAAAGTGATAACCTTGCTAGATCGTCAATCCCTTACTGAACCTTACCCTAACTGGTATGAAGAGAATACATTCTACCAATACCATTGAATTCCCAAACATGATACTGAAATATGTATGCATGCCTATGTCATGAGATACATGATCGCATTGATGATAGTACTATTTTCCTTGATGGAAAAAAATAGAATGCAAACAAGTCTATAGAAAAGGTTAATATAAAGTTACACATCTACATGGATCCCTTTCTATCTCAATCTTATAACTTAATTGTTGAGCCTTCTGGTTACGCTTCACCTAATTTCTCTAAGTATGTAAACATGGTTTCATTTATGCCTATTCCTCCTATGCAGCTTGTGATTGAATCATCAACTATAAATTTTTACTCACAGGTCTTTCCTATGAACATGAAAAATCATCCTTCTACATTACAACTTGCATCAATGAGAACATCATGACTAATGTTTTAGTTGACCCTATGAGTCATGTGAACGTAGTGAAGGAGGAAACTCTTCTCTTAAATTTTCTACATAGGGAGAAATATGAAAAGTTGAAAACTATAATACGTACACATATGGACTCTTGGTCCCTCTAATTGGTTCCGTCACCCTCTTAGGATTGGTAGGACCTAAGACTATAAATTGTTTTTTTGATATCATCTCAGAGTCAAACCTATGTAGAGTGAAGCTAGGCATCCCATGACTAGTTTTCATGAATGTATTTGCTTCGATAGTTCATAAGTATTTGAAGTTTTCTCATGAGGGCTCCATGCACATTATGCATGACACTAGATATAAACCTCTGGTGTTGCATGGAGGCTACTCATTGGTTCACTTCTAGCCTGCCCTTGTTGGTCTACTTCCTCTAAGGAATGACCTATTATATCACACTTATGTTAAATACAAGAATGGGGGAATCATGTAGAAGGTGACCTATCGTGTCTCCCCTTACGCTATTTCAGTTAATGTTTATATGATTGTGTAGCAATAGGATACCTCTTCCTCCTCTCAAAAGGGGAAGGGGAAGTCTTCTTGCACCTAGGAGCCTTCCCCTTCTTCTATTGTTTCATCCACTTCTGCCGATCACCCTTCTATAGCACCTTTGGATTTTCCTCCCATGCCTCGCATGGGGAATTTGATGGTGCCCACTTGACAGAAGGCCAAGCATCAAGTATTTGAGCTTCTTGTCTTACCCATGATGTTGAGGCCTATTGCCTATGGTAAGGGGAAGGGCCTTCCTAGATTTTCCCCCGCATCTTGACCTTTGCAACCTCCTACTGCTCCTGTCCTTCTAGTGGTGAATGTGAAGAGGCCCACCACCAAGGAATCTAAGTTTGATTCTCCACCTATTTTAGTCTCTGCTCCTACACTTCCTACTCCTGCTCCCATTCAAGAGGCTACCCTTCTATTGGTCACGGTTGTGTAGGACATGCCTATGGCAGAACCAAAGCCTCTTGCTCCTTCTCAAGTAGTGAGTTCTAGTTCCTAGAGTTGAAGAAACTAGCTTGTGCATGAGCCTAATCATCTGAGGAAGGCTGTAGCTACTGAGAAATCTACCTTGTGGAAGGTAGAAGAGGATCCAACAATTCCTATTTCAGCATATCCTATTGTGCCTCCCTCTTCTGATTCAGTTCTCGTTGCGTCAATATTACTTCTAGCTCCACCCGTGAATACTAATGTAGTGTATAAAAATGTATCCCTTTACATTTTCACACTTGTTTGGGTCCTCCCTCTTGAAATTTGGCTCATTTATGCCTTAATTGGTCCTATTTTGCATCCACAAGCCTGATTAAATGCATTTTTCTATGGATAATATTGACATTTAACAAATTAAAAATCACAATTCAATGTTTTTGGTTGTGTTCTAGATGTAGGGATCTAGGAATCACACCACCTTGGGCATATGGGTCTCACCTAGGTCTCGAGACCTGATTTTAAATGTTACATTGAGCAAGAAACTTCTTGAAATCTATGTCCTAGGTTTAAGTCCCTAAGACTCATATGCCCAACCTATTTTAATTAAAATTATTGGACCTATTTTAATTAAAATTCTTGGAAGGATTTTATTATCCTAGATCTGGTGTCTACTTGTAGTGTTGTAATTTTGGGAAATTTGGCATAAACAAGTATAAATACAAGGTTATTTCACATAATTTCTCCTAAAAAGCTAACAAGTTTTCAAGTCATTTAATATTTTCAAGAGAGCATTCCTAAGGCAAGTTTACAAGATTTAGAGCCTTCAAGAGCATTTAAGAGTAGATTATCAAGCATTTTGGAACATCAATTCAATATTTAAGCATCATGTCAAAGCCTTCATGCATCATGTGTGTTTGTGAGCTAACATTTATGATGTAGGTGTTGATAAGTTTTGGGAAATTTGGCATAAACAAGTATAAATACAAGGTTATTTCACATAATTTCTCCTAAAAAGCTAACAAGTTTTCAAGTCATTTAATATTTTCAAGAGAGCATTCCTAAGGCAAGTTTACAAGATTTAGAGCCTTCAAGAGCATTTAAGAGTAGATTATCAAGCATTTTGGAACATCAATTCAATATTTAAGCATCATGTCAAAGCCTTCATGCATCATGTGTGTTTGTGAGCTAACATTTATGATGTAGGTTTCATGATTCAAGCAAGCATTCAAGTCAAGCATTCAATCAAGAGTTAAGACACTAGTAGAATTTGGCAAATATATGACTAGGTGACTAAACATTTTAGTAACAACAACTAAAAATGGCTAAATTATACTCATTTTTTACAACTTAGCTATAAATGAGTAAATAAATGACTAATTTGGTCATTGACTAGAAAAATATTTAGTCATAGAAATAAAAATGACTGAATAGTTAGTCATCAAATCCAAGGTAGACAAAAGTTTTAAAAAACAATTTGGCCAAATATTGGTGCAATGTATTCATGTGCGTGATCTATTGGCATGAATATTCACATTCATTGCAGATTCATTCATCTCACTTGACCTCACTTTATTTTTTCATTGCATTCCTCGCTTCATTTGTTAGCCTAGCTTGAGGCATTTTGATTAGTAGCTACTTGCATGGGTGATAAGGATTCAAAGAGTACTTGGAGACTTCTAAAAAGGTGGGAAAGGGAAAGGAATTCAGAGTTTGTTGCAATGAATTTGAATTTGTCAAGTCCCTCTCTAGCGAAATTGGATTTTGGGACACCCTCTACAGCAAATTCAGAGGTAATTTGAAACCCTCATTACATTAAACACAAATTTGAAATGCTCATTACAATCTTCTGCTTTTAATAATGTTCTACTCTTAATAATGTTCTTTTACAATCTTGCTACTGTTCTACTTCATAATGTGCTCGAGCTAAATATAATAAAATTTGGGTGTCAGTGCCAAATTAGAATTTCCTTAAACAATCTTGATACATTTTCACTGCAAGTGCAAACTGTCATTGTGCAAAGTAAACATGTGCTAGATTTACCCACACATTCAACATCTGAACAAAGATGTTTCCCACTACAACTTCTTGTACCTATGTAAAAATTTCCTCTACAATATCAAATTGACCCCTTTTAGCTAGCACAATGGCTGCCTCATTTGTAGCATAAACATTTCCTGGTCTTTGTGCCAACACTTTACAATATAGTTCTATAGCCTTCTCAAGATGTTGTGCCTCCACCTTTGGATCCCTCCTCTCATTATGAAAAGCTGCAAAATAATTCCAATTTCCAAGTGAAATGTCAACATAAGAATTCTTTGTATCTGATTCACTTTGTACAACTTTAATTGTTTCTTTACTTTAAGCTACTCATCTGTTTTAGTTCCATTTTTCTAATCATAGATAAAGAATTTGATGAGTTTTTATCCACCTTAAGTTCATCCCCAATCAATTCTAGGCTTAGTTGGATCTCATTCCAAGCCTGAGCCATGGTTGCAAGATGTAGATATGCATCAACATAATCAATAAACTTGAACAATATTAGATTGTATAAAAGATTTTCTTTTTCCGTATCATGTAGTTGTTCAAGCAACCTAGCAAGATTAAATAGTGTTGTGACTTTATCCCATGGTAACTCAAGTGAAACACCACTTTCTTCTAGTCGATGGAAAAATTTCATATCCTTAAAGAGCACAGGAAAAATTGTATAATTAGCACTATGGCTTTTATTTACGAATTCAACCCAAATGCCATTTCCTAATGCCTCCATAAAAGTTTGTTGAGCCAACTCTAGTTCATCACACCCAAAATGAAGAACCCCAATGTTGTTTAAAAATTGAATGGGTACTTCTTCTCTGCTCTTCTTCAGAAGAGACTTGGCATCTTAAGAGAATCTAAGGTTGCACTGGGTTTTGATGATATGAATAACTCACCCATCTTGACAAATGTATGGGCATTAGGTGGGCCTATGTGAGTTTCCTTTCTTAAAATTTTCAATGCCTTCTCTACCAAACCTTGCTGAGCATATATGGCCTAAAACTTTTAATCTCTCACAATTCTTAGGGTGGACCTCCAAAACCTTTTCAAAATTTGAGAGAGAACTCTTAAGATCTCCCAACTTCAATTGAACCTATCCACAAAATCCTATGGCCTCTGGCTTTCCTTGAGAAGTGGTGTCATAATAACCTTTACTATGATAAGATCATGCAAGATTATAATATGAATGAGATTTCATGAGAGGGTGGTGAGTCGAAACAAGATCTGTCTCAGCCAACTATTCCACAAGAAAATGCTACCCTGTAGAGAAGAAAAAATGGTTTGTTAAATGATTCAATTCCATTACAGAGTATGGTTATAATTCAAAGGCTCTATGCATCTTTTCCATTCCTTCATGAACACAACCTTTTTCATTCACTTTGAGAATCCTACTAGTAAAAAATGCACAAAACTGACCATAGAGATTCATGTAGAGGAAAAACATCATTTTCTAATTCCTCCATAAATTTTTGTTAAAGTAACTATGGTTCATCACTCTCAGAATGAAGAATCCCAATGTTGTTTAACAATTGAATGGGTACTTCTTCTCTGCTCTTCTTTAGAAGATACTTTGGTGTCTTAAGAGAATCTAAGGCTACACTAGGGTCTGATGATATTAACAACTCACCCATCTTGATAAATGCATGGGTTTGTGTATCTATGCGAGTTTCCTTTCTTAAAATTTCCAAAGCCTTCTCTGCCAGCCCTTGCTAAACATATATATGGCCTATAGCTTTTAAGCTCTCACAGTTCTCAGGGTGGAACTCGAAAACCTTTTTAAAATTTGAGAGAGAACTCTTAAGATCTCATAGCTTCAATTGAACCTATCCACAAAATCTTGTGGCCTCTGGCTTTCCTTGAAAAGTGGTGTCATGATCACCTTTACTGTGATAATATTGTACAGGATTATAATACAAATGAGATTTCATGAGAGGGTGGTTATTTGAAACATTAAGAGTTGTCTCAGTCAACTATTCCACAAGAAAATGCTGCCCTATAGTGAAGAAAAAATGGTTTGCTAAACAATTTAATGCCATTTCAGAGTATGGGTATAATTCAAAGGATCTACACATATTTTCCATTCCTTCATTAACACTACCTTTTCACTAACTGTGAGAATCCTACAAGTAAAAACTTCACAAAACTAACCATAGAGATTTATGTAGAGGTAGAACATCATTTCCTAATGCCTCCATAAAAGTTTGTTGAGAAAACTCTAGTTCATCAAACTCAAAATGAAAAAACCCAATGTTGTTTAACAATTGAATGGGTACTTATTCTCTACTCTTCTTCAGGAGAGACTTTGGCATCTTAAGAGAATCTAAGGCTCTACTGGAGTCTGACGATATTAATAACTCACCCATCCTGATAATGCATGGGCATCATGTGGATCTATGTGAGTTTCCTTTCTTAAAATTTCCAAAGTGTTTTCTACCTACCATTACTGAGCATATATATTGCCTACAACTTCTAAGATCTCACAGTTCTTAGGGTGGACCTCCAAAACCTTTTCAAAATTTGAGAGAGAACTCTTAAGATCTCCCAACTTCAATTGAGCCTATCCACAAAATCTTGTGGCCTCTGGTTTTCCTTGATGAGTGGTGTCATAATCACCTTTCCTATGATAATATTGTGCAAGATTAACATATGAATGAGATTTCATGAGAGGGTGGTCAGTTGAAACAAGAGCTATGTCAATAAACTATTCCACAAGAAAATGTTGCCCTGTGAAGAAAAAATAGTTTGCTAAATGATTCAATTCCATTGCACAATATGGGTATAATTGAAAGGCTCTACACATCTTTTCCATTCCTTCATGAACACTACCTTTTTCACTAACTATGAGAATCCTACAATAAAAAAGTTCACAAAAGTAACCACAAATATTTTTCCCCATTTCAAACAACAAAATTGCCAAAAATTGCATTTAAAACCTGCAAAAAAATGCAAATAAAATCACATTGATTTTCATGCAAAAAAAAAAACATGAGACCATAGCTTGTTGCTTACTATTATGATTTGATATATTTTTTCCAAGAATCCATAAATTTTTTGAAATCACCTGTTTTAGACTTTTAGCCATAGCAACAAGGCAGTGAACTGTTTGATAAAATGCTTTGGTAGACATGTATGAAATTGTGGTAGCATAGAAAAGGAAATGAACTTTGGAAAAAATGGCTCAAAGAAATTTGGTATCATGGTGATGGAATGCCATGACAAGCGAATTGTTATGGATTGTCATGGAATTCCATTACTATGAGACCACATTTCTTTGAGGCATTTTTTCAACTACTTCACTTCCTTGTCTATGCTATTGGTTACTATTATGCTTTGATAGATTTTTTCCAAGCATCCTTAGCTTGTTCGAAAGCACAAGTGTTTTAGGATTTTATCCATAGCAACAAGGCAGTGAATTGTTTGATAAAATGATTTGGTAGACATGTATGAAAAATGTGATAGCATAGACAAGGTAGTGAAATTTGTAAAAAAATTCCTCAAAGAAATGTGGTCTCATGGCGATGGAATGTCATGATGAATGCCATGACAAGTGAATTATTATGGATTGTCATTGAATTCCATCACCATGAGACCACATTTCTTTGAGGCATTTTTCAACCAGTTCATTTCCTTGTCTATGCTATTGCTTACTATTATGATTTGATATATTTTTTCCAAGCATCCTTAGCTTGTTCGAAAGCACTTGTTTTAGGATTTTAGCCATAGCAACAAGGCATTGAACTGTTTGATAAAATTCTTTGGTAGACATGTATGAAAAATGTGGTAACATAGACAAGGCAGAGAACATTTTGAAAAAATGCCTCAAAGAAATATGGTCTCATGGAATGCCATGACAAGCAAATGCAATTGGTAGCTGCTCCTAGTTATTAGTTATGCAATGTCAAGTGATTGCATAACTGCTTAGGTTGACTTTGTAAAAACTATATTGTAATTGAAATTTTGTCATCTATTAGCATCTAGTTATTAGTTATGCAATGTGAAGTAATGCTTTGAGTTTGAAAGATGTGCAATGCAATGTAATCAACAATTTGAATATAAACTACAAAAATCTATTTTTTACAATTCATTAGTTAAACTCTCTATTTTATTTGCTCTATATAGCTCTATTGCTATGGAAATGCCTTTCAATTGAAAAAAATAGTTTTTGCCACTTAGTCTACAATTTTTTGTTGAGCACTATGTGTAGAACATTATAGATGGATCAACGTCAAAGGTTGAAATACCATGCATTTGATGAGATCATAGCCGATGAGAGTGACATGGACAAATATCCATGTCCATATAATGATTGTCTTGGTGGAAAGGTGAAAAATAGAAGTCAGATTTATCAAAATATGATAAGATATGGGCATAGTGGTATAAGCCCTTGGAATGTCAATTATTACGAAGATTTGATAGAATGGCAGAGTGTGAGAGATGAAGAGGCAAGAAACATAGATGAAGTGGCACCAAACATAGATGGAGTGGAACCAAACATAGATGAAGATGAAAAAATGTTAGACGAAGGGTTTGAAGTTGATAGAATGTTGAATGAGGGTCTAAATGATGATTGGGCCAAGTTGACAAAGGATGCTTCAAAGCCTTTGTATGCTAATTGTAAGTTAAGTCATTTGAAAACAATCCTTCAAATTATTAACTTGCAAGTGGTGTTTGGTTGGAAAAATGAGAGTGTAGATCAGTTATTAGCATTATTAATTTTTTTTTTACCACCTAACTCCAAATTTCCAATAAAAAAAATTCAATGTAAAAAGCAAATCACTAAGCTAGGCTTAGGGTATGAAAGCATCCACACATGTGTGAATGGTTGTGTATTATTTTGAAAGAATCTTGCAAGTGAGTGTAAGTGTCTAAAATTTAATGAAGCAAGGTATAAAGAAGGGTTGAAATCAACTGTGGTTCCTAGAAAGGTTCTTCACCACTTTCTGGTAATCCCATGTGAACTGTAGATTTTTGGCACCAATGCACTTCTCTAGCTCTTCTAGGGTTTTTCGTCTAAAAGTAGAGAGGTAGGGCCAAAAATGCTAAGGGTTTCATTCAAATTATGTTATGTATGATGTTTTCTAAGCTAAATGAAGTAAAATAAATGCAAGTAAGTGATCTATATGAATGATTATGAATGCAACACTAGGATTTAAACTATGTTGGAAAACACACTGTGATATGTAAACAATGAATTAAGAGATGAATAAATGCAAAAAAGAAAGAAATGGGATGAAACAAAGTGCACCTGGGAAAGATTTGAGGAATCTAGAATGTCTCCAATGCTGTCTGAAGTTACAAAAAATCAACAGTGGAACTCATTCACCTAGGGTGCGAATTAGTCCTGCTATTGGTGAAAAATTGTCAGAAGCAAGTTTCTGACTGTCAGGATCTAGAATCTAACAAAAATTAGATTTCCAGTCTTAAGGTGGGACTTATTCACCACTAGTGGTGAATTAGTCCTCTCCCCAAATGCTAAAAAATTAGGAGACAACTCTACAACACCAGATCTACAAATGTCTGCTTGTCGGGTCGCCGAAGTCAATGTTGTAGGAAACAAACATAAAACCTTTTCCAAGCTTGAAATAGAGTTGATTTGACTTGAAGCACCTAATTGAATTGTTGACCAATCTTCAATCACCTAAATTCTTGTTAAATCTACATACCTAGGTCAGCAAACACACATGCAAGAGGGGGAAAATGGTTGAGGGTTAGCAAATAGGGGTTTGCCTTGTTCAAACCCCACTTTGGTAATCAAACCCTTAATGAAATAATGAAATGAAAGAGAATGATAAAATAACAACAAGCAAATGCTATCAACTTACCAAATCCTTGATGATGAAAATCTGAAGTAGTGTTAGTGGATGCTCCAAAATTCTTGAATAGTGCTTGATTTGATGTTGTAAGATGCTTGAATGCTTGAGATTACTTGAATATGATGTGTGAATGTTGGAGGATGTAAAATGAGGTGAAAATCACTTATTTATACAATCTTGTGCCTTATTAACTCATTCATACCTCATCACAAGTCAACATCAAGTGATTTTGAATAAAAACCTAAAAGGAAATTTAAAATATTTTCAATTTGGAGCCAAGGGGGACTCATTCACCACCCATGGCAAATGGGTCCCACCTAGAACCTAAAAATGGGTGTTAGGAATTATCTTGTATTTAATGTTGTTTGTCAGGTTTGCATTAAAAAATGCACTTAATTAAGATTTAGAAGGGCATAAAGGGGTCAAATAAAGCATAAGAAAGGGGTGAATAGTGAAGTTATGCCTATAAAAGTGTGAAATCTTGTTACAAGACTTTACAACACTTCAAAATAGGACTTGATTAGTAATGAAGAGGTGATTTTTAGGTGAATTCCAATGAATAGAGTCTAGAATAGTGTAAAAATGCTTTAGAACACTTCACAACACCTTCAAAAGATGTCATTATTTGAATTTTAGTACCTAAATATGCATGTTGAAGCCATGTTACATCATAAAATTAGAGCAAAATAGACCAAAAATTATGAAGCAAGGCCTAAAATTACAAGGGTCCAATTTTCTACAGTGCATTTAGCCCCCACTTTAGTGAAAGGATGAACTTGCTTCAAACTCACACTAAAGTAGGCATAAACATCGAGAGGAGGGTTCAAATGTACTTATGTTAGCAAGATGGAATACAATGATCAAGAGGGATGATCAAGCCCCCATGATGAAGATCCCATGTAAAACTAAGCATAAGAACAAAGGAACACACTAGTGTTGAGAATCAAATGAAGCTTCGATCTTCTGTCCAACTAGTTGTGGATTAGATCATCTAGGCTAAAAGAGAATGTATACTCACTCTGGGGTGATAGAACTCATGATGGTCCATTGGGTGAGAAGGCCCAAGTATACTCACTATGGTGCCAAAAAACTTCTAATCGTTCACGGGGTTAGAAAGCCCAAAAAGGGGAGATACATATGCTAGTTGGTATGCACTCACAAACACAAAGGTGGCTATGGGGAAAATTCATTCCGCTAGATGGGATTCCCGCTCAACCATATCAAAGTTATACCTCCTAATAACTTTAACAAGGCACCACAAGGAAAAAGATGTCAGTTCAGGCTCCATGAGACCAGTAAAGCTCTGTATGCTTAGAACTCGTGAAAAAATGCAAAGGTACCACATGCATGCAAGTTGCGTTATAAAAGGTGGAAAAAATCCAAAATGTAAAATGAAAAAATGTAAAAGATGTTCAAAGGAGTCTTGTTAAGTTCATGCAGGTCAGTTACTTAGGGAACATTGTGTCTAATGTCTCCAAGAGATGACCAATCAAAGAATAGTATATTCACAACTTAGGGTATGTAGTGCATCACATCAGGCCACCAAGAGGAATGTAATATGCTAAGATAGATAACACTTATGAAGGACATCATGCCCAATGTCATCCACAAAGTGATGAACACATCATATAAATGACAAGGCTACACTAGGAACCAAGAATGCAAATGAATTATAGTAATGTATGCCCCCCACTTTAAAGGAATTGTGACACATCATTTTGTGAGCAATTACTTTAAAGTAGCAAAGGGAAAATGAAAAAATAAAATGAGATATGAGAGCCAACTTGGAAAGCCCTATGCCAAGTCATGTGTTTTGAAGTTAGGCAGTGTCATGTCAATGAAAATGAAAAACAAGGAAAGGGAGTTGCCACCCAGAAAAGAGTACACCAAACACATAAAGGATCTATGGTTTTGGGGTTAGTATGTTCATTGCTCGAATGTTTGGATTAAAGAGCTTGGAATTGTCATCATTCCCCAAAGCACATAGAACTGGAAGAGTGATACAAAGAGAATGAAAATGAAAGAAAAAGGAAATTTCATTTTGGGTTAACATGAAAGAGACATTGCAGTCTCAACGCTTTGCATCGTCCCCAAAAGGAAAACACAGTAAAAAGAAAATGAAAAGGTGAAAGAAATTAAAAAAGATTTTGGGTCAACATGAAGGAGAGATTTCAGTTTCAATGCCTTGTGTCATCCCCAAAAGGAGAACACAAAAAAAAAGAGAAAAAGTGAAAGGACCTTTTGGGTCAACATGAAGGAGACATTTCGGTCTTAATGCCTTGTGTCATCCCCAAAAGGAAAACACAAAACAAAAGTGAAAAAGGGCAAGGACCTTTTGGGTCAACATGGAAGAGACATAGGGAATCTCTACGCTTTGTGTCATCCCCAAAAGGAAAACTTGAAAGCGAAAGGAGAAAAGGCGAAGAAGCACGACATATAAAAGAATAGAGATACAAATAGAAGAAGTCTACAAAGAGAGGGAGCATCAATCACACGTTACAGGGGAAAAGGATACACACATGAAAGAAAAATCAAAATAAAAGAAACATGGAAAAGGATAGCAAGGTGAATGAAAGTCAACCATCTAACAAGTAATCTACTTCCCAATCATGTTCAGTGTAATATGAGGGGGGTTGACTATCCAAAGGAAGAATTACAAGCGTTGAACTAGGAGTTGTACCAAGTTCTTCACTTGGTGGAGAGGATTTATCTTATAAACTCATGGTAGATGAAAATAAAGATTTTAAATTGTTATGAACTTCTTCATCTATTTTGGCTATCTCCACATCATCATCATCATCATCAAGATTGATGACAATAGGAGGACGAAGGGTGATTTCCAAGGAAGGATGTATCAAAAGCTGTGCCTATTAGATTGGTTCATTTTGTTGGGAATGTTGGATTGGACTATCTTCTGGTGGGTCAAGAGGAGGGTGGTCATCTATTACTTCTGTCAAAGGTGGAGGTTGAGTTTCTTTATTTTCTTCTATTCAAGAGTGACGAGCAAGGAGACGATGATGACACCTATGTTCCCTAGCACTGCAGTTTCATTTAATTCAATTTAGGAGTTGTTGAGGGGTAAGAGAAAATTGAGTCATCATAGGTTTCTTTTCTTCTGAAGTGGGAAGAATGAAAGAAACCGAAGAAGACGGGTCAACCACTTTCTCTGTAGCTTTATATACTTGTTTAATGCGAACAGGCATGGCATGAGTTTTTTTAATTTTCCCTTGGTCATTTAAATGATGGTGGGGAAGTGTCTAAGGGTGGTTGGTCATGAGGTTGTATGGTTTTCTTAATGTCAGACTTAGGTTGAATCATGGTTTCATCTATGATGGGAGGAGTGGAAGTGGATGAGGACATGTTACGAAGAGAGAATTCAGCTATATTTTTGGCTTTGAAATTTTGATAGGTTATGAAAAAGAAGTCCTTTCAAGGGGTAATGGGTTCCATAGGTTCAGCCCAAAAGGATTCTAAGGAAAAATTACCTTTAGAAATAAGGGATTAAAGCCACTATGGTGTATGGTAAATATTTCATTGCCATGTGGAAACTTCAAACACTTGTGAACCACTGATGGGACCACTTTCATTGAGCAAAGCCAAGGGTGGCCTAGCCACAAACGAAATTGATTTTATTGTGGGTTGATTGAAAATGTTAAATCTGAAGTTTTGGGTCCTATTTGTAATAGAAGCATGATTGATTTGATTGTAGGGCATGAAAAACCAGTATGTGTCTTAATCCATGTAGTCGGTTTATTATAATCATCTTGATAGAGATGATGTAATACTAAAAACTCTTCTGTGATCACATTCTCACCACAGGAAGGATCTATTAATATCCCATTGGTGGGCTTATCATAGATTCTTATGGCACTCTCAAATTTTGCAAATTTGAAGTGCCCATTTCAAAAAAATTCCTCTACACTTTCAGAAGTGCACCTGAAAAAATCTGCCTAAGTGACCTACTTTGGAGGGTCGTATTTTGGAGCATGTTGATTTTTCATGAAAAACCCCTTTGTGATCCCACTCTTGAACTATGTGAGCAGGAATGTCAATTTTTAGATCTTTATGAGATGATTTGCTATTTTTAACAAGTCAAAACCAAACACAATTTGTTCAGTTTTGCACCTGCATTTTCTAAAACCTTTCTAAGAGGTCAACTTCAACCGTCAGTATCTTTTGATGAATGATGATTCAAGAGAATTCCTCTTGCACACATGTTATATTTACCAAAATGATCTATTGTGCCCAATGACAGCTTGCCAGGAGTTGATTTGATATTTTTTCAATGAGGTGATTTGATCAATTTTAATTGGTTTTGAACAGGCTGTTGTTTTAGAAAGTTCAACTAAGCAACTTTGTAGATTAATAACTTTCACCTCGTGACTCATTTTACTGACCCATCTATTGCACTCCATTCTTGGATTGAATTTCTACAACCATGCATGTTTTTATGGCTCTAGGAGGTTGTTTGACCAATTTTCAAAGCTGATTCCAGAGCCAACTTAGCCAGTTTTGCTCATTTTGCAAAAGTGCCAGAAAGCAAATTTTAATGGCAACCTAGTTTGAATTTTCTTGCCAGAAGCACTCAGAGGCTGTGTCTGATCAATTCAAGGGTAAAGTTGCTTGAAAATTATTATTTTTTAGTTGGGACCACATGGGGACCCGACATGCTCCATCCTATTATGAGGGTGCAAGTGTTGCATCACAGCCTATTGGAGAACATTTTGGTTATAAAAGAATGAATTGCAAGGCATTGTTTCTTCAATGAATTTTCAGTTGTTATTACTATAAATCCCTTCAATTGACTCTAATGGGACAACGATGTCCATTTGAGTTACCATGGGATAAGGTCACAACAATATTTGATCTTGCTAAGTTGTTAGACAATTACATAACATTGAGAGAGAAAATCATTTTACAATCCAGTATGGTTTAGGTTTCTTGATATGTGGCTACACATTTTGAGATTATTGATGAGTGCATTTTAAAATGGATGAAGTACACCAATTGTCTTATGCACAAAGAAGCCAAATGAAAGGGGTTGTTTGATGTAGAAAAGGGGGCTTGAGCAAAGGTCTAATGAAATGATGAAGAAACACAAGACCTATATGGCCTAGGATTTTCTTATCTAAACTTACCCATTGATTGCAGTGTGATTGAATTTGTTCCACATGAAGGGAAACTTACACTTGTAGTGATAATGTTTCAAATTGTTTTACGAAATTCTATTTTCATGCATCTTCATGAAAGTTTGTTTGTTGCAAACACTGGGGGCACCCATGTTAGTTACAAAGGATCAATCCATGAGGTAGGGAAATAGCTAGGCACATGGTCTATTTGAAAAATACCTCTATTAACTGTTGTCACTACTAAATGGTGCATCAATGCAATGAGGGAGGGTGCGGTCTATAGCCAGTTTATGGGCATCCACCAAAGCATCAATGAAGATAGTTTATTGGCTGCATATACACCATAATGCATTTGTTGAAAATGCTTTAGAAAATTTTATGAAAATATTTCTTGTGCATGGAAGGGAAGAAGCTCAAATGGTTATGTTGAAAATCCTTAAGGAAATTTCAAGCAAATTCTTTTGGCAGGGGTGCCATGATTACTAAACACACAAAATTGATGTGTTGAAAATGCTTTAGAAACTTTCAAGCACGCATTGAGTGAATGATTGTGCCAAGTACCGGAGCAAGGTATTCTTCATCAATACCATGCACCATGAATACCATCACTGGTGAATGGCTTAAGCTAGCACAAAATGCATATGTTGAAATGGCTTTAGTAACTTCTAGGCAAATGCAACTTGCAGATGCAAATGGGTGCCACTGGTAAAAAGAAAAAGACGAAGCATGGTGGAACGACCACTTAGATGGTTGAAGGTGTATGCAAGATGATGATTGAAAATTCTTTAGAGACTTTTAAGTGAATGCAATGAGCATTAAAGGAGCCTCTGTTGATCTTGCAGAGGGAAGGTTTCCACCATGACCAAGTAGAGTAGCTGAAACATGAAATTTAGGGAAAAATGCGAATGAAGGGCCAAAGAGAAATCAACAGCTAAGGGAGAGAGGATGAAGTAGCTGAATCTTGATGGTTCCCCACTAGCTCGCAGTTGGAAAGTGCTCACTCGTTAATCCCATCAAGATGGTGAGATCAAAACACATGGAGTGGTGGGTCCCGAGATTTTTTTCAAAGGCTTTCATTTTATGAGAAAAGATTTTAAATATTCGAGTGAAGGGTAAAAGTTAAATGTTGTTGGGCCAACATTTAAGAGGCTATAGGTAAAATTTGTTTACCTAATGATGTGATTTTAAAGCCTCATTTTCTTTAAAAGGAAAATATTTAAAAAAAAGATATGTGGGAAAGAGATTGAGGTGGGCCCCTAAATTGTTTGTAAGGCCCGATAAAACAAAGCCTTCTATTTGTTTGAAAAGGCAAGATATTTAGAAATAAATATTTCCTACAAAATATTTAAAATTCCCCCCAAATGCTAAATTAAAGGCATTTTAAATAATGGGTGAAATGGTACAAAGGTAATCTTTTTTTAGTCCTATGTTAAATATTTGAAGGCTTTATTTATTTAAAAGTAATGCTTTTAAATATGGAGTGGGGGATATGGATATGGATAAAATATTTTATCCAAGTGAATTTAAAATCCTCACTATTAAAGAGAAGAGATTCTAAATTGAAGTGTATATAGTAAAATACACAAGGAATTTTTTTTTGTTGAAAGTGAAAGTGCAGCTATGACAAACAAAGAGAAAATGAAAGGTTTTCATGGGAAATTTTCACGGGAAAAACTATTTTTCAGCTGCTGGGTGAATGAGTGAAATTCCTCACATGGGAAATTTTTCAGTTGCTTGACAACTTGAGACAAAGGCTGAATTGGAGGAAAGATTAGTTGCAAAGAGGAGAGATGAGAGAAGCTTTGCAAAATTCTGATGAATGGGAAACAGGTTGCTAGATGTCATCAATGGATCAGTTTTAGGGTTGCTTCTATTTTCTATTTCTTCTCTTCTCTTCTCATTGTTTGAGGGTTCTAAATTCTTGTGTGGTGCTGGGTAGATAGAGAAATGTTGAATTCTGAGTCATAATCTAAGTCTGTAAGCTATAAATTCTAATTTCATGAGTAAATATCAACCAATTTGTGCAAATAAATCATGAAAGTCATGAATATCATCAAATTGTCTCCAAATTTGTATAGTTTAAGTCATATGAATTCAATAATACAGAGTATCTTTGAGTTTTTTATCTCAAATTTCATGAGATTGTTTTATTATTTCATTGTTCTATTTCAATGAAATGGTTAAAATGCTTTGAGTAGATAATTGTGATTTCAAGTGTGTAGGTTAGATCTGATAAGGAGAATTTGATTGATAACAAAAGAGGGTATGTTAGTGTAGTACATTAGCAGTTGTGAATCCACTAGTTGAAGTCTGTTTGCTGATGAATTCACTTTATGAATTTGACTCCATGGCCCAAAATTAGGCAATAGTCTATCATTCAGCTTGATGCATCTTAGAAACAAACTTAAATTCAAAATCATTTTAAACCATGTTGTTTGGTTGAGGTTTAGTGTTCTACTTCCCAATTGCTTAGTGAGTGTTGAAATACCAAGAATGCAACCAAATTTGAGGTTGTCAATGCTTTCCTTAGTTATTTTCATTGGGATTTATCTTCTATAAAAAGCAATGTTTGTGTATGGTTGAATTAAGTTTTAGGCATTGTATAGGTTGACCCATCTTGGTCCTATAGAGCCAAAAGTGTAGAAGATTTCAGTCTTTGACTAAATCTTGTTAGTTGGCCAAATCAACCTTTGAGTCTGAGCATAAGACATTGGATAAGTCTTTAGGATTCAAATGATCTTTTCGATTTAAAACACCAACAAATTCTACCAACTATGTAAAAAGGACCATCAGGAAGTTTTTGAAGTGTATCTTTAGCATAAAAAGTGATATCAAGAGATTTATTGTTTTGGCCCTTATGAGGGATAACATCTATTGTACCCACAAGTTTATCCATAGGAGTAACTTGGGTAACAGTTAGAGTTATATCATGTTATTCACTGTTTGTATCAACATTCATTACATCAGTGTTTGAAGGTTTACTAGCCTTGACAAATGAGATATTTTGATTAGGCATGGGGTTGGTGAAAATTTGTAAATTCTAGTTAGGGGGTGCAATGGACTTATTTCCTTGATCATTAACACCCGCAATCAAAAAATGGCCTGAATCAATGAGGTCTTGAACTAAATGTTTTAGAGGTTTGCAGTGTTCAATGTCATATCCATTTTGGCGATGAAAATGACAATAAGCATTAGGTTTGAAGGTGGGTGGTAATGGATAGTTTGGATCAAGTGGTTTAACGGGTGGAAAAGTGATCATGTGTTGTTGGAGCAATTGGTTCATTGTATTATGTAGGGTATTAGGTAAGGGAGTAAATTATCTCTTCGGGTCCCCATAGGTATAAGGCACCGCCGCTTTAACAGCTGCCACTTGGTTTGGAATTGGTTGAGTTGGTTACAGTTGTGGTTGAGTAGGTGGATTGAACTGTAAAAAGCCTCTATTTGGTTTGTGAAAGTTTTGTGTATTGTTTTGATTGTTGTGTTCAGGTTTTTTCAGCTCGATTAAAAGTGGATTTTGAATCACGACTTGAAACCGAGTTATGATATTCACACAAGGTTGTACATAAATGCATAAATGAAGGGAATTTCATCATAGTTAGTTTATCCTGAAGGTTTGTGTGCAATTTTTTAATAAATATCTTCTACAAATGTGCATCAGGAATCTTGACATCAATTTGAGCATACAAGGATTGGTATCATGAGATAAAATTAGTTATTTTTTCGTTCATATTTTGTGTACATCTGATGAGGTCAACCATTGTCTTTTTAGGTGTCATGTGAACTTGAAAGTGACTTATGAAAGCATCCACCAATTCATTGAAGGAGCAAATGGAATGATTGAGAAAGTTGGAGAGCCACTCTAATGTAGTGTCTTTCAAGGTCCTTGGAAAAAGTTTGGCTAAAAGTTTATCATCAAGGAAAAATCACTACATAAAGCTGTATAAGCATTAACATGGTTGATAGGGACTCCTTTACCTCCGTATTTCTCAAACTGAGGTATTTCTATCCCTTGTGGCATCGGGGTGTGTAATATTTCTAAGGATAAGGGGATCCTACGGACATGATATGTGGGTGGAGTGGTTTAACCTTATCTAATGGTGGAAAGTTGGTGTTGCATGGAAGAAACTGTGTTAAGGAGTTGTGTAAGAACAGGGTCAAGGTAAGTGGTTTTAGGTGGAAGGGAAAATGGTGATGGAGTGTAGGTGATGTTAGGGGAAGTGAAAGGAATACTAAGGGGGGTGAAGGTGGTGGAGGGACTTGCGATGCCACAAGAGAACTAGGAATGCTAGCTGGAATTGGGAAAGAAGTAGCTCCATAATTAACCTGGTGCATAGTTGAGGTGACTTGCGGATTTGTATAAGTTGGTATGGATGCTATGGTTGAATGGGGAGGAACTTGAGGTCCTCCTTGGTTTATAGGAATGTTTGCAGATTGGGTATTAGAAGAGGCATGTTTATTGTAAATCTTGTCAATTCTCTTCATAAATTGTAAGCCATCATCACTTTCAATCAAATGATGAATGTTTTCAATTGTGGGTATGATAGTGGTGGAAATATTTTCAAGTGACAAATCTTGTTGTAAATGTGCAAAATCCTCATGGATATTAATGATGTTTTCTTGTAGGAGGGAGTTATTTTGGGTGTCAACATTCATTGGATGGAAAGGTGAACGCATAGAAGTGGTATTTTCAATGCCTAATGCACCATTTCCCATACTATGAGTAGGAGCTCTTGAGATCCCAAGGTCCATAATGAAAGTGCTATCATGGGAGGCCATGAGTCTAGAACTTCATCTCACTAAAGTATTATCGATGGGGCACCAAACATTCATACAAGTACCACAAAAGATATGCAAATGCAAAGTAATATAGGAGTTCTAAATACAAATAACATAAATTATACTAACTATAACCAACAAGTAACTAAAAAAAAAAGAAATCCAGGAAAATTCTAGAAAATGTCTTAAAATGCAATATGAACAGTGCAGGTGGACTAATTTTCCCAGGGTGGTGAATGAGTCTAACTATGAGACCTTTTTGTGTTTTTCAAAAAAATTAATGTGATTCTAAAGTTATTTAGAATGCAATTAAGGATGCAGAATGCAAATTTTCAGTTTTTTCAATGATATGCAATTCAAAAATGAAATCTAAACAAAGCTTTTACTAATGCAATATGAGAAGTCCTAGAATGCAAGAACAAAACAATATGCTAATTGAATGTTTATGCAAATGTAATCTAGGATGCAATATGTGAATGAAATCAAAAATTAAAAGTGTTCAAAATGTAGGTTCACCAAAATGAATCATAGATTTTTGGCACCAATGCACTTCTCTAGCTCTACTAGGGTTTTTCATCTAAAAGGAGAGAGGTAGGGCCAAAAATGCTAAGGGGTTCATTCAAATTATGTTATGTATGATGTTGTCTAAGCTAAATGAATTAAATTAAATACAAGTAAGTGATCTAGATGAATGATTATGAATGAAAAACTAGGATTTAAACTATGCTGCAAAACACACTGTGATATGTAAACAATGAATTAAGAGATGAATAAATGCAAAAAAAAAGAAATGGGATGAAACAAAGTGTACTTGGGCAAGATTTCAGGAATCTAGAATGTCCTGAATGATTTTTGAAGTTACAAAAATTAACAATGGGACTCATTCGCCCAGGGTGGCGAATTAGTCTTGCTATTGGTGAAAAACTATCGGAAGCAAGTTTATGACTGTCAGGATCCAGAATCTAACAAAACTTATATTTTCAGTCTTAAGGTGGGACTCATTCGCCACTCATGGAAAATTAGTCCTCTCCAAATTTTTTGAGAAATTAGGAGACAACTCTACAACACTAGATCTGGAAATGTCTGCTTGTCGGGTTGCCGAAGTCAATTATGTAGGAAACAGAAAAAAAACCTTCTCCAAGCTTGAAATAGAGTTGATTTTACTTGAAGCACCTAATTTAATTGTTGACCAATCTTCAATCACCTAAATTCTTGTTAAATCTACATACCTAGGTTTGCAAACACACATGCAAGAGGGAAAAAATGGTTGAGGGTTAGCAAATAGGGGTTTGCCTTGGTCAAACCCCACTTTAGTAATCAAACCCTTAATGAAATAATGAAATGAAAAAGAATGATAAACTAACAACATGCAAATGCTATCAACTTACCAAACCCTTGATGATCTAAATCTAATATAGTGTCAATGGATGCTCCAAAATGCTTGAATAGTGCTTGATTTGATGTTGTAAGATGCTTGAATTCTTGAGATTGCTTGAATATGATGTGTGAATGGTGGAGGATGTAAAATGAGGTCAAAATCACTTATTTATACAATCTTGTGCCTTAGTAACCCATTCATACCTCATCAAAAGCCGACATCAAGTGATTTTGAATAAAAACCTGAAAGGAATTTTTTTTTTTTGAATTTGGAGCCAAGGTGGACTCATTTGCCACTTGTGGTGAATGGGTCCCACCTAGGACTTGAAAATGGGTGTTGGGAATTATCTTGTATTTAATGTTGTTATTTGGGTTTACATTAAAAAATGCACTTAATTAAGCTTTATAAGTGCATAAAGGGGTCAAATCAAGCATAAGAAAGGGGTGAATAGTGAAGTTATGCCTAGAAAAGTGTGAAATATTTTTACAAGACTTTACAACACTTAAAAATAGGACTTGATTAGTGATGAACAGGTGATTTTTAGGTGAATTCCAATGAATAGATTCTAGAAGAGTGTAGAAATGTTTTACAACACTTCACAACACCTTCACAAGACGTCATGATTTGAATTTTACTACCTAAATATGCATGTTGAAGCCATGTTACATCATAAAATTAGAGAAAAATAGACCAAACATCATGAAGCAAGGCCTAAAATGATAAGGGTCCATTTTTCTATGGTGCATCATGATCACTCTGATTGTATAGTGTAGAGACATTGTATGCAATGGCATGCCCAAAATAAGAGCACTGATGGAAAATAATGACATGTGCTTGATTGTAAGACATGGATGGAATTTGATAATAGATGGCCTAATTTTTCTCAAGATCCTCATAATATAAGGTTAGGTTTGGCTCTAGATGGAGTGAGCCCATTCTTAGATCAATGCACTAAATGGTCAACTTGGCTAGTGTTTTTAATAAGTTATAACTTGCCTCCATGGTTAGCAACTAAACCATTTTTCTTAATGCTATCATTGATTATACCAGGAAAGAAAAGTGTGACTTCAAATACAATTGATGCTTATCTAGAGTCATTATATGATGAGCTAATTGAATTGTGGAAAGGAATTGAAGCAATTCAATCTTTAAGGGATGGTCATTCAATCAAATTCACTTTAAGAGCTTCCTTATTGTTTACGATTCATGATATTCCTACATATGGCACGTTGTCTAGTCTTAGTGTTCATGGATACCAAGGATGCCTTGCTTACAACTTTAAGGATTTTGTGAGACACTCAATAATTTTGCTTAAGTGTATTTATTGTGGACATCATGCTTACCTTAAAATGGATAATCCATATCATCAATAAAAAACATGGTTCAATGGTCAAGAAGAGAATCATGAAGCACCATTGCTAATAATAGGTGATTACATTGTTGAGAATGGACAAAAAAAAATGTCATTCTTTGAAAATGATGGGATTATTGGTAGTAGATATGATCCATGTAATGAAAGCGGTGTAAAAAAGTTGTGCATATTCTATAAGTTGCCATACTTTAAGGATATATCCATTAGGAATACTATTGACTTTATGCACATACTGAGAAAAATATAGCCTATGTTATTATAAAAAATCTTTTAGGTGCTTTTGCTACTATTTCATCATGTGATGACTTTCAACAACTAAAGATTCATCAAAATCTTTGGGTTGAAAAATATGATGATGAAAAATATAGAAAACTTAGTGCTCCTTATGTTTGGACAAAGGAACAATGTGTACAATTCTTACAGTTCATGTCTCAGACTCACTTTCCCACTGGAATGTAAGTAGTAGTATTAGAAGCAAAATTGATATTAATGGCTTAAGAGGCCTCAAGACCCATGACTATCATGTCATAATGGAGAATATTTTACCTATTGTGGTAAATTTATTAAGTTTGGAAAAGGGGCCAAGATTGGTAGTTATAAGGTTGGGCAGGTAATATTAAAGAGAATGAGTTTACATGTATTAGAACCTTTTAACTTTGATAGTTTGATGGAAGAGGTTGTTGAAGTCCTTTGTTTATTGGAACGATAATTTCCACCAACAATCTTTAACATTTCTATGCATCTTTTGATACATCTTCAATATGAACTAAAGCATTGTGGCCTAGTAAGACCAAGTTGGATGTATCTTATAGAACGATAAATGATGGTTTTGAAAAAAAATGTTCATATTAGGGAAAAAATGGAAGGCAACATGTCTGAGGGATATTCAATGCAAGAGGCCATGGGATTTTGCACAAAATATATGAAGGATTTTAAAAATGTCAATCAACATGTATGGGACGATGACAAAGAAGACACAATTGTAGGTGAAGTATTAGAAGGAAATGGATGTTGCTTAAAGCTATCACATTAACAAAGAAGTGTGATACATGCCTATATTCTTCAAAACACATCTTCATTCGATAAGTGGCGTAGGAAAAATAAAAATTACACAATAATTTATTTACTCAATTGCATTTACACATTTATATTATCAATATTACTATTTGTACGTTAATATTCTATGTAGAAAATATAAAGAAGACAATCAAGCTTGGATGCAACATTGACCTCAAAGGCACAAATGTCATGCTGATTTGATTCAAGGTGATTCTTTTCTAAAATTTGAAGAATGGGTTGCTAATGCATTCAGTGATGCAAAAGAATAAGGTCAAGATATAACAATGGAGGAAAATGAGCTTTCACAATCTCCACATTTATGGGCTATGTGGTTTAGTGGAATGTGGGCCTATGGTAGTCATTTAAGAGTGGAAGAAAAAGAAAAAAGGAAAGATAAATTGTGATTGTGTTATTAGTGCTGAATTTCTTCACGAAACTGAGAAGAAATTTTATGTTGGATTCATCCAACAAATTATTCTAGTGGACTATGGTGAAAATAGTCATATATTATTAAAATGTAAGTGGATTTGACCATTTGTAGTACAATTTGATGAGTATGGATTTGTACGTGCAAATATAAGACATTTTTTTATTAGAGAAATATGTGACGTATGTTTCCCCTCTTTAAATTAACCAATAATTTCTAATTGATGATGTAAGAAGCTCGAGATGGTCATATGTCATTCAAACTGAGTCTCGTTCAAAATGAAAATTCATAGAAGTTGTTGATATAATGCTTGATGGTAAATATATTAATTTACAACAAACATTCGAAGAAGTGGATGAAGACGATGATGGAGTGTTTGAAGAAGAAATTACTAATGAAGAGATTGGGAGAGAATATGCATTGCATGTCATAGATGAGGATGAGGAAGAAAATAAAGTAGATGCAAACATGAATGATTAGGATTCCGATCTTGCTAGAAATGCAAATGATTATGATGATTGTTTGTCACCTTAAGAGGTTAGCTTGTCACATAAACTTTGGTTATATGTATGGTGTAATTTATTATTGAATGTAATAAAGATTTGAGTATAGGTATGCTTATTCACTATTGTTTTATTGATACATTTCTGAATGTAATCATCATTATTCTACTGGTTCATTGTATACAAAACATGAGATGTTCATTGTTGCTTTGAAGTGCATTTAAAGTTAGGTTCAATCATGTTCTTATTTTTTCTTACTTTGTTTCAAAATTTGAAATTAATTTTGTTTAGTTAGAATATAATTTCTTGTATGTCCCATATGTTTTCTAGATGCAAACATATAATGAGCATCTTTGATTTAATAATACATATAGATATCTTAAAATTAGGTAAAATAAGCCTTCCCATTACAAACAAAGAAATGATCTCTTAGTTCTAAATGACACTAAAAACTAAAACTGAGAGACTGCAAAATTAGAAAATTGTTCAATCTTTTCAATAAAATGATATCTAAAATACTACAATCATAATAAAATCCAATACCACACTACCACAACTGCCAATAGAGGTATGTGTGGGATGAAAAGACATATAGGTCAATGTACAAATGCTTAGTGAAATAATGCAACAACCAAATATGAATAACATAGGGTGGGGGTGGGAACATGTTAACAACTGAAGTAAACCACAACCCCACAAGGGGTAAACACTAACAATTTGTGGTATGTTAGTGAAAAATCACTCAACCACTAGAATTAACCTATTATCCCATGAGATTCCAAAGGGGTGTGCATGAGGGGTGGTGGTACTACTACCGTTTCCCCACAATGGTCTTCATATGATAGAGCGGTATGGTAGTGAACAGTCACTCAATTTCTATAATTAACACCCTGTCCCACGGGAGTCTAAAGGGGTGTGCGCGGGGTGGTGGTACTGCTACCATTGCACCATAGTAGTCTTGAATAGTGTGGTATGGCAGTGAATAGTCACTCTAATGCTAGAATTAACCGACCATCTTGTAAGGGGTGGTGGTACTACTAGCGCTACGCCATAACAGTCTTTAAATGACAGAGCGGTACTGTGGTACAAGTTGTCAAGCATTAAATGATTACACTATTTGATTTCCCAAGATCAACAAAATGTATTCAAACTCAAAATATGGGTAGATTCTAAAATATTTTGCATGAGTTGACATTAATAGCGAGGTGACCAAGCTCAACAATAAATATTACTTGGGACTCAATGAAATTTTGACAATCATTCACAAAGCTCAGCGTACCAGAGGCAAGGGAGTTCAAGTAGGAAAACTCTGTAGCTATTATTTCATCACTGGGTAAGTTCATAGACGCCCTCTGTAGCAAGTGTATAAGAACTGAATTTTCTTCTACAAGTAGACACCTAAAAAATCAAGTAGGAGTAAATTCTTCATCATGCCACCCAAAAAAAGTCAACTTGAGAGTAAAAAGGAAGAGTCCACAATTTCTAATCAAAAAAGATATCCTTATAACAATCCATTTTAGATGTGTTACCTAGTTTTATAGACAAAGGATCCAAAAAGGTGTTTAAAGATACAACCCATCAATGTAGAGACCCAATTATCCCTATCTCAGAGTGGGATCTATTTTGGTACTTCTATGAAAAAAGGATTGAGAAGGTTCCAGTTTTGAATCCTTGGACCTTAGATTTGGCCAAATTGATAGTCCCAAATGTCTTTGTAGATGTTGAGTTTATTAAAGTATTGGGACAATATTATCACCTAACTACTAGGACTATAAGAATGCCAGATGGTTCACCATTAGTGGTGTTGACTAAAGAAACAATTATAGAGTGTTTTATGTGAAACAAACAAGCTATCACTAAGGTCGACTTGGAAAGAAGTGAGGAGGATTATAGGAGATTGAGAAAAATGTATAGGAGTGATGAACTTCCTTTACACATGAAAAATGGTGTAAACAATAGGAGGATACCTATCTCCCCCTCCCAAAATGAGCCATTTTCCATAGAAGACTTCCAAGTATATTTCAAAAGAACTTATTTTTCTTTGTGCCAAGTGCTTGGAATAGATGTTGAAGAGAGGATTCCAACATATCTAATGATGATGGCAATGAGGATACAAAATCCTAAAGTCAACATTGAGTATGACTTTGCTGCTGAAATTAAGAAAGGGCTACATGAGGGATTTTTGCAAGTAAAAGAGTTCACATAGCTCCCATCACTTTTAGGAAATACTCTCTACTGTGTCATTTAATATTGTACCAAAACATAAAAAGATGGACTAAAAGAATGTGTTTGGGAATGACTGATGATGAAGGGAACAGGTTGCCTGTACAGAACAGGTGTTACATCTAGGATAGTAGATGTAAAAATAGTGATTATTTAATATTTCATGATGATTTTATAGTAAAGGTCATGGCTGCTCTTGGTCATATTTCACCAATATTTCCTAATAAAATCATGCAAGTATTAAGACCTTTAGCATTGAAGCCAAAGAAAGGACACACTCACAGTTTCAATGACTGGTTCTTTCTAGTAGACTAAACAGTAATAAGGGTCTATGGGTGCCTCAAGCCCCACATGTTTTACCTAAATTTGTTTCTATTCGAATTGCATTTTTAGAATTTATGTGGAAAATTTTATGGATGGAGCAGGACGTTATGAAAAGACAGAAAAGGGGACAATCCTCCCTGACCTAACTGAATGTGAGGGGCTATCTGTAGGGTTTGACACTCTTGAAGAATTGAAAAACTATTTGAAGATGCAGTATTCACTGAAGTCAAAAGGAGAAAGGGTCTTCGATCCTAAAGGACATATTAATTTTATAAAGTAGACACTTCTCACTAAAGCTAGGATTACCCATGTAATGGACTAGAAAGAAGATGTAATAAGAAATTTCTTTACACCTGATGAAGTTTTTCAAAGGAAGAGGAAGTGGGAAGTCATAAAGAGGCTTGAGGAGGAGAAGAAGAAAAGGGATAGTGGGTTCCAAGGATTCTATGTTGAAGAAAAGGATCTTATTAGAAGGATGAATGTAATAATTGACAACTTTGAAAGATTATATGTTGAAATAGAAAAGAAACTTGAGGGCCAGTCTTTGAAACCCTCCAAGCTTCCCATGAAACCAAGTGGTACTATAATAAGAAAGCCCCTACTAGACACTGCCACAATACAATCAGAAGCATCCCATGAGCAGCCAAGTCCTAAAAGGCAGAAGCCACATGGAGTGGCATATGAAATAAGTGAAGGAGTAGGGGATACTGAAGAGGTAGTCGATGTACTTTTTAATTTTAAAGATGATGAAGTTGATCAACCACCACCTAAGCTTGCACCTAATTCTCACAAACTAGAAGAAAGAGTGGATGCACATGTGCATAATGATCAAGAAGTGCATGATGACAAAAGGGTGATTGCTTCCCTTAGATTTATTGAAGATGATGAATTTATTCAAACTCCCGAGTTTAAGGATTTTTGGTTTAAGATGTAAATGAAAGAATTTGAGGAGAGAATCCAAATTAATAAGATAGGAATTGAGGAGTCACAACATGACTAGATTTTTTCCCAAACTTTTGAAGAACTCAAGATTAATGAAATTAATGTTAGCCCCCAAGAAGCGAGAAAATTGGTCAAAGAAAGCAATATACTAATTATTCCTGGGATGGAGTTAAAAAGGATATTCTTACTAGATCAAGTAGGAAGCCAAGAAGATCCCATGTTGGTTTCTGAATTCAATTCAGATAAGGGAATGAGTGGCATAGGTTACAATCCAAGACTTGAAACCCTAGCCTTTTGGAGAAAGCAAAAAGGAACAGAAAAACCAAGATTGCTTGATGTTGTAAAAGAAATGAGAGGGACTTCCATGGTAAATACACTTCAAGACACATCAGCATTGGAGGCAACTACTATGACAATGCACTCAACAATGTTTACTAGAGATGTGGTTGAAGCTATGGAGCTTAGATTGGGAGAATATGAGAAATCACAAATTGATCTAAACGATGAAGTGAATAGGCTATTCATAGAAAATGTGAAATTAAAATAACAGTTGAAGGGATTAGGTCATCCCCAAAGCACAAAATTAAGAGTATACCATCCCCCTACTATCCAAACTGATATAGGTGAAATCACTATTGAACAAGTTAATGTGCTAAAACAAGAAATTGAGAAGTTGAAAAAGAGTAATGAAGAAGCAGAGGAAATAGAAAAGAGAGAAACCCTTAGGGTATTGAAACAAATCTTGGAGCATAATGTTAAACTAATTGTAGAAAAATTGGAAAATGTGTATGAATGTTATGTCTCCTTGTCACAAGCAGTTGATTAGATAAAGGACCATGTACCTATATTGGACCCCTTATTCAAGAAATAGCAACTTGTACATCACACTTTAATGACTTTGTGCAGAATTTTACAAATATTTTGAATCGTCATAGATGAATTTCAATACATGTCTACAAAAGAGAAAAAGATCAAGGCAAGAGTGGATTCATTTCACACGCTAAAGTAGTGGTTCGTTCCTAAGATACTAAGGGATGATGATCAACTGAAAGGCTCCAAGGATTGGATAGATGAGTTTAGAATTTTTTTTCCCAACTACCTCACTAATATATAAAAGAATGGTGACATAAATATTCACTGCCTCATTTTAATCTTGGGTGGAATAATTGAACTGGATGATGGGTACTCAAAATTCATCGTGGATACCAAAGGGTTATTAGACAGTAGATGCAAGAGTCACTTGGCCAACACAAAAAAAATGCAGGAGTAAAAATGGCCTCATGGTTACACAGTGTACCAATGGGAGGAGACATATCTAGCTCCCCCAAAAGAATAGGCCTTTTAGTGAAGTACCAATCCTTGCAAATACTATCATGGAGAGAGGACCTTTCCAGATCTGAGTGATCATAGGTACCTTACGATGAGTAAAAAACTTTTGTATCTTGCGAGTGCTATGGACTTCAACATCTGATAAATTATCTTCACTTCTCATCTTTCATTTATTTTAAAGTTTTATGTAATCATATGTAAACAATGATAATTAAGACTTTTTGATTTATGTTAAAAGTGGGCAACTATCAAGACACTTTTTGACATGTCAGTGAGGACAAAAATTTGAAATGTATTGTAAAATCTTTTTGAAGATCAATAGAATGAAGTTATAATTGGTGGTAAAATTCTGATTTCAATTGCTTGATGAAGTGAATTAATGAATGCTATATTGTTGTCTCTAGTTTGATCTTTCCTTGTTATTTAAATAAATATATCAAGGGTATATCTAGTTTATCAAAACAAATTTGTTGTCAAAAAATTCATTGTATACTACATTTTGGTGTCAAATCTTTGGTAATTATGGTTAGTTTCATCACATTCAAATTCTGAATTCTAGGAAATTATATACAATAAATAGATTGACAGTTGTTTGGATAGTGAAATTAGCTCTCTTAGAAATTAACTGAAATATCTTGTCTTGAAATATCTAGAAGGATTATTTTAATTAAGGAAGATTTTGTGGTTATTTTTCTAACAATGATTTTATAGTGTATCTAGCTTAATATTTTCATTCAAGATATAGGTCATGATCAAAGTGAAGCACATACTGAAGAATATGATACTCTCCTTCAAACCCTCAACCTCACTTAGTTTTGTCTACTTACATGGGGATATTAAGGAAGTTGCTAAACAATTAATATATATCATGTGTTGTTTGTGAAAGAGAATCCAATGAGATCCAATTGTAGGAGTCCAGTTAACACTGAGAGGGGGGGGGTGAATTAGTGTTAACAAACAAATCAAATTCTTTTTTTAAATATTTTAACAAAACTTTGATAATGAATGATTTTATGCTAAGATACAAATGAACAAATAATGAAGCAAACACATTTAAAACATTGACACGAAATTTTTCTTGAGTGGAAACCCTCCTGGGGAATAAAACCACTCGAATGTGGCCTCACTGGCCTTATCTAAAAAAATATTCTTTGTACAAAGCCTCACTGACAATGGTGCTATCTCACTGATAGTCTTATAGTGTTATGTCACTGATAGTCTTTTGAAATGTACCAGTATGAAAGTAGTATAAATACAGAGTTGATCTTTGTTTCATTAAACATAAACTATGTTCTGTAATGACCTCAGAATCAGAGTTACAAAGTACCAAGCCTCAAAGCAATATATTTCCCTTCAAAAATATATAATTTGTTCCTTTCAAAAACCTCTCATCATTTTCATTGAATGAGTAATACAATCTATATAAAAGTTCTCTACTTTTAAAAAAATTGTTTGAAAACTCTATGAGTAACTGCCACATGAAACTAAACCAACAACTACCTTTGTTGATTACAAAAATACACAAATTTTTAATGCAAATATTCCTCCATAATACACCAATAAACAAACTCGACAAGAAAATTTTATTATAAAACAGTATAAAACTATTACAAAAATGATAGAGCCGACAAACCCAAATAACCTTACAAACAAAGACACGACTTTCTAATCCAAAGAGAAACCTATGACACTTTACAAGATAGAAACTCTTTAATTACAAATCTGAAGTAGGGTTATTAACAAAAGATAACATTTTACATATAAAAAAAAAAACCCTTAAACTCAATAACGGACCCGAACAAGATTTCTCTGTTTTGAATCTTGTTAACAAACAAACAACTTGTATTTACAAATCTGTCACAAGGATAATCTAGAACAATTTTACTCTTCACTTCTTGACACTAAAAAATGACAATAAAGGAGACTTTTAAAAATTATCAAGAAGCCTATGAAAATATGAAGAAAAACTCATTCACACAGACCCATCATAACAATGCGCACAGATTAAACAAACCCTCTTCCATTTACAATTGTTTTTAACAAAAGAAATCACTAGGCTCAATAAACTCGAGGATCTTCATACAACTAAACAACATTAAGAGAAAGAATGACCAACAATCAAGTTAATAAAGATGCAAAAAAACAAAGAAAGGAATACACCTGATACACCTGATGTCGGCACAAATGAAAAACTTCACTGTAGCTTCTTACTGTAAGTTCTTGTCTCCTTGCAAACCATGCAACTGACTTCTAAGATAAGTTTTGCTCACAAACAACCACCATGATTAGGGTATCAAACCCTAACTAACAAAGAATGAATTAAATACCAATGCATATCAAAGCCTCAAAGAATTTCTGCATTTCGACATAATAACTTTTGAAGTCCGGGAATTATGATGGGAATAATTTCCCATGCAAGTCAAAAAAATAATGACTACTGACAGCCGAAAGAATCTTTTAATCTTTCCTTTATAAAAATTCATTATTACCTTCTATCATCATGAGCCTTTGAAAAAAGTCAAATTTCCACCCCTTTCTTTTTTTTCAAAGATTTCCTCACAATGATGTAGCCTTGTGCAAGAAATATAGTATGTCAAAATACCTCATAATCTTTGGATCTAACAATATTGCTTTGTGATATATGTAACAATGTCTCATTTTAGAATAACACCTATATCACTGCACTTCAGTAAAGATGTCGATAGATATGCACATGAATGATACAAAACTAAATGCAAGATGAGGATCAACATAGATATATAAACACATGCAAAACTAAAGAAAATAACCATGTACACAGCCTGTAACATCATCCTTAGTGTATTGACATTAATACCAAACAATACTGAGGGACAACAAACTCCCCCTTTGGAATTGATGTCAAACACAAAGCTATAATATACCTATTCTGAACATGATGACTGCATAGAGTACATACCCATACCATCCTGTCACATAGCAGAGAAACCATCAGATACAACTGAAGACTGAATAATCAAAGCATATCATCATAAAGATTGCATATCACTGTGAAACACAAGCTAAAACAACTGAACTGTATACAAGATCTGAACTGTACACAACACCATATATAAAAAAAAATGCTTGTACCAAAATCTTCCCCTTTTGACATAATGCCAAAAAACAACTGTACTCTGAAATACCAAAAAAAAACTGAGGGACAAAGGAATATGCAAGAACTGATCCCCCTGACTCCATGCACTGGAGTTAACATGGAAGAGAACTGATAGAGACAACTCCAAGCTTGTCTCTGAGCAATTCAAACTGAGCTTTAGGAAGGGATTTGGTAAAGATATCAGCCACTTGATCATTAGATGCCACAAAATCTAGTACAACTTCATTTGCCAACACCTTATCTCGTAGAAAATGATACCTTATATCAATATGTTTAGTTCTAGAATGCTACACAGGGTTTTTGGAGATATTAATAGTACTTGTATTATCACATAAAATGTGAACAGGTCTAACAACATCAACCTGTATGTCCTTCAAATTCTGAACCATCCAAAGCACCTACATACAACAAGTAGCAGCTGCTATATATTCAGCCTCAACAGTTGACAAGGATACTGAATCCTGCTTCTTACTATGCCAGGCTACTAATCTACCTCCAAGATAGAAAGCACCACCTGAAGTTCTTCTCTTGTCATCAATATTTACAGCCCAGTCAACATCAGTGTAAGCAACCAAAGTGAAATCACCATGTTTAGGATACCACAAACCAAAATCTTGTGTCCCAACAACATACTTTAAAATTCTTTTTACGACATTCAAATGTGACAACTTAGGTGCAGATTGAAAGCGTGAAACTAGGCATACAACATGCATAATATCAAGCCTTGTGGCAGCTAGATAAAGAAGACTAGGTCAATCATGGATCTATATAGAATATGATCGCATTAGGTTGATCAATGTCCTTTGAAAGTTTATAGCTAGTTTCCATAGGAGTCCCAACTGGTTTACAGTCAATCATCTGAAACTTTTTCAACATTTCTTTAACATATTTTTTTTGTGAGATAAATATTCCTTTATCAAGTTGACTAACTTGAAGACCCAAAAAGAAAGAAAGTTCACCAATCATTGACATTTCAAATTTAGACCTCATGATTGCAGGAAATTCAGAGTACAAAGCATCATTATTACTGCCAAATATAATATCATCAACGTAAACAACAACTATAATACTATCACCTTTCACTTTGAAGTATAGATTGTTGTCTACTGCACCTTTTGAGAAGCCCTGTTCATGTAAATAGGTATCCAACTTTGAATACCAGGTTCGAGGTGCCTATTTCAGACCATAGAGAGCCTTTTTCAGCCTGTAAACATAACATTCTTTACCTGCAACTACAAAGCCTTTAGGTTGTTCCATATAAACTTCTTTTGATAAATCACCATTGAGAAAAGAAAATTTAACATCCATTTGGAACACTTTAAAACCTTTGTACACAGAGTAATGATGTAGGAGCATCCAGTGGTGTGAGGGCAATCCTACATCACCCAAAAAAGGAAAGATTTTAATTTTCTGTTGGTTGTTTCTTAGATGTTTTTGCATTTCTGGATACCCCTTTAGCTATTAAAACATTCAAAGCCAAATTTGAGGCCCTTAAAGGCTCTGGATGGGCCCAAAAATTTGCAAAAACCCAAAGTAGTTAGCCATAGGCCCTACTTTGTGCCACATCATCTTTTCGAGAGCTTTCTGAAAAGGTATTATCATTGAAAATCCGACGATTGGATTAAAAGTTATGGCTTCCGGAAGTTGGTGCATTTTTAGAAATGTGCTAATTTTCGAATGTGAATTCAAATGTGAATTTCAAATTGTAATTTGGGTGCCAAACTGCCAAAACTAAAATTTGAATGCTGTTTTAGCTCCAAATTGGAAAGGAGCTCTATTTATGGGCGAGATTTCTGATTTTTGGTAGCTTTTTGGGGAAAAGAGTTTGCATGCTGCGAAAGGAGGTCTTTTGTAATTTTTGTAATTTGCATGTATTGTAGATCTTGAGGATTTATGATCCTCTACATGTAAGAAGTTCCATTCTAAATAATAATCAAAGTTCTATGGTTGTTGGCATCGTTTTCTGTGTCTCGGGTTTGCTCCCTCGTCAAGTAAGCTAGAATTATTCTAATTGCTTCCAACCTAGCCACAGGAGCAAAAGTTTCATCAAAGTCCAATCCTTCATTTTGAGAATAACCTTTACAAACTAATCTAGCTTTATTTCTGACTATATTTCCTTGTTCATCCATCTTGTTCCTAAAAACCCATTTTTCCCCAATGACATTTTTATTTTCAGGTCTAGGAACTAGTTCCCAAGTTTTATTTTTCTCAATTTGTGCAAGTTCTTCATGCATAGCCTGAACCTAACAACTATCACTACTAGCTTCAAAATATGTCTTAGGTTCTATTTATGAAATCAAAGATAAATAAACTTGTTCACCTTTATCTTTTGTACCTTAAAGCTGCCTTCTAGTTTGAACTCCCTTTGACACATCACCAATAATATGATCAGAAGGATGTTTCTTTTTCATTAACTTAGAAGACAACTGAGAAGAAGGTTCAACAATATTATCAACCTCATTTTGTTTAGTTGATTGCACAGGCTCTGTTGAACTTGAAGGTTCATTTTGATCGTTTAGATCTGTATTAGATGTCTGCACAATAAAATCATCATCATCAAGTTTCTTTTGCTATTCACAATTTTGTAAAGTTTCATCAACCTTAACATTGGCACTTTCCACAACTTTTCTTAATCTTTTATTGTAACACCTATATTCTTTACTATGTGTAGAATATCCCAAAAATATTCCCTCATCACAGCTAGATTCAAAACTACCAATGCTATTAGTATCTTTCTTAATAAAGCACTTGCTGCCAATTTTTTTGAAATATCCTACATTAGCAGTCCTACCATACCATAATTCATACTACCATACCATAATTCATATGGTGTATGTTATGTTTTAGTTCTTATCTAAACTCTATTCAAAACGTAAAGAGTTGTATGCACTACTTCTGTCCAGTATGTATTTGATAGAGCTACATCATGCAACATAGCTTTTGCCATTTCCTTCACTATTTGATTTTTGCGTTCAACAACACCATTTTGCTGTAGTGTTCTAGAGGCTGAATATTTCCTTTTTATGCCATGATCTTCACAATAATCAACAAACTCTTGTGAGGTAAATTCACCTCCTTTATCTGACCTAAGACATTTGATTTTCAAATCATATTCATTTTCAACCAACTTTATGAAAATCTTAAACTTATGAAAAGCTTCTCCCTTATGTACCAGAAATGTTACCCAAGTCATATGAGTATAGTCATCTATAAACAACATGAAATACCTCTCATTGTTCAAGGACTTAGTCCTTGTTGGTCCACATAGATCAGTTTGAACAAGCTGCATAGGTCTGGTTGATGTATATTCTTTAGTTTTGAAACTTGCTCTAGCTTGTTTTCCTTCTTGACATTCTTTGCAAATTTGATTATCTGGTTTAGATATGATAGGAATGTTTCTAACATTTTGATTTTTACTTATCTTTACCAGATTATCATAGTTAATATGGCCAAATATTTTATGCCATAATTTAGACTCATCAACTTGACTCATGAAGCAAACATTACTTTCCTGTTTATTATTTGAGCTTTCTTGCAAGTAATATACATTACCATTTGTTCTGTAACCCATTGATGTTGTTTTTCCATATTTCTTTTGAATCTCACACCCTAAGTCAAAGAACTTTATTTCAAAACCATTGTCACAAATTTGGCTTAGGCTCAAAATATTATGAGTTAGCCCTTCCACATAATAAACATCATTGACAGGAATTTCATTTTCAAGAAAAATAGTACCTTTTCCTACTATAGGAATACAATGATCATTTCCAAATTTAACAAAATGACCAGAATAATCTTCATAGTCTATAAATCTACTTTTCTCACCAGTCATATGATAAGAACAACCACTATAGAGAACCCAAAGATTTCTCTTAATAGAGTGAAAAGTTGTTTCAACTATCAAGGATTTAGCATCTTTAGGCCTTCAGACAAGTTTAAACCCATTAGCTTTGTTTGACTGCACTTTTAAACCATATTTACAGAATGCTGCAATATGATCTACTTCTTTGCATTTATAACATTGAAGATTAACAAGAAATTTATAGAGATTTCCATTAACAATGTTATAACTTCTCTTAGACAAGACCTTGCAATTACTAGCCTTATGACCAAATTGTTTACAATTGAAACAATAACCATTGAAGCTAGAGTCATTATCATAAATCTTACCTTTTCCTTTACCATCATGATTTGAACATTGACCTTTATCAGGGTAGGCAAGCTGATTTCTCAGCTTAACAACTTCTGCCTCCAAAGAGACGCATCTATCCTCCTTATGTTTCAATTTTTCTTGAGTTATCTCAAGGATTTTCCTAGCTTCTTCTTCTTTAAGAGTCAAATCAAAAATAGTTTGTATGTTTTCTTGATCTTTATCTTTTAAGATAACTTCTTCTTTTCTCAAATTTTTAATTTCTTTGAGAGCAGATTTCAATTCTCCCTCAAGTTCAATTTCTAATTCATAATCAGATTCATCTTCCTTTATAGGAACAGCTTCAGGCATGAATAAGATTTCTTCAATTTCATCACAAGATTGAACTGATTCACTATCAGTTACATTAGCATAAAGGATTTTCTTCTTTTTGAAATTATTTTTCTTTTTAAAATTAGATTGCTTCTTATTTGAATTTTTTTTATTGCTTTCATCATCACTTTCAAGATCTTTATTAGGACAATTTGCAGCATAATGTCCTATCTTTCCACAATTAAAACACTTAAAGGGTAATTTCCCTTTATATTTTCCTGATCCTCTTTTTAGTTTGCTTACAAAAGAGGATTTTGTTTCATCTAAAACATCAGCCTTAGCTTTAAAGGCAAATTCCTTACTACCAGAGTTATGATCATTTAATCTCATCTCATAAGCAGTAAAGAAACCATGGAGATCATCAAGAGTTACCTTATTAATATATCTTTCTTCAACTGATGCAATCTTTGGATCAAACTTAGTGGGTAAAGATCTCAAAACTTTTTGAACAACAAGATTTTCAAGAAGGTTTTCTCCAAACCCTCTGATTGCTTTTACACTTTCTTGAATCTTAAAAAAAAATCGGTAATCTTTTCATCATCACCCATTTTTAGACTGTCAAATTTAAATCTATAGTTCTGAAGTTTTTCTTCTTTAACTTTCTCATCACCTTCATAGATGGTAGATAATAATCCCATATGGATTTTTCATTTTTACAATCCATTATTTTTGTCAAGACATCATTAGTGAGTCCACAACAAATAGCATTTTCAGCCTTTGCATTGCAATCATATGCTCGTTTCTCATTAGCATCAACAGGGGGTGATGTAATACTATATGCCTTTTGTACTGCTGCCCACACATCATATCCTAAAGAGTTGAGATGATTTTTCATCCTAAACTTCCAGAAAGCATAACTAGTACCATCAAAAGGTGGTTCCCTGGTTATAGATAAACCTTCTCGTGTTGCCATTAGCACTCCTAAATAGAAACCCCTAGTTGACTCAACAACAAGGTTTGGCTCTAATACCAATTGTAGGAGTACAGTTAACACTGAGAGGGGGGGGTGAATTAGTGTTAACGAACAAATCAAATTCTTTTTTTAAATCTTTTAACAAAACTTTGATAATGAATGATTTTATGCTAAGATACAAATGAATAGATAATGAAGCAAACACGTTTAAAACATTGACACAGAATTTGTCTTGAGTGGAAACCCTCCTAGGGAATAAAACCAATCGAATGTGGCCTCACTAGCCTTATCTGAAAAAATATTCTTTGTACAAAGCCTCACTGACAAATTTGTCTCACTGACAATGGTTCTATCTCACTGATAGTCTTATAGTGCTATCTCACTGATAGTATTTTGAAATGTACAAGTATGAAAGTAGTATAAATACAGAGTTGATCTTTGTTTCATTAAACATAAACTCTATTCTGCAATGAACTCAAAATCAGAGTTATAAAGTACCAAGCCTCAAAGCAATATATTTCCCTTCAAAAAGATATAATCTGTGCCTTTCAAAAACCTCTCATCATTTACATTGAATGAGTAATATAATCTATATAAAAGTTCTCTACTTTTAAAAAAACTGTTTGAAAACTCTATGAGTAACTGTCGCATGAAACTGAACTAGCAATTGCCTTTGCCAATTAGACAAATACACATTTTTAATGGAAATCTTCCTCCATAATACACCAGTAAACAAACTCGACAAGAAAACATTATTAGCAAATAGTATAAAACTGTTACAAAAACAATAGAGCCGACAAACCCAAATAACCTTACAAACAAAGATAGGACTTTCTAATCCAAAGAGAAACCTATGACACTTTACAAGATAGAAACTCTTTAATGAAAAATCTAAAGCGGGGTTATTAACAAAAGATAACATTTTACATATAAAAAACAAACCCTTAAACTCAATAACGGACCCGAACAAGATTTCTCTGTTTTGAATCTTGTTAACAAACAAACAACTTGTATTTACAAATCTGTCACAAGGATAATCCAGAACAATTTTACTCTTCACTTCTTGACACTAAAAAATGACAATAATGGAGACTTTTAAAATTTATCAAGAAGCCCATGAAAACATGAAGAAAAACTCATTCACACAGACCCATCATAACAATGCACACAAATTAAACAAACCCTCTTCCATTTACAACTATTTTTAACAGAAGAAATCACTAGGCTCAATAAACTCAAGGATCTTCATACAGCTAAACAATATTAAGAGAAAGAATGACCAAAACTCAAGTTAATATAGATGCAAAAACATAAAGAAAGGAATACACCTGATACACCTGATGTCGACACAAACTGAAAAACTTCACAGTTCTTACTGTAAGTTCTTGTCTCCTTGCAAACCATGCAACCAACTTCTACGATAAATTTTTCTCACAAACAAATGCCATGATTAGGGTATCAAACCCTAACTAACAAAGAATGAATCAAATACCAATGCATATCAAAGTCTCAAAGAATTTTTGCATTTCGACATAATAACTTTTGAAGTCTGGGAATTATGATGGGAATAATTTCCCATTCAAATCAAACAAATAATGACCATCGACAACCCAAAGAATCTTTTAATCTTTCCTTTATAAAACTTAATTATTACCTTCTATCATCATGAACCTTTGAATAAAGTCAATTTTCCACCCATTTCTTTTTGTTCAAAGATTCCTCACAATGATAAAGCCTTGTGCAAGAAATATAGTATGCCAAATTACCTCATAATCTTTGGAGAACAATATTGCTCTGTGATATATGTAACAATATATCATTTTAGAATAACACCTCTATCACTACACTTTAGTAAAGATGCCGATAGATATGCACATGAACGATACAAAACCAAATGCAGGATGAGGATCAACATAGATATATAAACACATGCAAAACTGAAGAAAATCACCATGTACGCAACCTGTAACATCATCCTTAGTGTATTGACATTAATGCCAAACAATACTGAGGGACAACACCAATATGGTAGTGGATCAATATCTAGTTTCTTTTTTTCTTATACTAAATGAGTTTAGGGTACTACAACATCCAAGACCTTATACTCTAGAACATCATAGTTTATAGTTATGGTGGCTAATATAGATCCTGCTACCATTCTTGATCCTTTGATTTCATTGGGCAAAGATAAGGTATTGATTTTTTCTCTCTCCTTGTACCATTTTGAATTTCAACATTATTACAACCTTTTAAGATGTCAAATAGGCATTGCAATATTTTTAGGTTAAATCCATGTGTCATGGAATACCTAAATCATTCCTTAATTTGTGAGAGGCTTTCCTTCAATCGCCTTTGATATGTTTCAACCATTCACTGGCAATCTTTACATCATGTAGATGTTGCAAAGGTGGATTGAAGGGATAGAAACCAATAAAATGAACATAGTTTGATTCTTATTGTATAGGGAAGTAATCACATGGGTAAAATAGTGGGATTGAAACTAATGAAATGATGTTTGACATAGTACAAAACCCTTTTAACTACAAAGTTTTCCCACGATCAAATCCCCTAACTTGCTACCCTTTTTTCTAATTTTGATGAATTGTAAGAGAATAAACCTAATTAACTTGCATAAGAACATCAAATTTTTGGACTTATATTGATGATGAGTTTTGAACCTTTTGGTGATGCTTCTATTTATTTTTTCAAGTAGTTTTTTTCTTGCAAGTTTAATGGATGCCTTAAGTTTTGTTATTAATCATTAGTTTTAAAATTACCATTGTAGAAAGTACCTTATATGTTTGTGCTTTCAAAAGTTGAATTGGGAAATTCTTGTAAAGTGAATGGGGAAGATGATGTCATAGTTGGTAAACTTGTTGTGAAACATCAGATTAGTAGTTTTTGGATGTTAAGGCTTCCCAGTTAGATATCAAAGATCTTTTCTTATCAACTTAATTTTGAATTTATGTATAAATGGATTCTTTAATGGTGTAGGTCTTTATTGAGACAACACATGAACCAGGGTTGACTATTTTGTTGTCCAAGTCTGATGGCATTCTTGGGCTTGGTTTCTAAGAAATTTCTATTGATAATGTAGTTCCAGTATGGTTAGTGTTGATAGCCTTTCATTCTATAATATGTCAACTTCATTCTATAATCTGAGCATATCACCTTTCATAAATTTTGAACAAGGTTCTAAAATCAAGGGTTCAATATGCATATTTTAGGCCTATGTTGAACACTCTGTTTTATGCATTTGCTAACAAGGCTATAGTTTTTTAATTGATTTATCTTTCTATTGTGTTTGGACTTTCTTTTGTAAACTTGCAATATACAATGCACTTTTTATTCTTTCTAAATTGATACTAATATTAATTTTTTTGGTTGTATTGAGCCACGACTTCATTCATGGAAGAAAAGGTAGCATCCTATTGCTCATATCAGATGGCACATTGCATATAAAGGATGAAATATTCTATCTAGGTTATTGTTGACTGCATTGAAGGTCAAGAGAGCTTCATATATGAGACACAATCAACACTCTCCTTGGATTCTACATGTTACAACTTTCTCCAGGAAGATTTCCGATGTTGTAGAAGTTTTAAGAGATGAAAGGGGCATGTAATCATATTGAAGGGATTCAAGCATGTGTTTCCATCATTGTAGAAGTCTTTTGGAAACTTTTCTTTCTTGCAGTCATTTCTATGTAATATTTTAACTCATATTTTTAGCCTTGTGACTGAAAATAACAATTGTAATTCTCTATTTGTAAGTTGTAACTAGAACACCTTTCTTTTATTAATAAAGTTCACCAATTTTTCCTTCTCAATGGTTGTCTTATTGTGTGCAATTGATTATTGATGTGTATTTATGTGTTTTATGCTTAAATCCTCAAATATAAGTGAATTATAATGACTAAATATACTAATAATTGACATCAATTAATAATTAAATTGACTAAATATACTACCAATTGATAGAAATCAGTGAACAGTGAATAAAAATGACTAAATATACTACCAAATTGGTCAAAATGATGATTAAAATTAATGACTAAATACACTACCAATACACATAAATCAGTGAATAAAAATGACTAAATAAGTGACCAATTAACAACAATCGATGACTAAATATATTAGGGTGATCCCACAAAGCTGGTTTACAAGTTCTGGGAGGAACTGATTTTTGCTGAAATCACATATTTTTAGAAAATATAATGATTTAAGCCTTAAAAGTTTCCATTTAAAGAATTCCAATTGAATAGGGTTTGATCAAGCTACCTTAAATCAAAACCCATTAGATAGAACCCCGCTAGTTTTAAACCATACCTATAACGAAGTCTCCTTTACACCTATCAAAATGCTGATAAAAAACCACTTTTGATTTACCTTTTGGGGGATCAAATGAATTCATTTAAAATTTATTTTTTGTAAGTATGTAGTCCTTATTATAAGCTTCCCAAAAAGTATAATTTTAAATAAATTTAATTTAATTATTATATTTATTTTTTATTTCTCGTGAATGTAGGTTTTTCACTGAAAATCAAACTCTATATTCTGCATATGTGCAAAAATAGTAGATTATTAAAAAAAAAATTAAAAATATTAGTGCACTAGATATTGAAGTCCTTGATCCAACAAAGAAAAAAAAATTGAATTTTGATACATACAAAAAAAGTTACGCATTATACAGTCGTGCTATGTTTGAATTATAATTGGTTTGAATTTAAAACTTGATTAAATAAAAAATATTCAATAAAAAACTATCTAACTAAGTGGAAGCAATAGATATTAGAGTTACGAATATAAATTCAAAAGAATTAGAATTTTATCCTTCATGGAAAAAAACTTATGTGTTATACGGTGAGCATCACTTTTTAAAAATGTTGTTTCCTAAAAAAAACTAGTTTTCGAGGGAGATAGAAAAATAAGTGCAATCTTATTCCAAAAATTTTGAAAAAAATATATTTAGAATCTATAAAAAAAATTTCACGAAACTCTAGTTTGCATCATCTTCAAATTCCTCACGGTTTGGCTGCTATAGGTGCCCGAAAGTGAAGATTTAGTTAAAAAAAAAAATTCAATGTCTAGTTTGGACAAAAATTGTAAACCACTATTGTGGGATCACCCATCAGTGAATAAAAAATTGACTAAATAATTGACCAGATTACAAAAAAAAATGAATAAATCAACAAGTAAATAAGTGACCGGTTAAATATATCAGTGAATAAAAAATGACTAAATAAGTGACCAGATTACAACAATCAATAACTAAACCAATGACTAAAAATAACAGTGGAAAAAAAGTGACTAAATAAGTGACGAGATCACAACAATGCATGACTAAATCAACGAATAAATATACTACCAAATCAATCAATCGAAACAACGAATAAATGACTAAAAATGGTTTAGTCATCATTCTAGTCGCACTATATTACTGGCAATAAACTACTAGTGGTTACGTGACCAACTGTAGTCATTTATAAGCAATTTTTAGTAGTTTATTGTTGCTTTTGTACTAGTGAGATCCACATTCATGAGCTAGCCATTTCACACAAGTTTTCAACCTTCATTTTGAGGGTTTGGTGAGTTGCAACATCACATTTGTTCATTCATCATTCCTTCATGCCATTTCATTTCATTTCAAGGTTTAATTACCAAAAAGGGGTTCTACCAAGGAAAACTCCTATTCCCTAACAAAACAACATTTTCTCTCTTAATGTATGTTTACAGATTTAGGTGAATTGAGGCTTGAAGATCCTTTGAAGATAAAGTTGCAAAAGTAATGAAAGTTTTCAAGAAGTTGTCATCTTCATGAAAACTCACCTACATGCTAGAATTCAAATTTTTAGACTTGAAGATTAGACAAGAAGGAAGTTGTAGAAGATCACTAGAGGCTATAGAAATATTAGTCAAACCCTAGTAATGGGACTAAATCACCCTATTGGGTGTATGAGTCCCAGTATAGCCCCTTTTCCATCTTTCTGTAGATCTTGATCAACCACTAGAAGATTCCAGATTCTACCCAGAATCTTGTAGCAGGACTAAAGCGCCCCACCTAGTATATCTTTCCTAGTGTGCCTCAAACACTAGATTTTTTAGGTTTTACAAACCTTGTTTTGACCTCTCTACTCCTCTAGGTACTTTTCTATTTCATTCTATATATCAAGTTGATTTAATGCTCTCAAGTTTCTAGGATTTTGTGCATAGGTGTTTTCATTTCTCCTTTGAAGCTTCATTTGAATGGTGAAACCTCATCCAATCACACAAGGAAACCCCTATTCCATCTCTCAATTGAGTCACTCGGTTGAGGGATATTGGTTTCCTAATGAATTGAAGTGCAAAATAGGTCACAAGTTCCATCTCTGAAAAGATGGACACCTATTTCCTATTGGTTCATTTTGGTGAACCCAACCTTTGGACCCTTGAGTTTTTTAATTGGAGAACATTGTAAGTCCTAGATTTGGATTACATTGAATTTGCATTAGATTTACATTAGTTGAATTACATTTAGGGCTTCTAAATATTACATTAGTGAAAAGTGCATATAAGTTGCATTTTTGCATTTTTTTGCTTCATTAGAAATCTGTAATTGCCAATATTAAATTGAGAATACAACCTAGACACATCAAAATCAACTTAGAATTTGTTGATTCAGACTTAAGAACCCTAAGTGGGACTCATTTTCCCACATGGAAAATTTAGTCCCTGTACAAGTATTTTTTTCAAGATTTTTGGGTATTCTGTGCTCTCTATTTTTCACTGTCTAAAATTTTAAAAACCCTAAGAATTAATCATACGCCTATCTAGGCGAATGAGTCCCTGGAGGCCTACAAAATCCAACTTTTTCTAAGCTTTTTGGTGATTTTTTATACTTCCTAGGCTTGCTGGTAACCTACTGTATTAGTTTGGAAAGTTTTGGGAATTTTTGTTTCATGTATCTAGGTCAAACCATCCATTTAGTGTAGTCATTTAAAAAAAAATCGTTCCTAAACTCATTTCAGTAGTGAAAATCTTCAGATATGTAGGACATTTTTTTGCATTTTTGAAGCATTGCATAAATTAGATAGCTTACTTTTTCATGTTAGTATCTTTTATTTTAAGAGACATGGTTTTGAAATGGTTAAGAATGGATTGTATAAGTACAACATCCCCTCTTATGAGTTCAATGTAGAGCATAGAGATGAAGTCATTAAGATACATGTTAGACATCCTTCCACTATCTTTCCTAGTTATCAAAACATCTTAGAGAAAGAGAAACAAACCATTGACACAATCCTTAATATCACCTTTCCTATCACTCACTCAAACCCTACTATCTCTCCCATTTGTGAGGATGATATGATACAAGAATAGATAATCATGAAAACCACAAATTTTCTTCTCTTGATACCTCTCCTACTCATGACAAAGGTATCTTGGTGAAATAAGATACAATCATTGAGAATCATGAAAATCTTGATTATCTCTCTCCTCCTCCCTCTTGGGAAGATATTATGACACAAGAAGATGAGATCATTGAAATTGTAATGAAGGAAAAGAGTCTTGATTTTCATTGCTTTATTTGGGAATAATTAATGATAAACTGGACTTGATATGGCCTTAATCTAGTGTTGTGATGAGTTTTACACATCCACATTAGGTTTTGGGCCCTTCTAAGCTAAATAAACTTAAGTTTTCCCTAAATAATATTGTAAAGTGTATTTATTGACACCTTCAAAATAAATTTAGGAGGCTTATAAATTAAGTGGACCTATTCTAGTGTTGTAATGTGTTCTACACATTCACATTGGATTTAGGGCCCCTTTTAGCTAAATAGACCCAATTTGGCCTTAATATAATATTGTAAAGTATATTTATTTACATGTTCACATTGAATTTTGTGCCCAATTGCATTTATGACCTTAATATAGGCCCCTATGGCCCTATATTATGCATCCCAAGGAATATTTTAATAAAAAAGCCTGACAATATCAAAAAATAAGCTTAATTTACACACTCCCTAACACTTTAACTTTCAAAATAGGCCTTGTGGGAGCCATTCGCCACTTTGGGCGAATGAGTCCCATCTAGGTGGGACCTATTTGCCTAGCTTGGTGAATGAGTCCCATTTGGCCTATTCTCAAAGTTTGAGCGAGAAAAAAATGGTTTTAAGTTCAAATTTCTTCTATGTTGACCTTTGGGATCAAATAAATGGTCATTTGAGTCCATTTCCTATATAAAAAAGATTCCAAATCATTATTTCAATATGTATTCATGATATCAAGTCAAGTATTCAAGAGTTAAGGATTCCAAGACTACACAAGATTGTTAGGAGAGTTTGCAAGAGCATTTGTAAGGCATTCAAGGGTAGAATTCTTCATCAATTGTTGCAGTAATTCAAGATCCATCATCATGTCAAGCATATCAAGCATCAATAATGTTATTGAGCTAGTGTTGGGATGTAGCATTAAAGATCCAAGGTCAAGCATTATCCTATTCCTATTTTCAAGATCAAGATCTACATCCTTCATGGTCATTTCATGTTGAGTTGTAGATTTACAAGACATCATTTACAAGGCATCATTAAAGATCTAGATGTCTTGGAACTTAAAAGATCATTAAAGATTGGGTTACAAGCTTGGAGAAAGTTGTTGGAGTTGTCTCCCAATTTTCAAGGTTGTACTCTTCACCAAAAGGCCATCTACAACCCCAAAATCAGAGTTTCAAATCCAGAAACCTAGAGAAGTAGATTGAGAAGACTGAGAAGAATAGATTTACACTTTGAATTATTGAAAAAGTGGAACGGGACTGATTTTCCACAAGTGGAAAATGAGTCCCACTGTAGGTGTTTTTTAGAGATCTTTGTAGATTCAGATACCTTTTTTCATAAAACTTGCTCATGTGCAAAAATCCAAAACTGGGACTAATTCACCCAGAATGGCGAGTGATTCCCACTAGGTCAAAAATTCAAAATTTCTAGCATTTTGAAGCTCCTTCTAGTCATCTTCAGATTCCTAGGTGCACATATTTAATCTCACATCTTGTTATTCTATTTTATATGTATTTCTAAGTCATTTAGTTCAAGTTTGCATCATATTAGGGTTTTGCATTTCATCATGCATTTCATTGTCTTTTCCAAGCCCTAGCTTGGTGGTGAACCCCTCTTGTAGTCTAAAATCATACACTAGGATACCCTTCTAGCAAATCTCTTTCCTCTATTCCACTCCTGGGATGAGATCTCTAGGGCATCCTCGAATGTTACTTGGAGAAAAGTGGTGTTCTATGTCCTAAACCATAAAGCATCCATTTTTTAACTAAACTAAAACATTCCTTAACATTACTCTACCTAATCTCCATTCATCTCCTAACACCTCCCCTACTTGTGAGAATGATTTAGTCAAAGAGGATACAATTGTGAATGATCATGAAAAACACATTTGTGAAGAGGATATGTTGGTGTTAATAGATCTGACGATTGAGAGCTATGAAAATTCTACCTCTCCTACTTGTGAAGACATTGTAGGACATGATGATGTAATTGTAGATAAATATGATAACATTTTTTCTTCTCCTAATATCTTTCCTAGATGTGAAGAAGATAGTTTAGTGTTAGAAGATACACTTATTGAGAGTCATGAAAATCTCATTTCTCCCTTTGCTAATGATCCTACCATTTGGAGAGATCTATTTGAATGAAAGGGATCAATCATTGATAAGTAGGAAAATGATGGTTGTTCCTCTCTTAATGCCTCCCCTATTGGTGATGAGGTTAACTTAAAAAATATAACCATGGAATGTAATGAAAATCTTGTTTTCTCCTCTCCCAAAAGCTCTCCTACTAGGGTAGATATTATGGTGCAAGAGAATGATGGAATTGATGCATGTCTTTCAAACAATAGTGATGTGGTTTCCTTAGATGAAGATGATGAAGTGACATTAGACTCCCCTTCACTAGGAGATCATGAAAATAAGGATACGTTTGGTGAGGTTATGAAAATTTGAACTCCATTGAGTCATCTAATTCTTAGATGTCCTAGAGATCCTTTAATTATTGCACTTCCTAAGGCTAAAATCATCCTTTATCCACCCTCAAACCATCCACAAACTCAAAACAAACCCATCCTCATCCTCTAACCACCTAAGATTAATATATCGCAATAGTCAAGTTACAATACCACTGCTCATACATATAACACTAGAAACAATATGCAGCCAAGACAAACAACCCCAACATCCCTCCCATTACCTCATCCTATCTTGCCTAGTGCTCCTTGTTTTCCTTTACAAAGTGGAAAGGAGTATGACCTTGTTGAAAAACTTAAGAAAACTCCTACTAAGATATCATTATGGGACCTTATTCAAGCCTCCCCTCATTATCATAACATGATTGAAAGTGCCTTACAACAAGTTCCTACCCCCCTAATGTGCAATCAAATGATGTGGCAACCCAAATTCAAGCTATAACTCTGGTCAACTTAGACATTACTTTCCATCAAGATGAGTTACCTTTAGTAGAAGTGCAAAAACAAAATGAGGCTTTTATGATAGTAGTTATCTTCAATAGGAAAGGAATAAAACAAACCATTATTGACAATGGCTTAACCCTTAATGTGTGTAGTGTAACCATTTTGGATAAGCTTGGAATAGATAAATCAAGAATTGAACTCAATTCCTTATCGATTCAAGGATTTGAAAATGTAGGAAAAAAACCGCTTGGTGTGATCACTTTACCTATTAGAGTTGGAAAGGACATATCATAATCCCCGATCCATGTTCTGCTTCATGATCTATCATACAATATTCTTTTAGAAAGACCATGGATTCATGAGATGCATTTAGTGCCTTCAACTCTTCATCATATTTAATGAAGTATGTTTATAACAACAAATTGTATACAATCGAAGTTGGCCCTGAATAAGAAAGTTGTTTGAACATTGAGAAAAATAAAGAAAATCCTTTGAAAATATTGACACCAACTATACAAGTGGAACCTAGGCAAGAGAAAGACAAAGAAAAGCATATTGGAGAAGTTACAAAGTTATTAGAAGATGATTGGGGTTCCTTAGAGTTCATACCTACATTCATGGGTGAATAAAAGAACATAACAAAAGAGTATGAAAATAAAAAATAACGAATGGTAATGTCAACACAAAATTTAAATGAACCTTCAAAAGCATCCACCTCAACCACTTTAGAAAGAAAAGAAAATTACACAACAAACTTTGATGAAGTTGATTATGAGAAACCACTAAATGTAAAAGAAATGAAGAAGATTTATGGAAGAGATTACGAATTTATGGCACAAATTGGTTATAACGGAAAAGGATGTGGTGCTAGAGAATGAGGTATTTGTGTCCCCATACAGCCTAACATGCAAGAAACAACTAGTGGTCTTGGTTATTGTCCTTTGAAAGAAATAAACAAATTAAAGAAATCCTCGCTTAATATCAATTTCTTGACACAAAACACTAATTATTCAAATTTGTTAGATTTTACACCCTCCTGTAAAGGAGAGCACAAAATATCACAATCTAAAGAGTTTTGGGTAAGTATGAAACCTTGTGCTAAGCAAGAGATATCTTTGTTGCAAAATAAATGAACACCTTCTACTATTGATCAAGTGAGTATCTTGTTGAGACTCTCCAAGATCGATTGATATCTCTCCCTCCAAGAACACTGAAGAAATTTTACTACAAGAGTTCATTTTGTGCATATCATAGAGTGCATAGTCATTCTACTAATGAATTTAAGGTTTTGAGTAATAAAATTCATCATCTTAAGGATTGTGGTGCTCTTCCTTGTGTTGAAGTGCCTAGTTCCCCTAATTGATATTGATTTTTCATGTTTCTCATCAATCATCTCGGCTCACCCTTGTATTGCACTAAGTGGGGGCAAGGGGGTTAGGTAGCTTTGTACTTATATGGCACTTGCCATTGTCTCTTTTGGATAGTTGACCACCTTCCATGCATATATAAGAGTAATTTTGGGATGCAGATGACATACCCTAAGTTGGCTCACATGTGACATACTCTTCTTTCTATGTTTAGCATTACATTTTGGGGTAAAACATTTATTCATGATGTAGTTTAATTAGGGAGCATATGACTTGCCACAAGGATTTTTGAATAAGCTCTCATGTCTTCTTCATTGGCTACTTTAAAGCTGATTTATCACAACAATAGTGTTAGAAGTAACTTTAAAGTGGGGGCATACATTGACATTATCTTTAGACATTTCTCATCTTTTGTTGTGCAATTTTCTTTCTTCTTGTGATGTGTTCTGTTCTTGGTGGTGTCATTGGGTTTTATTTGCTTTAAGAATGTGACATTTCTTTGATTTGTCCTCTCTTGGAGACATTAGGCATGATGTTCCCTAAAAAGAGACCTTACATGAATTAAGCAAAGTCCCTTTGAACAAATATTTTCTTGCATGTTGTTCATAAGCTCATAGTTTCATTTTATGGTGCCTTATTGAAGTTATCAGGGGGATAGCTTTGGTATGGTTAGTAAGTATGGAATCCAACCATAGGGGTATGTGCAAGATCATCATGGAAAAAACATGCCCTTAAGTGGCAATTAAAATTTAGAAAAATCAGAGTTAGGAAACTTGATGTAAAAATTTGAATAAGTTATCTATATTATTTCAAAAATATGTAAGAATAGAATCTATGGAAAATTGAATGTAGTTTCTAAACTACTAGGTTTATTTAAAAAAAAATCTATTTGGTGAAAATTTGAAGTTTCAATACAGTAGTACTTAAATTTGAGGGAAAAAATAAGAAGTAGGTGTCTATCTGACCACCCTAACCACAAGGTATGTGCAAGATCATGATGGGCCAAAAAGTGGCAATATGATGGGTATGTGGCTGACAAATTTTTTTTACCCAAAATTGATGAAACAAAAGGGTTTTAAAGGGAGATTCTCATCTTTCCACCAATATAAATTATGCTATACTTTGAATTTAATAAATAACTATTATTCATTTTCTATTTGAATTACAACTAAAGTCCTGATTGATAGGCTGATTGAAAAACATCTATAGCTTTCAAACAATCATATTTTTTGAATTCAAACATGCATTCTATGCTTCTCATACTATAGGATTAAAAAAGAAAAATCAAATTTCATGAAGTTTTGACCAAGTTAAGGTGGTTAGACATGCAAGTTTTTATGTTTTTTAAAAGTTGTAACAAAAAAATCATAAATAATAATTTACTTGGAAAAAATTACAAAAAAATATGCATCACATTCGGACATGAGTCCTCTACTATATCTAAAATATTATAAAAAAATATTATCATTTTATTGTGGTTAGGGTGGTCAGACAGACACCTACTTATTTTTTCCCTGAAATTTAAGTACTACTACATTGAAATTTCAAATTTTCACCAAATAGATTTTTTCTTTTTTTAAATAAACCTAGCAGTTTAGAAACTACATTCAATTTTCTTTAGATTCTATTCTTACATATTTTTGAAATAATATAGATAACTTATTCAAATTTTTATGTCAAATTGCCTAACTCTGATTTTTCTGAATTTTTTGCCACTTAAGGGCCTATTTTTTCCATGATGATCCTGCACATGGTGCATGATAAAATGATAATATTTTTTTTATAAGATTTTAGATATAAGTAGAGGACTTATGTATGTATTCTATGCATATTTTTTTGTACTTTTTTCCAAGTAAATAATTAATTATGAATTTTTTATTACAACTTTTAAAAAATATAAAAACTCATATGTCTGACCACCTTAACTTGGTCAAAACTTCATGAAATTCAATTTATTTTTTAATCCTATAGTATGAAAAGTATAGAATGTGACACATGTTTTGGATTCAAAAAATGTGATACTGTTTGAAAGCTAAAGATTTTTTTCAAGCAACCTATCAATCAAGACTTTAGTCGTAATTCTAATAGAAAATGAATAATAATTATTTATTAGATTTGAAGTAAAGTATAATTTAAGTTGGTGGAAAGCTGAGAAGCTCCATTACAAACCCTTTTTGTTTCATGAATTTTGGGTAAACAAAAGTTGTCAGGTACATGGGCGAAGTTGGGAAAAGCAAGGTAAGTTGTTAAACATGTTTTTTGTGTTGACTTCTTAGGATTGGAAAGTCCAAACCAAATTCCAAAGCAAGCCCGAGGCTAATCCATAGGCATTAAATTTTGTGTCAGAGATATCAGATATCTAATTTAAATTAGATATCTGATTCAAATCGGATAATCCAATTTGAATCTGATATCTGATATGTTTTAAATATGAGTTTAAAAAATGTTATACAATTTCTAATATATGATTTAAAAAATGCAATCAAGTTTATAATTTAATATATAATATACAACATAGTTTATAATCTAATATATAATATACAATTTATGATAATCTCTTACCGAATTATGTATTTAATATGTAATATATTATATTATTATG
>VDFB02075321.1:293121222-293230137 GCA_007258455.2 Sequoia sempervirens
ATGAGGGCACAGCCCGAGACTTAGAAAATAACCCACAAACAAGAGAATAATTTTATTATTCAAAAAATGGAGCTTCTTACATGCAGAGGATCTCAAATCCCCAAATTCTACAACACATGCAAGTTACAGAAAGCTACAGAATAACCCTTTCGCAATATGCGAGCTTGTCCCCAAAAAGCTGCCCAAAAATTAGAAACCCACCCATAAATAGAGCTCCTCATTAGTTTGGAGCCAAAACAACATTCAAATTTGAGTTTAGGCGGTTTGGCGCCGAAAATTACAACTTGAAGTTCAAATTTCAAAAGAACATTTGCAATTCTATCTTCTACAAAGTGCACCAACTTCCCGGGGCCATAACTTTTGATCTGGGACTCCGATTTGCGAACCGTTTGAACCGTTGGAAAGATCTCGAAGTCAATAATGTGCATAAAATATGCTATGCCAATTTTGGCAAGTTTTAGGGCCATTCTGGGAACTCTAAATGCCTCAAATCTAACTCAGAAGATTTTTAGGTGCAAATCTAGGAAACTAAAATTGCAATATCTTTCCACCTAGGAATAGAAAATAAAAACCATAAATTGGGAATTTCATTATGACGAAAAGGGTATCCAAAAATGTAAAAACATCTAAAAACTAAGAAACTTGAAATTTAACTATTTTTGGGTGATGCAAGATTGCCCTTACACCACCGGATGCTCTTGCATCAGCTTCATTCAATTAAAAAAAACATTCCATCCTACCTATAATCTTAATATTACTTGGTTTATCCATTTAATATTGCACATCTATTAAATAGATAAAATCAAATGGGCTTTTGGTGTTAGGTGGTGGCTACTTATTCATTTGTCATTTTATGGAAAAAAGTTCATGGTCTTAAATGAGCTTATTATGTATCAAATCTTACTAAATGTAAGACCCAAAATCATAAAAGATGTGGTTGAGATTGTGTGGAAAATGCATACCTCTCATTGAAAGATTTTAGTCGAAGTCTATTACTTTTGTATTAAATAACTTAAAATTTTTATAAATTTGGTATAAAACTTACCAAAAAGAATATATATTTATGATAATCTGTTATAATTTGTAAAGTTTAGATTTTTTATTCTAAAAAAATATTTATAAGATTATCAAATTTTAATCTTATCTCTTATTAAATTGAATTTTTTTATTTAATTTATTATATATTTTTGTATATATTCTTATATTTGTTGATTGATTTAGTCATTTAAAAACATAAAGAATATTACTTTAATTAATACTAATATTTTTTTTTATTATATATTAAATAGTTGGTAGCTTCTGAAAAATATTTATGTTCTTAATCTATCCTACTAATTTAGTAGGATTTTATGTATATTTTTTGTTTTTGGGAAATCCTTAGATTCCTCTTATAATTAAAAAGAGATGTATACAAGATAATAAAGTATATATAATTGTAATTTAAAAGTTTTTCTATTTATCTATAATTTCACTTTAAATACTATTTCACAATTTAATCATTTGGTTTGACCTTATAATTATCTATTTTTTTTATGACCAAGAAAAATAATTAATTTTTGATCCTTTAGTTCACCTATTAGTATTTATCTTCACCATCTCATAAAATCTTCCTCTAAAGTTAAAAAATGCATTATATTCTTTTTTGCCAATGATTTTTTTTTATTAAAATAAATATTGCTTAAACTTGAACTTTGAAAGAGACATGAATAAATTATTTTAAACTTAAAAATATAATAACTTAGAATTACATCACTCATTCACATTAAAAACCCACTTATACTATTACTCTTAATAATTTAAATAGCTATACCTTTGAATTTTTGTTGGACTATTATCATTGCCATTTTTCACACTAATACCTTGATAGAGCTCCTAAAATTTCAAAATTTTGGGCTCATTTTGTGCTTGGTAATGGCCTATCACATATGTGCCCATAGGTAGGGTGTAGGTTTTTAGCTCTGTAACCTTGCTTTCAAGTCCCTTACATTTTAAACCTTGGGCATTTTAATTTTCTATTGACCTACTCTACTCGGTCGCTAGTTGATCAAGTCACAATTTAGGCCATCATAAACATCCTTTTACCGGCCCCTTTCTCTTAGGTATGTTGGTTGCCAATTTTATTTCATCATTTCAATAATGCCTAAGGTTGGGCTGAAATATTTTATTAAAATTTCCTTAGGAAAGTGTTTTCCTTTAGGGTTAGAATTTTTCAACCTAGTCATGGCCCCATTTTAAGTCATCTTTTTTGGCATGTATAGAGATATTGTGCATTGGATCTAAAGGTGAAATCCTAGCTTCCCATCACACACGGTGCAAGAGTTGAAGAATGACCACTAGAAGGTATGCAATGTCTATGATTGTGTGACACGTGTCCTTTCCATGGAGGGGCCTAGTATGTTGGCATCATATTAGATGCCCTGTACTTTTTAGATCAACGGTCCATGAGCATCATCAAGGTTAAATCTCAGCCCTATTGCACACCTTGCAACATTAATTTAATGCTCGTCGGGAGATGTGCGAGGTTAGAGATTAGGCAACATGTGTGTTGTTATGTTTGTTGGGAGAAGGAAGTGGAACCCACGAGAAGGAATGATGTGGCTTCCAGTCGACATGCTCTCATTGGTTGACGAGTTAGCGAATTGTTACAAAGTAAATTCAAACTATGTTGACTCAATCTAAGTCATTCATGGTGCCATCTTAGAGGGAAATCAATGACTGTTATTTGAAATTGAACACACAAGCATAAGAGTCTTTTTTCTCGCATGAGTGAGCAATAATGGTTGAAAGGACATTAGCAGTTATTTTAATTGGGTGATAGAAATACATAAAATTGATTTACTCACATTGATGAAGATTAGAAGCTAGTGTAGAGCAACTGGAAGATTGATCAAAGTGTTTGAGCTGAGACATGAACAAATTAGGGTTCTTGTAAATAGAAAAAGTCGTGAGTACATTTAAAATTGAACTTTGTGCTTTATTCAAATTATCTCAAATGAGGGCAGGTTGTGATTGTTTTCTTCCAATTAATATAGGGGTATGTGCAATATCATCATGGAAAAAATAGGCCCTTAAGTCGCGATAAAATTTAGAAAAATCAGAGTTAGGCAACTTGACATAAAAATTGGAATAAGTTATCTATATTATTTCAAAAATATGTAAGAATAGAATCTGTAGAAAATTGAATGTAGTTTCTAAACTACTAAGTTTATTTTTAAAAAAATCTATTTGGTGAAAATTTGAAATTTCAATGCAGTAGCACTTAAATTTCAGGGAAAAAATAAGAAGTAAGTGTTTGTCTGACCACCCTAACTACAATAAAATGATAATAATTTTTTATAATATTTTAGATATAAGTAGAGGACTCATGTCCTGATGTGATGCACATTTTTTTGCAATTTTTTTTTGAGTAAATAATTACGTATGATTTTCTTACCACAAATTTTAAAAAATATGTAAACTTGTATGTCTGACCACCTCAACTTGGTCAAAACTTGATGAAATTCTTTTTTTTTTTAAATCCTATAGTATGCGAAGCATAGAATGTGACACATGTTTTGGATTCAAAAAATGTGATATCATTTGAAAGCTATATATGTTTTTCAATTAGTCTATCAATCAAGAATTTAGTCATAATTCAAATAGAAAATGAATAATAATTATTTATTAAATTCAAAGTAAAGAATATTTTATATTGGTGGAAAGCCAAGAATCTCCTTTAAAAACACTTTTCATTTCAATAATTTTGGGTAATAAAAAAGGTGTCAGCCACATACCCTACACATACCCATCATATCACCACTTTTTGGCCCATCATGATCCTTCACATATGCTTAGCTTGCATGCTTTAATTGATTTATTGCATTAAAGTTGTTTATAAAATTGTTGCCCTCAGTTGAATTTGTTTAAGTCTACATTTCCTGATTGTACCCTAATCTACTAATTGAAAAAATTAGGTTTTCAAGCTCCTTTATGTTAGAACCCTAGTTTTTTGTAGACCTGTCTAAGTATCCATGGCTAGAAAAACACAGAAGCCTCATTCTGAAGCCCTAGCTAGGTTACTCTTTGATGACATTGTTGATCAGCTTAAACCCTCGACCAACAAAAGAAATCAAGGAGTAGCGATATATTATGGCCCTAGAATTTATGAAGGATTATAGGACAAGCAGGGCTAGGTTAAGGATGCTAAATTTCCCTATACTAGTTGGAAAATGTTTAGAAATTAGTTTGGGAACATGAATTGTGATTATGCCATTTTCCATACTTGGAGATTGGACATGGGAAAACTTGTGGTCCCAAATGTCTATGTGGATGTGGACCTACTCAAATATATTGCAGCTAAATATGATTTTGTGTCCAGAACTTTTAGGGCATGTAATGGTGCTGAGGTGGCCAAGATTACCAAGGAAGAGATTGTAGAAATTTTCAAACTGCAGGAGTGGAATGAGGATATGGTCCCCATTGACATTGACACCTTCAAAAAGGATTATGAGAATACCAAATTCTTGTTTTGAGATACAATGTTGCCAATGCACATCGCTTCAACTGGACATGGAAAGAATAGGAAGAAAATTAAGATTGGAAAAGATGAGAAGGAACCTTTTCCCATGAACTACTTTACCCACTACTTTATAAAGACTATCTGCTCCTTGTATCAAATCATTGGTTTTGATGCACCTAAAATTATACCAATTGAATATCTATACATGGCAGACAATATAAATAGTATGCAACCTTTAATGTGGTTTATGATTATCCCACTTATCTAGTAGAAAACATGAATAATTTCTTCGTTGAGCTTAAGGGAGGAAAGCATTGGGTGAAATTATGGTGGTATTCTCTTTTGATGCATATGATTTTATAAAGCAAGAGAAGTATTTTGGTGAAGGCATGTCCTTGAAGAAGGTGGAAGGTGATATTGAGCTACCAATCCAATGTTGGACCCAAATCGTAGATATGGATGACCAAAAGTTTGATTATGTGTTCTTCCATAATGTCTTTGCATCTAAGCTGAGGAGACTCTTGGTTCTTGATCCAACAAGGATCCCTAAATAAATTCATGACTTGCTAAGGCCTATGGTATGGAGGCTTGAGCTGAATATAACCCATAATTGGGGAGATATCATTCCATATCCAGATAGAACCATATTCAAGCTATATGGGACTATTTTTTACCCCTTTTTGCTACTAAGAGATGTACCCGTCAAGATTGGATTTATAGAAGTCATGAGATAGTTGGTTGGATCCCAAGAGTTCCACTTGCCAGAAAATAAAAAGAAGGGTTCATTTTTCCCTGAGTACACAACATTTACATATTTTTTGTTGATAAAAGGAAATTGGAAGTCTTTGGGGGAAGTCCTCAAGCCCTACAAATTGATGATAGCTCACCCTAGAAATCATTACCCTACGGGATTTATTCATGCATAAAAAAAATGAGATCATTGGGTGTGTTTGTTCACAATTCTACTTACCTGAAAATGTTATAAGATTTTTTTTTGAGTTCCAAGCACAAGAGGAAAGGAAGGAAATGTATCTTTCCTTCAACAAGATGGTAGAAAGGATTAGGAGGGAAAATCAAAGATATGACCCTCTACCTAACATTCAAGGGAAATTCAACCAGATAAGGTATGTAATGGAGAATTTTGAAAGTGTTGTTGGTGCATCGAGAAGAGTAGAGGTAACCAAGGATAAGGGAAAATATTTGGCAACTGAAGAAGAACAATCTATACAATTGAAGGAGAGGCGTTCCTATCAGCTACCAAAAATGATTCAAATGTATACTAGGAAAAGGGAAACATATAAGGAGCAGATAGAGCCAATCCATGTTGCATTAGAGGATTCGCGATTAGCCTCTCCAATTGGATCAACTTCATTGCATCCTAGGAAATCCTCATCTGTTATAATTGATATTGATTCCCCTCCAATAAGTTTTCCTTCTCATGAGCAGCCACCAATTAAGAAACAAAGGGTTGAGAAGATCCTAGTAGTGGATTACCCTGAAAGTGATGAAGATGATATTGTGATAACCCTTGAAGATATGCAACAAGGGATGCCTTATCCTTCAAGAGAAGTTGCATCAAGCTTTGGGACATGTATCCTAAGATTGGGAAAAACTAAATTGAGTGGTGTGAATAATATTGATGATATGAGGGTGGAAGCTTACAAAGATTTTATGGAGGATGATTCATTTATTAAAAAACCAACATTCAGGGATTTTGTATGGAGAGGAAAAGCTAGAGAATATGCAGAGCGAGTTGCTATTGAAAGAAGTTCACACCCTAAATTTTCTGAGAATGTTATCCAAACCAATGTGATGCAAGAAATGAGGAAGCAGTTTAAGAATATTACACCTAAGCAGGGAAGAGAACTTGTGTAAAAGAGTGGTGTTTTTTTATTACCTGAATGTGATATTGTTGATGCAATGGTATTAGATAAAATAACAAGGGCTAATAAGCCTTTATTTCAAATTGAAGAAGTCAGGCTAGCGCTTCAAGGATTTGCACTTAGTTAAGAATGGGATGCTTTGGAAATATGGTGATTTTCTCTTAGTTGAAGGAAGCCTAAAGTTGTAGAGCTATCAGACTTTAGTGGTAGTTTGATTGTAAAAAGATTTGTAGACACTCCAACATTAGAAGCCATTGATATGACTATAAATGTTGCTAGGTTCACAAAAGAAACAATTGAACATCTCACCAATGATAGGGATATGTTTAGAACCAAGTACCATGGGCTTCCAGATGAATACAATAAAAGTCAACAGAGAGTAGCTAAGCTTGAAATAGAGCAAGAATTTTGGAAACAACAAGTAGAAATGGTGAGGTCTCAAGGGCCAGCTAGATCAAGCCATACTTATCCCATTCCTCCTACAACTCATCCTAAGTCTCCTCCATAGGTGAGAAATCATTGTCAATTGTGCCTTACAACATGGGTCAAGAGCCCATTGCAATAGAGAATCTAAGTACATCATAGGTAGCTCATCTATTGAACCCTAAAAAGGACAATTACTTCAACAAATTGTGGTGTACAAGAAGATGCTTAAGAAAAAACATGATATGATGCATGAGAACAATGCTAAGATTGTTCATACTATTCTGAAGCACCTTAATAAGAAAATTCAAGGTAAATTGAATAGTGTCCATGCTAGTTACTCTTTGATGCTTAGAGAAATGGAGATGTCTTAGAGAGATGGAGAATTGGGAACCCCACTCTTAGATATATGGATTCCTAGGGTTAGTGATTTGAAGTTAATGGCAGTTGGGGCAAAGAAATGAGAGGATAGATATCCAAAGGTGATCTTGACTTAAAATTTTGTCAGTGATGTTAGAGAAGAATCATTCCATGGGTATGTTGCTCCATTAGAGCAGAAAATAAAAGAGTTAAAGATCCAGTATGATTAGGCAGATTTGACACTATTACTTGACATCTTGCAAGCCCGTGATGAAGTGAAACCTTCGCAAATGTGGAAGAATCAAGTGGACACCACAATTGTTTCTCAAGAAAGATTAATTTGTGAGGATGTTAATATTGACATGCTTAAAGATACTTTGGAGAAGTTATCTTTCATTATTAGTTTCCTCAAAGACTTTGATAAGGAAGCTAATTCAATGATGACAAATTATTCTCCTTATATAATGAAAATGGATGAAATTATTGAATTCAATTGGCCATCTTAGGAGGAAAATGAACAATGGAAAAGGATATTTGTTGCAGGATTGGATTAGTAAATTTAGAATGGAACACATATACTCAGTCAAGTATTGTATAGGTCTGGCCTCTTAGGTTATAATGTATAAAGTATGTTTCTCCTAATTAAAGGTACCATAGGTAAATAGTCATCGCTAATGATGTGGATGCTAGCTAGGAATTTTGTTTGCTTTTCATACCTTTGAAAATTTTGTCATATTTCCAAATGGTATAGACATGCTACATCAATTTAAAGGATATTATTTTCAACATGTGCCTCTTGGAAGGCAGGTATCTTTCTTCACAACAAATGGAAATAATCTTTATCTTATGTGTATTCCCTCAAATTGAAAATGTAAATATAAATATAAAGGGAATATTTTCTTGTAGCGGTCCAATTAGGATATGACATTTATAATATTGGCCTGAAGCTTGTTTTTCTCCCTTGTTTCCATAAAAGGGAATTCAAGGCCAATAATGCTGGTATTCTGTTGAATTTTGGAATTGAATTGTGTAATTGAAGAACAAAAAGTGAATATGATAGAAGTCCTTTTCTAATGCTTTGAGTCTATATTGTAAGTTTCATCAAATGTATGGTTCTTGAGAATATCTAAATGATAATGCAATTTTTCAAAGTTTGTAGTCTCTCCAATTTTAATTTTTACTTGAATTATTAATTAAAATGCTCATCAAAGATCATTTCATTAATTGTCATCATTTTCATGCTTTATTGTATGCTTTGATTTTAGCCCTGGTTCAAAGAACCAGTTAAAATGCTTATATCAAATCATTAATTCATGTTCAAGATAATTGGATTTGATAAGTAGTCTTATAACTCGATTATGGACTTCATGAATTACAAAGTAACTTCATGTAGATCTTGGATATTCAGGATTAAATGTACCTTGCATTTCAATTTGCATCGACTCCTAGCCCATAGATAATGGAACTAATCTCAATCCATGTAAGAATTTCTTATGATTCCAATCACCCAACTTGAGAACACCATTTTGAATAATCTTTAGATCAATATTTAATTTGTTGTGGTTGGTGTTTTTTTGTATTCTCAGTTTTAGATGTGTAAAAATTTCATTGAAATGCTAATTTCTTGAAGGATTTCATCTTCCTAGCCTTTGATGAGAAAATATTTGCTTAGCTAGGTAATGTATATATTAATTACTTAGAATAGTCATATAATTTACATTATAAGACTACCCTCCCAGGTTTTGTAGAGCCTGAATTGTAGGAGATAAAGAAATTAGTGGTACATCTCATTTGTTGGTCACTTATCTTGTAGGTATTTGAGAATTGAGTTTGGAAAACTCATAGGTACCTTGTGAAATCTGATTGGTTAATTGAAAATAAAAAATAGAATGGTGACTCTACTGGGGCCGTAAGCTTGATAATTATTAGTTCTCCAAAATGCCTTATCATAGATCACTATGCTATATGGTGATATTTACTTATTGAGTTGGTCAATTTCAAGTGTCTGCTAAGTATTGCTCAAATATTTGTCGTGTATTTCACCACATTTCATGATAAGTTTCTCACCTTTTTTTTGAAAATCTTGTGTTCAAAGTTCATGCAAAAGCACTTCGTATGTGTCAAATTTTGTCTCATTTTCTAAAGATCTGGTGAAATTTTCATAAAGCATAACAAAAATTTCTACTAATTGGTCCCAGTGAATTTGGGTGGTGACAAAGAAGTCTCTACACCAATGCAAGCTAGTGTTTAAAGATATCAAAGATGTAAAGGAGAAGAATAAAAGGAAATTGAAAAGTTTGATATATGTGAAGAAGATCCAAGTACAAATGAAAGGAACACAAGGCCATATGAAGAAGCACCCAAAGAAGAAGCTGGAAGGTGAATTACCCCAGAACATGAACATACGTTGGAAGTGGGTGAAAGAAAAGGAAATTGAAAAGTGTAAGTCTACTCCTCATTTGGTCCCTGAACGTGATATTCGTTCTAGCTCTAGTTCAAAATGTGAAAGGAATTTTCTATATTTTAGTGATAGTACTTCTACTGAGAGAGGAGGGGTTTTTGTGAAGTCTATTGTAAATGAGAAATCCTTAGACCTAGGCTTACGAGCGATGGAAAGCAGGGAAAGAGATAGAATACAAAGAGATAATGCTAGTGCTAGATGTGCTAGAGTTGAAGGGTAGCTAACCTTGAATTCCCATCCTTATACTCCCATTCATTTATATTTGTGAACTGGAAATGATGAGTATTCCCATAATGTTTCTCCCAATCAACCTGAGACTGTAGTGGCATTTGATGGAGATTCTACTTTTCCTGAGGAAGAAAAGGTTCTAAATGATATGCAATTTCTTAGAAAAAGAGCCTCAAAATGCAATGAGAATAAAAAGAAGAGGGATGATGAAAGAGAGAAGAATAAGGGAAGTCATGATGTAGAGGGATTTATTAAGAAGAAATGTTGAGGAGATTGAATCATTGGACAAGTTAGTAGTTGAAGTTGTCCAAACAATTGGTCCCGTTGTGCAAGAGATTGTTGTAAATATCCATGTAATTCCCTTTGTTGATAATGTTGTTGTAAATCCACAAACCAACACTATTGACAAGAATTCTATCCCAGTTGACCCTCCTCCCAAAAATACAAACCATGATCCCCATAAAGCTGATAAAGGAAAGAGACCCCTAAATGAAGGAGTAAAAATAAATGAAGGAGGTTCTTCTAAGAAGGACACATAGTAGGATGAATCTATCCCATTATTTGAAAGGCTGGTAAAGGAAAATGAAGAATTGGAGAAAAGAATGAAAGAGATGGAACTAATGGAAATACATAATGAGATGAAAAGGAAAATTTGTTTCCTAGAGTCCACTATAAAAGGTTCTATCCCTGAGACCTAGAGTCCCCAAGCCTTCACATCATCGTCAATGCCTCTTACAAATGAGAAAAAATTATCTAGTGGAAACCCCTCTAGCTCATCCTCATAGCCTAAGGACAAGGCTAGAACAATTCATTTCAATGATCAACATGATTCCCAACATAGAAGGTCTAGAAAAAATAATGCTAGAAGGATGGATCATGATAGCTAGGATGAGGAAGGAATTTTTGGTAGGAGATTGTTCCACATTGATAGGTACAAAAAATTATTTTTTGAGAACATTCCTTGATATCCAAATCGAGTTCTAGATAATGCAAGGAAGCATTTGCCTATGTTCACTGGAAATAATTCTCTCAGTGGTGAGGACCATTTAAAGGCATTCCAAAGTTTTGTGGAGGATTTTGAATTATGGGATGACATTGTAGCTATGAAATATTTTATGCAATCTTTGACAAAAGGTGTCAGGGATTGGTATAGGAGTTTTCCTGACGAAAGCATTGACTATAAGGATTATTTCTATTAGATCTTTGGGGAATAATATGGAGACCAAATTGATCCTTGGTTTAGGCTGAATGATTATAACAATATTACAAAGGGGCATAATGAACTGGCAATTGAGTTCAATGCAATGTTTTAGAAGGCAATGCATAAAGTCCCTACTTACTTGAGACCTATTGAAAAGACATGGCTAGTCATATATTACAATGCATACAACTCAAAGATGTGTTATTTACTTAGAGACAAGAATCCACAGTACTTGAGAGAGGCATACAAGATGGCAGTTAATATTGAGAAGAATAGAAGGGAATTAGGTAAAGTAGGATGAAGGGATTACCCCAAACCTTTAAATAACCAAAAATCTTAGAATGAAAAGACAACCAAAGCTTCACCCCTGATGAAAAATTAGATTAGGTTCTCAACCTGTTGCAAAAGGTGGCCAAGAATGACAAGCCGTAATTCTAGAGAAATGAAATGTTACTAAGACTATAGGACTATCCCTATCACACAAACTGGCATAATGGAAAGCAAGTTAATAATAATCAAAAGAGTATCCAAGGAACACCTAATCCTTTCTAGAAACATTCCACAAATGTTACCGAAGAATTTCCTTAGTGTGGAGTGTGCTAGATGCCTCACTTTGCACAACAATGTGTTGTTGCTAGATTAATAGAGGAATCAATAGAGGATCAAGGCATTTATTATGATTCTCATGAAAAATAGGGAACTATGAATGTGCTTATGACTAGATCAAATCTGGGTTGTGAAGAATGCTCCTCAAATGATGAGCCTAACTGAAGTGATGTGGATCTTCAAAGGTAGGAGTTGAGCTCTTATCATCAACAAGTATTCTCAGATGAAGAATGGGAGCATGAATGCATGGTCTACACTCTCGAGTCAATTAATGTTTCTTTGATTAGGCCCTCAAATTAGGAAATTGAGAGGTACACAATTGGATTGGTTGCTAACGCAAAAAATTACTATCATTTAAGGAATAGAATAATGGGTGGTAATTAGGGTAGCCCAAGGAGCTTGTTTGTTAAGTAAAACAAAGAAGAAGACAAGGAAATAAGGACAAAGAACAAGAAAGAAGAGGAAAATCCCAAAGACGGTAATTAAATGAGAATTTGGACCAGAAAGGGCACTAAGGCAAAAATTGATGGTGAAGCTTCCCATCAGGTTGCGAAAGGCTAGAGATGTGAAACCCAATGTTGAGAAGGTTCAAGGACAAGGAAAAAAGGTAATTCCTCAAGAATTCATAATCCCTAAGTTACCAAATTATTCTCTAGTAGATATGTTTTAGGTATTATCTCAAGTCAAAGTCACATTACCATTCCTAGAAACGATGAGAATAAATGAGCATAAGAACACAACTTTTTCTCTTATCAATAGTATTGTTGCTAGGGGGAAGGATAAAATGGTTGATCAACCTAAATCAAGTCGATGTCAAGAGAAGAATTTTGAGGTGAGAGCCGTGATCAATGGAAATCCTGAAGTATATTTAGGAACCACCATTACTGCCAATCCAAGCTAGGTACATCCATTTTATCTAATCTTGATCATTGATGCTAAGTTTCTTAGAAACTGCATGATAGATTTAGGGGCTTCAAATAATGTAATTCCAGTGAAGATCATGGAAGAAATGGGCATAAAGGTTGAAAATACGTATGGCAAGTGTTGTGCCATGGACTCAAGGGAAGTCCTTATTATAGGCGTAATCAACAAAGCTCCATATAAATTGGCAGCTTTCTTAGAGTTTTTTATGAGTATCACAGTGGTGGAAATCCCACTGACTTATGGGATGTTATTGTCAAGACACTAGAGTGATTCCATGGGTGGGAGTATTAAGTGTGACCTGTCATTTACAAATTTTTTAATTGATCAAAAGGATGTTAAGATTGCAAGAGAACTAAGGATCTGCCACATGATTGAATATGCTAAGGAAACTAAAGAGCCAACAATAATTAACCTTGTAGACACTAGTTTAGACACTTCATGAGTGGAAGAGTTGAAACAAGAAGAAAAATGAGTCAAGCATGCACTGATTGATAAGGAGATCCTGAAGACACCACAAGAAGATGCTCTTTGGAATATGTACTTTGGTGGAGCCTATTCAAAGGAGGGCTTAGGTGTAGGGGTTATTTACATCTCTCCACAAGGTAAAACCTTTAAGTACTCCTTGTTACAATTTTCATGTACAAATAATGTTTTTGAGTATGAGACTCTATTACTTGTGTTGAATCTAGCTTCCAAACATGGCATTAAGTTTTTGAAAGTGCTAGGGGATTCTAAGCTGGTAGTTTCCCAAGTTAGGTCTAGATTTCTTATGAAGGGAAAAAGGCTTAGGCAATACAAGAATTAAATTTGGGATATCATTGAGGCTTTTGATGCCTTTGGCATAGATTGGATAGAAAGGGGAAAAAATTGTAGGGTAGAGATATTAGCTAATATTTTTGTCCAATTAGATGATGTTACCTTTGATGGTGTCTCATGAATAGAAGTATAGACTCGGCCTACAATACCTGGCAATATTTGTAATTGGTAAGTGTTTGATGATGACAATGAAATTTTGAGATTCTTACAATGCATTGACCAATATGAAAGACAAGAGATTGAATTTGGCTCATATGTGGTTGAAGTTGATGGGAAAGAGACATTATTTGGGAATGAGATAATTCAGTTCAAGAAAAATAAGATTCCCAAAGGACTAGTTGCACTAGAAAGAGTCTTTGATGGCCTTGACAAATCAAATGTTAAGCAAGCATCTTCCCATAAGGAATACTTAGAGGAGATAAATTTAGGGACATAAAATTCTCCTAAAAAGGTGTATATACGAAAAAATATGAAACCCCTTGTGATAAGTATGTTAATTTCCATGCTCAGGAAATACAAACATGTGTTTGCATGGTCATATGATGACCTAAAGGATTATAGGGAGAATCTATTCCAACATGAAATTCCTTTGAAACCTAATGGAAAGCCTTTCAGACAAAAATAGAGGCCAATCAATCCTACTTTGTAGCCAAAGATGCAAGAAGAGCTTACAAAGTTGAGAGATGTTGGTATCATCAAACACATTAGACATTCATCACGGGTTTCAAATTTAGTTCCTATAAGAAAAAATAATGGTGATATTAGGATATGTGTAGGTTTTAGAAATCTTAATGTGGCGTATTTAAAGGATAATTATCCTTTGCTTAATATGGAGGCCATATTGCAAAAAGTCACAGGGTGTGAGCTACATTCAATGATGGATGGATTCTCAAGGTATAATCAAGTCATGGCGAGAGAGTCTAAACAATACAAAACTGCCTGTACCATGGGGGACTTATGTATATGTAAGGATGCCATTCAGCCAGATTAATGCTGGTACAACACTCCAAATAGCCATGGATGTGGTCTTTGCATTTTTTTATTGATCTTTTCCTTGCTACATATCAAGATGATTTGACTGCTCACAGAAAAAAGGAGGAATATCTTTGTTCCCATCTAGAGAAAATTTTCATCAGAGCTTTGGAATATGGGATCTCTTTGAATCCAAAAAAAATGTGCCTTTGGAGTCAAAGAAGGTAAGTTGTTGGGGCATATTGTTTCAAAATATGGGTTTAGGATTGATCCTGAACATGTAGCAGCTATAGATAAGATCACACAACCAAGGAATGTGAAGAAGATTTAATCTTTCTTCGAGAAAATTAACTTTGTGAAAATATTTGTTACTAACTTTATTGAGATTGTCATACCCATTTCTAAAATGTTGATGAAAGGAGAAAAGGTGGTGTGGACAGAAGAACCTACTAAGTATTTTGAAGCCATAAAATATTCCATTAAGGAGGCGCCTATCCTCAAGTCTCCAGATTATACAAGGCCTTTCCAGTTATTCATTTTTTCTCTGTTTTATACAGTGAAAATGGTATTACTACAAAAGAAAGATGAATGCTTTGAGCAGCCTATTACTTTCTTTAGCAAGTGCTTGCAATCTATTGAGCTCAAATATGATGCAACAGAAAAGAAAGTATATGCCCTAGTAAAGGCTATGAATAATTTTAGACCATATTTGATTGGGGAAACTATTGTAGCTTATGTTCCAAGTGCAACAGTTCAAGAAATTTTTACTCAATAGGAGACCACAGGTTAGAGGTGCAGGTGGATCAATAAGATCCAAGAGTTCAAAATTTGTCTCCAAATTAAAAAATTAGTACTTGCATTCAAGGTTTTCCAAGTTGATGGATGAGACTAACTTGGAATCCAACCAAATTAATCAAGTTGAACATGAGAATGTTGCACCCATATGTGATATGCAAACATGTGAATGGTATAGAAGAATTGTTGAATATCTACAAACCATGCAATGCCCAAAAGGTATGCCTCACAATGAAATGAAAACTTTGAAGTTGCAAGCAATCAAGTATGTTATTATCAATGGTGAACTGTGGTGGAGAAGCCTTGAAGGTATGCTACTTAGGTGTGTAGATGGGTATCAAGTAGAATATCTGCTAATTGAAATGCATAAAGGAGTGTATGGAGGTCACTACAAGGCCAAGACCACTATTGATAAGATATTAAGAGTAGGTTTTTGGTGGCCAACTATATTCAAAGATGCACAGAGATTTGTAAAAAGATGTGATGCTTGTCAAAGGTTTACTGGCAAGTTAAAGTTCTTAGGAAACTTACCACTTAGGCCAATATCAGCACAAGCTCCCTTTAAACAATGGGGCATCGATTTACTTTACAAAATGGGTTGAAGTTATTCCTACTAGGAAGGAAACTAGCAAAGTTGTCATTGATTTCTTGATGAACAATATTTTGAGTAGGTTTGGTGTTCCTAAAAGAATTATTTCTGACATCGCCATCTATTTCAGGTCTGAGGAATTTATTGATTTTTGTAACCAACATGGCATACACATATCCTATACATCCCCATATCATCCCCAAGGGAATGGGAAAGCTGATTCTAGCAATAAAATCCTTATGAAGATTATCAAGAGGGTGATTGAGAAGAACAAGAAGGCCTGGGACTCAAAATTAAACTTTCCTAAGGTCGGGTTGAAATATTTTAAGAAACTTGCCTTAGGAAAGTGTCCGCCTTGAGGGCGAAAACCTATTGTCCTAGTCATGGCCCCATTTTAAGTCATATTTTTTGGTACGTGTAGGGATATAATGCATTGGATCTAAAGGTGAAATCCTGTCTGCCCATTGCACACCGCATAGGAGTTGAAGAATGATTTCCAAAAGGTATGCGAGGTCCACGATTGTGTGATGTGTGTCCTTGTTGTGGAGGGGCCCAGTCTGTTGGCATCATACTTAATGCCCAGTACTTTTCATATCAACGGTCCATGAGCATCATCAAGGTTAAATTCTAGCCACCCATTTCACACATCGAAACATTGATTTAATGGTCATCAGGAGACGTGCAAGGTTTGTGATTAGGTGAAACTTGTGTTGTTCTGTCTACTAGGAGATGAAAGTGGAGCCCATGAGAAGGAATGACATGGCTTCTAATCAACACACTCTCATTGGCTGACGAGTTGGTGAATTTTTATGAAGTAAATTCAAACTATGTTGACTCAATTTGAGTCATTCATGGTGTTGTCTCAGAGGGAAGTCAATGGCTGCTATTTGAAATTGAACACACATTGCATAAGTGTCATTTTTCTTTGCACAAGTGAGCAGTAATGGTTGAAAGTACAATAGAAATTATTGTAATTGGGTGAGAGAAATACATAAAATTGATTTCCTCACACTATTGAAGATTACAAGCTGGTGTAGAGCAACTAGAAGGTTGATCAAAGTGTCTGAGTTGAGAAGTGAATAAATTAGGGTTCCCGTAAACACAAAAAATTGTGAGTATGATTAAAACTAAACTTATTGCTTTATTTGAATTATCTTAAATTACCTATGTAGGTTTTGAACGTTTTCTTCCAATTAATTTAGCATGCATGCTTTAATTTCTTTATTGTGTTAAAGTTGTTTATAAAAATGCTTCCATTGGTCAAATTTGTTTAAGTCTACGTTTCCTGATTGCACCCTAAGCTGCTAAGTGAAGAAATTAGGTTTTTAAGCTCCTTTCTATTAGAACCCCAATTCATTGTAAGCCTTTCTAAGTATCCATGGCTCCAAAAACAAAAAAGCCTCGTTCTAAAGCCCCAACTAGGTTACTCTCTTATGACATTGTTGACCAGCTTAAACCCTTGACCAACAAAAGAAATCAAGGAGTAGCAATATATTATGGCCCTATAATTTATGAAGGATTATAGGACCAGCAAGTCTGGGTCAAGGATGCTAAATTTCCCTATATTGGTTGGAAAATGTTTAGAAATTGGTTTGGGAATAGGAATTGTGAATATCCCATTTTCCATACTTGGAGATTGGACATGGGGTAACTTGCAGTCCCAAATGTGTATGTGGATGTGGACCTACTCAAAGATATTGCATCTAGAGATGATCCTAAGTCTAGAATTTTTAGGGAATATAATGGTGCTAAGGTGGTCAACATTACCAAGGAAGAGGTTGTAGAAGTTTTCAAACTACAGTAGTGGAATGAGGATATGGTCCCAATTGACATTAACACCTTAAAAAATGAATATGAGAATACCAAAGTTTTATTCCAAACTACAATATTGCCAATGCACACTACTTCAACTGGACATGGAAAGAATAGGAAGAAAATTAAGATTGGAAAATATGAGAAGGAACCTTTTCATATGAACTTCTTTACCTGCTACTTTAGAAAGACTATTGGTTCCTTGTATCAAATCATTGGTTTTGATGCACCTAAAACTATACCAATTGAATATCTATACATGGCAGGAAATATTTAGTATGCAACCTTTAATTTGGTTTATGATTATGCCACTTATCTAGCAGAAAACATGCATAAGCACTTGGTTGAGCTTAAGGGAGGAAAGCATTGGGTGAAATTCTAGTGGTATTCTCTTTTCATGCATATGATTTTATACAAGCAAGAAAATTATTTTGGTGAATACATGTCTTTGAAGAAGGTGGAGGGTGATATTTAGCTACCAGTCCAATGTTGGACCCAAATCCTAGATATGCATGACCAGAAGTTTGATTATGTGGTATTCCATAATTTCTTTGCATCTACACTTAGGAGACTCTTGGTTCTTGATCCACCAAGGATCCCTAAAGAAATTCATGACTTACTAAGGCCTATGGAGAGGAGGCATGAGCTGAATATAACCATTAATTAGGGAGATATCATTCCATATGTAGATAGAACCATATTCAGGGTGTATGGGACTACTATTTATCCTTTTATGGTACCAAGACATGTACCCCTCAAGATTGGATTTATAGAATTCATGAGATAGTTGGTTGGACCCCAAGGGTGCCACTTGCTAGAAAATAAAAAGAAAGATTCATTCTTCCCCGAGTACATAAAATTTGCATATTTTGTGTTGATAAAAGGAAGTTGGAAGGCTTTGGGGGAATTCCTAAAGCCCTACAAACTAATGAAAACTCTCCCTAGTAAGCATGAGTCTAAGGGATTTCTTCATGCAGTAAAAAAAATGAGATCAATGGGCGTGTTTGTTCATAATTTCTACTTCCCTACAGATGTTATCATTAACATTTTTGACATCCAAGTGCAAGAGGAAAGGAAAGCAATGTATCTTTCCTTCAATAAGATGGTAGAAAGGATTAGGAGGTCAGATCCAAGATATGACCCTCTACCTAGCATTCAAGGGGAATTCAACCATATAAGGTATGTAATGGATAATTTTGAAAGTGTTGTTGGTGTGTTGAGAAGAGTAGAAGTAACCAAGGATAAGGAAAAAGATTTGGCAACCCAGGAAGGACCATCTATACAATTGGAGGAGAGGCCTTCATATCAACCACCCAAAATGATTTTGGTGTATACTAGGAAGAGGGAAACAAATAAGGAGTAGACTGAGCCAACCCCTATTGCATTAGAGGATTCAAGGTTAGCCTCTCCAATTGGATCAACCTCATTACCTCCTAGGAAATCCTCACCTATTATAATTGATATTGATTCCCCTCCAAGAATTTATCCTCCTCATGACCAACCACCAATTAAGAAACAAAGGGTTGAGAAGAGCTTGGTAGTGGATTACCCTAATAGTGATGAATATTATATTGTAGTAACCTCTGAAGAGATGCAAAAATAGATTCCTTCACCTCCAAGAGAAGTTTCTTCAAGCTTTGAGACAAGTATCCTAACATTTGAAAAAGCTAAATTTTGTGGTGTGAGTAATATTCATGATATGAGGGTGGAGTCTTGCAAAGATTTTATGGAGGATGATTCATTTATTGAAACACCAGTATATAAGGATTTTATATGGAGTAGAAAAGCTATAGTATATGTAGAGTGAGTTGCTATTGAAATAAGTTCACACCCTCAATTGCCTAAGAATATTATTCAAGCCAATGTGATGCAAGAAATGCAAAATTAGTTTAAGAATATTACACCTAATGAGGGAAGAGAGCTTGTGCAAAAAGAGAGGTTTTTATTTATTACCTAAGTGGGATATTGCTGATGCAGTGGTATTAGATATAATAAGAAGGGCTAATAATCCTTTATTTCAAACTGAAGAAGAATCCAGGCCGACACTTCAAGGATTTGCATTCAGTCAGGAATGGAATGCTCTGGAAATATGGTCATTGTCTCTTAGTTCAAGGAATCCCAAAGTTACAGAGCTATTAGACTTTAGTGGAAGATTGATTGTAAAAAGAGTTGCAGACACTCTAGCATTAGAAGCCACTGATATGACTATAAATGCTGCTAGGTTCACAAAAGAAATAGTTGAACATCTCACCAATGATAGGGATATGTTTAGAAGAAAGTACCATGAGCTTCTAGATGAATACAATAAAAGTCAGCAAAGAGTAGTTGAGCTTGAAATAGAGCAATAATTTTGGAAACAAGTAGAAATGGTGAGGTCTCAAGGACCAGCTAGCTCAAGCCATACTATTCCCGTTCCTCCTACAACTCATCCTTAGTTTCCTCCACCTAAGAATTCATTGTCAATTGTGCCCTACAACATGTGTTAGGAGCCCATTGCAATAGAAAATCTAAGTACATCAGAGGTAGCTCCATCAATTGAACCCACAAAAGGACAATTACTTCAACAATTTGTGGTGTACAAGAAGATGCTTAATAAAATGCATGATATGATGCATGAGAACAATGCTAATATTGTTCATACTATTTTGAAGCACCTTAATAAGAAAATTCAAGGTTAAATAAATAGTGTCCATGCTAGTTACTCTTTGATGCTTAGAGAAATGGTGATGTCTAAAAGAGATGGAGAATTGGGAACCCCACTCTTAGATAGATGGATTCCTAGGGTTAGTGATTTGAAGTTAATGGTAGTTGGGGAAAAGCAACAAGAGGACAAATATCCAAAGGTGATCTCAATTACAAGTTTGTTAGTGATGTTAAGGAACAACCATTCCATGTGGGTATGTTGCTCCATTAGAGCAGAAAATAAAAGAGTTAAAGATCAAGTATGATCAAGCAGAGTTGAAATTGTTACTTGACATACTGCAAGCCCATGATGAAGTGAAACCTTTACAAATGTGAAAGAATCAAGTGGAATCCACAATTGTTTCTCAAGCAAGATTAATTTTTGAGGAGGTTAATATTGACATGCTTAAAGATACTTTGTAGATGTTATCTTTCAATATTAGTTTCCTTGAAGACTTTGACAAGGAAACTAATTTAGTGATGATAGAATTCTCCTTATAGAAAGAAAATGGATGAAATTATTGAATTCAATTAGCCTTCTAAGGAGGAATTCAAACAATGGAAAAGGATAATTATAGCTGGATTGGATTAGTAAATTTAGAATGGAACACATATACTTGGTCCAATATTGTATAGGTCTGGCCTCTAAAGTTATAATGTATAAAGTATGTGTCTCTTAATTAAAGGTACCATAGGTAAATAGGGATCACTAATGATGTGGATGCCGACTGGTAATTTTTTCTCTTTTCCTACCTTTGGAATTTTTGTCATCTTGCCAAATGGAATGAACGTGCTACAAAAATTTAAAGGATATTCCTTTCAACATGCGCCTCTTAGAAGGTGGATTTGTTTCTTCACAAAAAATGGAAATAATCTTTGTCTTATGTGTAGTTCCTTTGATTGAAAATGTAAATATAACTGTAAAGGGAATATTGTCTTGTAGTGGTTGAATTAGGATATGACATGTGTGCTATTGGTCCGAAGCTTGTTTTTCTCCCTTGTTTCCATAAAAGGGAATTCAAGGCCAATAGTGTAGGTCTTTTTTTGAATTTTGGAATTGAATTGTGTAATTTAAGAACACAGAGCAAATATGTTAGAAGTCCTTGTCTAATGATTTGAGTTTAGATTGTAAATTTCATCAAATGTATGGTTCTTGAGCATATCTAAATGATAATTCAATTTTTTGGAGTCTGTAGTCTCTCCAATTTTAATCTGTACTTGAATTATTAATGAAAATACCAATCAAAGATCATTTCATTAATTGTAATCATTTTCATGCTTTGGTGTATGCTTTGATTTTAGATTTGGTTTAAAGAATCAGTTAAAATGCTTAGATGAAATCGTTAATTCATGTGCTAGATAATTGGATATGATAAGTAGTCTTAGAACCCGATTATGGATTTGTGAATTATAAAGTAACTTCACCTAGACCTTGGATGTTCCAGATTAAATGTACCTTGTATTTCAATTTGTGTCAACTCCTAGCCCATAGATAATGGAACTGATCTCAATCCTTGTAAGTGTTTCTTATGATTCCAGTCACCCAACATGAGAACACCATCTTGAATAATCTTTAGATCAATCTTTTATTTGTTGTGGTTGGTTTTTTTTTTGTATTCTTAGTTTTAGATGTGTAAATATTTCAAGGAAATGTGAATTTCTTGAAGTATTTCATCTTCCTAGCCTTTGATGAGAATATATTTACTTAGCTATGCAATGTATATGTTAATTGTTTAGGAGAGTCATATAATTTACATTGTGGGACTAATGTTTGAGGTTTTATAGAGCCAAAAGTGTAGGAGATAAAGAAATTAGTGCTACATCTTGCAGGTATTCAAGAATTGAGTTTGGAAAACTCATAGATATCTTGTGAGATATGATTGGTTCATTGAAAACATGTAACAAAATGGTGACTCTACTAGGGATGTAAGCTTTACAATTATTAGTTCTCCAGAATTCCTTATCATAGATCACTATGCTATATGGTGATATTTACTTATAGAGTAGGTCAATTTGAAGTTTCTGCTAAGTATTACTCAAATATTTGTCATGTATTTCACCACATTTCATGATAGGTTTCCCTCATTTTTTGTTTTGAAAATATTGGGTTTAGAGTTCATATAAAACTACTTCACATGTGTCAAATTTTGTCTAAGTTTCTAAGGATTCGGTGAAATTTGCATAAAGTGTAACAAAAATTGCTACTAATTGGTCCCAAGGAGTTTGGGTGGCGACTCCCATGTCTCTGCACTAGTGTGAGCTAGTGTTTAAAGATATTAAAGAGGAAAATAAGAAGAATAGAAAGAAATCAAAGAAGGTTGACAGACATGAAGAAGATCCAAGTACAAATGTGAGGAACATGAGGCCATATGAAGAAGCATCTAGAGAAGAAGCTGGAAGGTTAATTAATCAAGAACATGAACATATGTAAGAAGTGGACAAATGCAAAAGACACTAAAAAATGTAAGTCTACTCATCCGGTCCCTAAACATGATATTTGTTCTAGCTCTAGTTTAGAATGTGAAAGGAATTTTCTAGATTTTAGTGATAGTACTTCTACTAAGAGAGGAGAGGTTTTTATGAAGTCTATTGTAAATGAGAAATCCTCAGACCTAGGCTTACAAGCCATGGAAAGGATTGAAAGAGATAGAATATAAAGAGATAATGTAGTGCTAGATGCACTAGAGATGAAGGGAAGTTGACCCTAAATTCCCATCCTTATACTCTGATTCCTTAAGATTTATTAATGGGAGATGATGAGTATTCCCATAATTTTTCTCCCAATCAAGCTGAGACTATAGTAGCATCTGATGGAGATTCTACTTTTCTAGAGGAGGAAGAGGTTCTAAATGATATGCAATTTCTCAAAGAAAGAGCCTCAAAATTCAAGGAGAATAAAAAGAAGAGGGATGAGGAGAAAGAGAGAAGAATAAGGGAAGTCATGATGAAAAGGGATTAGTTAAGAAGAAAGGTTGAGGAGATGGAAGCATTGGACAAGCTAGTAGTTGAGGTTGTCCAAACAATTGGTCCTATTGTGCAAGAGATTGTTGTAAAGATCCTTGTAGCTCCCGATGTTGATAATGTTATAGGAAATCCACAAATCATCACTATTGATAAGACTTCTATCCCAATTGATCCTCCTCCCAAAAATACAAACCACAATCCCCATAAACTTGATAAAGAAAAGAGACCCCTAAATGAAGGAGTAAAAATAAATGAAGGAGTTTCTTCCAAGAAGGACACACTGTAGGATGAATTTGCCCCATTATTTGAAAGGTTGGTAAAGGAAAATGAAGAATTGAAGAAAAGAATGAAAGAGATGGAACTAATGGTTGTAAATACTAAGATGAAAAGGAAACTTGGTTTCCTGAAGTCCACTATAAAAGGTTATATCCCACAGACCCAGAGTCCTCAAGTTCGTACATCATCCACAAGTCCTCATACAAATGACAAAAAAATCATCTAGTGGAAATCTCTCTAGCTCGTCCTCACAACCTAAAGATAAGGCTACAATAGTTCATTTCAATGATCAACATGATTCCTGTTGATGGTGTTTTCTGCACAACAACTCAGACAAGATACAAGTATCATATCTCTCTTGAAAGGTGAATCTCTATCACCAAGCCTCAAGAGATAACCCTAAGGTCTCTAATGTCAGGTCTTGACAATGGATAAACAACTCAGTGGAAATGTTGGTAATAAAAAAGGGACCTTACTACAAGAAAATATTGAATCTTCAAATTTATCAGATCTAGCAATATGGTGATACTTCAAATCCTAAGTCTAACTCAGATAATGAAAAGAAATAGAAAAGGATAAGGGTTCCAAATATATTTATAAGATTAATACTAATTATAAGATTAACAATACAAATGATAAAATACTTGAAATGGACCAATCCCTCAAAAACTAATTCCTGCTTGACCTAGATAAATCTACAATCTTAAAAAATAGTGCAATCTTCTAAGGCAAAAAATATTTTTCAAATCATGAACATTTATCCAAACAAACCTATTTCAATTGACATGAACAAACATTCACAACTGAACTAAGAACAATGAGTATCAAAGTCCAAGCTAACTTTGGAAAGCAACTAACAATCAACTAGTTGCAAAAAGTATGGACTAGAGATTGTTGCAACACTTCAAGCATCAAATCATAAACACCATTAAGTTATCTAATGTTGATTCTAACATATATCAAATAAACTTAAGCAATTTCAAAAGATAGAATCACTGGAAAAATGGAAAATAAAATTAGCACAAGAAATCCACCAAATCACGTCTTTACTTTTATTAAATAGTCCAAAGTAGCAACAATCCAGTCTTCTATTATGAAACTTGCTTGAAAACAACCTGACTACTAACTTCTTACTCTAGTACTAAACTTGCTCCAATGTAATATTATCTATCCCTTTCAAATGAGGTACTAACCCTATTTATAGAGATTACATCTTATGTCGGCCCAAATAGGGTTACAAAACAATTGGCCTCTAAAACAAGTCGGCCAAGAAGAATTCAAAATAAAGTAAAGTATGCATTATATGTATGTGTTTCATCCAGGTCGGCTTCGGATCTCCAACATGGCTCGGTCCAATGCATGTGAAGGATGGAGAAAAATAATGGGGAAGCACAAATTCTGATGAAGCATTGTATTAACTCCTCTCCCCTCTGTCTCTATCTCGTTCCACTTTATCCTGCACCATCAAAAATACCTTCTCCAAGTCGGCTATAGGTAGAATAACTAACACTTTAATTTTTCTTTCAATAGAATTAATGTCCTCTCTTGACTACTTTACAACCTTGTCCCAATCCACCTTCATGGCTTGATATTTATCCATCACTTCAATGTATGTGGCTGCATCATCTAACTGGTGTTCAGTGACTAGGCCCTCATTCACTAGAGAATATACATCACACCACCATTTTCTCAATTGCTCCAAGTTAAGATGTTTTGGTATAAACATTTTTCTTCCTGTCATAACTTCAAAGAAGGAAATGCACTTGTTGTAGATCTTAGTTAGGGTATCCTCAATTTGCTTCCCTTGCTTATGCACTTTCTTCAAAATCCTTTGCCTTATTTGCAAAACTTATACCATTCCCACAGTTCTACAACTTTGGAAGAAGGAATAATCCCACCACTTATTGGTTTATCTTCAATGTATTCCATGACGGTTTTGGTCTTCTGCAACAAGAGATCCACACCCACCTTATCCTGAGTTAGTACATTTTTTAACCACTCTATTGATCTGATAGCATCTCCTCCAATTGAAAGGATATCTTTGATGGCATTATCTCCTTTAGCTTCGACCCCTTGCAACTAGTTCATTGTGGCATGTGTAGTGGTTTTCATCTTGTCCAACTCGGTTATTTGTCTCTTAAGGTAGAACGATTACAATAGATGATGAGGAGCTAATGGATTGCAAGGGTTTCATCAAGTCTTGTAGATACCTCTTAATTTTATCATTCTCGTTCTTCAAATATTTCTTAGCTTGCACTTCTTTCTTCAGTATACTCAAAATAGTAGCACTAGAACCTTCAAATTATTTAACCTCCTGCATCATTGAGGTTGGTCCCAAGTTGATAGTTTGTACACTGTAATCTTTACTAGTCACTTCATCTTTATTCTTATCTTGTACAAGAGTGGCAATGTGAATCACCTTGTTATTAGCTTCATCTCTTTCAATCTTGGAGATAACCCTGGCTTTCTTCTTTGATTTTCCCTTTCCTATGTTTGTCAATAATTCATCCCAGTTGGGAGGAGTTTCTTCCACCATAATTTACTTACTCTTTAATTCCCTATCCAACCAACTAGGAACAATGGAATTTGACTGTACATTACCTTGTCCCACCAAATCCTATTGAACCTTGGAGAAATCTTCATTTAGATTTTTGATTTTTAGGAATCTCCTCAGTTGTATCTTTACTTCCCTTATCATTTTCTTCTTCTTCATGCACTGATGATGGATTCTTGATTGGAACTTCCTCTCTTTGCGGAGCCTATCTTCTTCATTTCCTACCGGTGAATCCTCATAAGTCAATAAAGGAGACTGCAATATCTTCTCTATTTTTTCCTCTGTATTATAGAGTTCACCTTCTCAGAATTCTTCTTCTCCTTGATCTTGGTGATCCTCTGCATCTCTGGATTCACTTGGCATGTCATGTATTTCATTAGGAGGGACATTATGATGCTAAGTGGTAGGAACAACTGAGGGAGCACTTCTCTTTGGCACACCATCTTTGGGAGTGGGAGTTCTTGATTTTCTTGTGTACACCTATGTCTTCTCTCTTGAACTTTCCACACTTACTACTAGTGGGTCAGCTTCATCCCCTACCTTATAAGATTCCTTCTCCTTCTGTGACAATCTCACTATTCTTTTTCTCTTAGGTACGAATGCACTACCCTCTTTTCCTTCTTTCTCAACTTCTTCTTGTGTAGAATTCTTTGTCGTTGAAATGCATTTTCTTTTCTTAGCAATGGGTCTTTGCTTGTCTGCCTCTTGTGCTTCTTCTACTTGAGCATCCTTAATCCTTATCTTGAAAGGAGAGCTCACCTTAGCCTTACTGTTAGGTTCTTGCTTAGTTGACTCTTTAGAATGGAAATGAAACTCCAAGTCTCCCATTAGATTATAGGTGTACTGAACACCCTCACTTTCCAACTCCCACATCTTGTGCTTCAGCCACAACTTAGTTTACTTGATCACTGGAGTCATGATCTGCTCTAATTCTATCTTCTCTTCCTCTAGCCAATCTATCTCTCCAACTGGTTTATCCTTCATAGCTTCATAGTCATGGCCTTGAATCAAATCTCCATCATCTTCAATTTGATCAGGAATGACCTTTATGTTGTATAGCCGAAGCAAGTTCATTGGTAATCTGGAGAACTTCTTTCTAAATTCAAACTCATCCTTGCTATTAGCCCAATAATCTTCTACATTATCCTTATGGTTGTATTCCCTACTGGCCCTCTTATGTGCCTCACCAGTCCTATCAAATCTATATCTCTTAGAATGGAAAGAGAGACCCAAAGTACTCATTTCCTCCTCAGAAGCATGGACCAAATTAATAGAGGGGAAAGCCTCATTACTTCCTATCCTTAAAGGAAAATCACCACCAAATCCGGTCTTATGTTCTTCCGTCTTGACAATTGCATCAAAATCATAGATCTACCTTGTGACCTCCAAAAGTATAATATGATATGTGTGATATATATGCAGTTTATATTGAGCCCTCTGACAACCATCTATTTTGATGTATGAAAAGGTAGGGAATTGGATAAACCAAGCTCCAAACCTCTTGATTAGTTCCTTGGCATTATTGGAGATCCAAACATGCTCTTGACCATGTAATAACCTGGTGATGTACATGGTGAATGCATCATTCACCCTCCTATAACTTGTGCTACCCAGGTGTAGTTGTGGGTACACCTCATAGATCACATATTTCCCAAACACGTGCTTAGCCCATTGTATGGATGGAACCTTGCAAGTGCATAGACCAAGTAAGAGGGAATTATGAAGGTCTTTTTCTATAGGACATTACACATTTGTTCATGTATCATTACACTGATAATGTCTACCCAATGGTAGTCAATATTTTGTTGCATCCTCACAATGACATGGAACATCCAGTTTTCAAATACTCCTGCAGTCTTCAATCCCACCAGTTTGCTAAGGAGTGTGATAGCATCATAGTATTTCTTTTTGAACTTAGCTCTAAATAATTGCTTGGGAAGCTTGGATAAGTGAGACTTGGGTTTATCTAGCCAGGAATTGATGACCTACTATGATTTGATGATGTCTTCATCATAATAGTTCTTCGCTATGTCCATATAAAAACCCACCACATGAGACCTATTAGGCATGTCAAAGGTCTAAGCTATAGACATAGGATTAATATTTTCCACTATCCTTCCTTGAGGACCAACTATCCTTTGTGTTCCCATGTCATAATGTCTAGCACATTCAAGCACCAACTTATAGCATTGAATAGTAGGAGGGAATCTAGCTACATGGGCCAATTCTAATTCCAATATCATTATAGCGAACAAGGGAAGGTTTTGTGTTGTCATCCTTGCCTTGAATTCCTTATAATCCCATAGACCAAAATTTGTATTAGTGACCTTTGACCAGATGGAAGTCAACTTGCTCTCTGGGATCCTACTCGTTATATCCATTTTGATCCTTTCTTCCTTTGAGATAGTAGACCCTTCAACACTTGGATCCATTACCCTACCCTTAGTCCTTCCAGCAACGACTTGGCTTGATTCATCTTGCATTCAACAAAAGGCCACAATAAAGATCCATCACAACATGAAATCCAAGTTAGTCCATCATAAAATTACATATTCATCATTAAGACAAGTCCCATGATGATCAAAATCCCCTAAAATCTCACAAAGATTACTTCTTTCAATTTTTGGGTTTTTAGTCCTCTCACGGAATTCAGGCAAAAGAGGAATTTTAGGAAATTCCAAGCCAGATGGAATTCAACGAGACAAGCACAAAACTTCCAACAATCATTTAATCAACCATCATTAGTTAAGAAACATCATGATAGAACTTTAAATAACTCAAACTGATTACATGATGCCCAATCATTGGCAAATAACTCATGATACCCCACAATTCTTCATTTTCAACAAGATTTCTGAGAATTTCGTTAAGGACATAATCCATCAAAATGGTAGGAGTTCACAAATTTTGGGAAAATGAAGGGCCAAAGAAATTTTGGTAAAATCTTGAGGAATCAGAATTTCATGAAGTTAGCATAATTTTCATGTTTTAAGCATATATTTGGGAAATCGATAAAGCGATAAAAATCGGGGAATTCCTAAGGTAAAGGAAATCTGCAAGATGATCGAAAATTCAAAATCTTTGACTCCATTAGGATTTCTCCCAAATTGATTAAATAATTAGGAAGTTGGGGATTCAGCCTTGGATTCAATTTGTTTCGATTTCAAATGGAAAACTTTTCTTTCAAATTCACTCAAATGTGACCTCAAGCAATGAGAATGATGATTTCAAAGGGGAACCCTAAGAGGCCACCATGAACGTACAATTTGGATGAAAATCAACCTTTCATCTCTACTATCCTTCGTACAACTTCTCCCACAACCTAACTAAGATAGGACAATTATTAGATTGGACGATGGACAACAAGTTTCAATTCGCCCAGGATGTGCTTTTATCAATGGTCAGGGATTTTCTAGGTCAAACTACGACTCGATCCATCAAGCATGAAATTGAACAAATAATTGAACAGAGCAACAGTTGACCACATTAAATATCAATTAAGCAGAAGAAAAGTAGTGCGAGCTATAGGGAATGGCATCAAATCAAAACCTAAAACCTTAGCTCTGCTACCGAACTCTACCACATCAAAATCCTAACTCAAAGAACACACACAAAAACCATGAAGCAATTCAATTCATTCATTAAAAGAGAAGGAAACATGTACATACCATAAGAACCAAGAAATTAAAATAGCAGCAGCTGGCAAGAAACCTTGGAGTCGAAGCAAATGCACACAACCACCAGAAAAATCTGATTAAAGCAAACAATTACAACTCAAATGTGACACTTAGCAAAAGCAACTCAAAATAAATTCTTCTCAAATTCTTCAATCAAAGAAAATGATTCAAATTCGAGCATAAATCTCATTTAAACCAAATAAAGCAAGATGAAAAATCGTACAAGAGATATAAATGCGATGAAAAGATAACAGGCTCAAGAATCCGAAGGCATGACAGAATTTCAGGAAAATCCAAACCAGACGAAATTCTATGAAGTCATAGAATTTTCGAAAATAATGCAAAGCAGCCTTTGTCAGGTTATCAAGGCATTCAGGAATTCCGCCTAGAGGGAATTTTCCCAAAAATAGAGAAAAACCCGAAATTGTCCCAAAACATAAGATCTTCAAAGTGTTTCCTTGAAAGGATATTTACACGAGAAGGATAATCATTTAGGCACATGCCAAGGAAACCAAATCCTCAAAATAAAAGGGGAAAAATACCCAAAAATAAAAGCGAAAGAGGGTCCCTTCTTTCAGTGGGGCGTGTGTACGAAAACTGCACAACAAATGGAAACTCCTACTAGGAAAATGCTCTAGAGCATTTTAGTTACATACTAGAATCAAGAACTCAAAATCTCTAGTTTCAGTCTTCACATTAGTTCACCAATTTGGCAAAGCTTCAAAATCAAAGGCAAGCAAACCTTTCTTGTACCAAGGTCAAAGTGTGTGCATATGTATTCATTCCCATTTCCTTAGTCGCAATAGGAACCAAATGTAGTCAAGTTAGGCTACGTAAATGATCCTAACTCCAAAAGCAACCTAGATAGAGCCTCGCTGCCAGTCAGGCATACATAGCCCCGATGAGGTTATCACTGTGGTCCTCCCAAGAATAGCTCTAGTGCCAAATAGGCATCCATAGCCCTGGTAGAGATACTTGAATACTCTTGATAAGCTGAATTCACTCTTTGAATTTTCAATATTTTCTCTCTATTTTTTTTTTTTATATTCTTTTCTTTTCACTTTTTTCTTTCCAACCTATGAACAATGAAGTTCACACTTAGGGCTAAGAACCATAGTGGTGCTAAAGTAGAAATAATATTTTTGCACCTAACCAGATCTCATAAGGATCCTATGCTCCTTTGGAATTTTAAAGATGTGTGTAAAGATATGAGACCCAAATACATTCCAAATTTGACCTAGCCCATGATTTATCCACTCATAGCATTTAATACATATGACACCAATATAGGACTTTCACCAACTGACTTTGGAAGGATGATTGAAGTTTGTAAGAGAAATATTCAAAATAGTACCAGATAATAATATGACTGCCATGCAGACATAACACACCCAAAAGAAAATAGGAAAACCTCTGATGCAAGAGCAGAGAAAAAGAAAACCAAACCAAAATCAAACCTAAACTAACCAACAATAGCAAACAAACAAAGAAAAGTAGAAAGGGAAACTTACTCTAACTATGTACAAGAAGAGAGTTGTAGATAGGTCAGGATTGGAAATAGTGCTTCAAGTACTACCCATTAACAGGCAGTGGGATATCCCCTCTAGTGAGAGTTTTCAAGTGAAAAGCATATCCCCTAGAATCTCTAAAATATGATAAGGGCCAAGCTATATTTTGTAAAATTTACCATGCTCTCCCTTATGGTCACGGGCTTTATCTCAGTAGAGAACCAAGTCAAAGATTTGAAAGGCTTTAACCTTGGTTCTCCTATCAAACCATCTTTTGACTACACCCTAATGTTTGGCAAATTTTTCAAGGTCTTCATCTCTTTTTTCTTCAAGGTGTAATAGTTTAGCAAGTATGGCTTCTTGTTTATCCCCTTCATCATAATATTCATTAATGAACTGTAGGGAGGGAATTTTTAACTAAATGGGAAACACAAGTTCTAGCCCATAAACCAAATGGTAAATGGAAGTTCCTATGGAAGTCTTATTCCTTGTACGATCTACCCAAAGAGAAAACTAAAGCTAGGTATGCCAGTCTTTAGGGTTTCTTTCTAATAGTTTACGAATGACTGTCAAGAGGTTCTTATTGGAGGACTCAGCTAGACCATTACCCTGAGGGTAATAATTGGATGCAAATTTAATTATAATTCCATGATCAAAGGCCCAGTTAGAGAATTTGAATGATGCAAATGCATAACCATTATCACAAACCAAAGACATAGGACATCCAAAGCAGTTGATAATACTTGATTCGATGAATTGATTACCACTTTAGAAGTAAATTTTTTGTATGCAAGAGCCTCAGTCCATCTTGTGAAATAATCAGTAATAGTGAGAATATACCTATGTCCTATAGAAGAAGGTGGATTGATTGGACCTATGAAGTCTAATCCCCACTACGCAAAAGGCTTTACCTCAAAAACTGGTTGAAGTGGGAGTGTTGCATACTTCTCTTTGGTGGCCATTGTTTGAAATACATGGCAAGTTCGGAAATGGTTATGTGCATCTTTGAACAATGTGGGCCAATAATAACCAGCTCTCAAAATTTGATTTGTAGTGGAAGGTGTAGATCCATGGTCAGTACCATATCTATCATGAAATTTTGCCATGACTCTTTTAGCTTTTTGTTGTCCCAAGCATCTTAGGTAGACACCTTCATGGTTCTTTTTGTATATAACAACTCCCTTCAAAATGAAACTATCACTCTTTAGGAGTAATGCTCTCCTTTTTACAATATTAAGGTGATCTGGACACCATTCATTCAAAATATATTAAATGATATCATCATATCAGTCCCCAGGAGAAACGTCCTCAAGATTATAATGCTGGGTTATAAGGTTAGGGCCCATTTCTGCCATTGTTCTAGTAATCCCTTTCCTTCTTACCAACTTCATGGGTTGAATCTCAATATCATACTCCTACAACATTGTCACCCACTTAGCCTTGCATTCTCCCAGTTCATTTTGCATCAGCAGCAATTTGACTATAGGATCTGGTACTACTGCAAAGACCTTGTTCCTTAGAATATAGTGTCTAAATTTCTTCATAGCCCTAACTAAGGCATAGACTTGTTTCTCCACACTTGGGTACCTTATTTTTGCATCTTTCAATAATGCACTCATAAATGCTATGGGATGTTCATTTCCTTGATCAGACTTTTGGGTGAACATGCCAGCATAGGAGCGATCAAAAGCAAATGAGTATATGTAAAATGGCCTAGCATAATCAAGACTCACAAAGACTGGGGCTTCATTAATAGCCCTTTTGATTTCTGCAAATGCTTCTTTAGCTTATGTATTCCATTCAACTTTCACTTCTTGCTTCAACATGGCATTTAATGGCTTGACTATCTCAGCAAATCTAGTGATGAATTTTCGTACAAAGTGAATCTTACCAAAAAATGATTTCATTTCTTTCTTGCTAGCAAGTGGTTGAATCTTAAGTATGGCCTCCACTCGTTTAGGATCAATAGAGATACCCTTCTTTGAAATGACACACCCCAATAATTTTCCCTTAGCAACCCCCAAAGATACACTTCTTTGGGTTAAGAGAAATGCCAAACTCTCTACACCTCTAAAATACCTTGCATAAGTCTGCTATATGATCACCTCATTTTTTGGAGAAAACTGTTAGATCATCCATATAAATTATGATGCACTTACCAATTATGTCCTTAAATGCAATGTCCATAGCTCTCTGGAATGTAGCCCCTACATTGATTAGGCCAAAAGGCATCCTTTTGTAGGAAAAAGTTCCCCACTTTGTGGTGAAAGTAGTTTTATGCCTATCTTCATATTGTACCATAACTTGGTTATATCCAGAGTAGTCATCTAGAAAAGACATCATTTGAGACCCATTTACAATTTGAAGCACTTCATCCAGCGAAGGAACTAGATAATTGTCCTTTTCTGATGCTCTGTTAAGGTTCCTAAAATCCACACACAATTTGATCTCCCAGGGGCCATATTCGCAAGCCAAGTTGAATGCCAGACTCAAAATATGATTTTGGCAGATAGCAGCTTCTGCACTTCTTTTGAATTATGGGTTCCAGCATAGCATTGATTGTCCTTTGCCTCTGCCTAAAAGGTCTTGCTCCTAGCTTTAAAGGGATAGTATGAGTTATAATTGAAGTGTCATAATTCTTCAAGTTCTCATATCTCCAATCTATCATGTCTTGATACGTATGCAAAGCATCAATGATTCCTTTTCTCTCCTTTAGAGTACACACCTTACCAATGAAGATTATTTTGATATCATCTTGAGTCCCCATGTTGTATGTTTCACATTTTCCACTAATGGACTCCTTAGAATATTGCTCCTAATCTCTAACCTTATGCAGATCAAAAATCCTTTCTAGCTGCACCATTCCCCTTGGAATAATATTAGTCTTCAAATTAATCACCCCTTCTAAATCCATCTTCTCTTCTTGGGGCTTAGCTTCATCAATAATATGACAAGTAAAGACATCTAAACTTGTAATAAAATCCAAAATATGCTTATCATCTTCAAATACCTAAAACTTGGTCACATTGTCAACCACTAAAGGCACTAGGGTTAGTTCCATAGTAAATTTCTTCAATCTAGAAAGAGACAATGACTACAAAGTACTAGCCACCTGAGGTAGGGAATTTTCCATTTGGTTCTTATTATGTGGTATCAACTAAATGTTGAAGGCATCAAATCCTTCAATAAGGTCCCATACTCTATGCCTATAATTGGTCATCCTTCTATCATGGTAAGAGTATTGCCTCCTGACTTGTTTAACCACTAGCTCATAATCCCCAAAGACTTGCAAAATTTTAACCTTTTTCCTTAGTGCCATAAGCAACCCATGAATCAAAGCCTCATATTCTGCTACATTATTGGTACAATGAAACTAAATTTTATGAGCTGCAAAGAAATTTTTACCTCTTGGACTAATTAGCTCGAATTCTGCCACAACTTCTTGCTTTGATTTAGATCCGTCAAATCTTAAGGTCCAACAACCAGCAACTACAAATTTCCTTGCTGCATCTCTTGTACTGTTGCTGCTTGAAGGCTCTTCAAAAAGTGTCACCTTCTTCCCTTTGGGATCCTCTTGAATATTCTATATATTGATTTTGATTGCTAGAGTAGGGTTGATACATTTCTGCACTTGTTCTGCTATAGCCTGGCAGAAGCTGTAGTCCAATTCAAAGTGGGAGGCATTGTGAACTCTACACCAATTAGGCAAGAGTAATTCTCAAAAATCCATTCCTCTACCCAAATGAATCTGATCTTCAATGCACTTCTGAATGAATTCTTGGAAATTATCCAACAAGCTGAGTTGGTTATCCTCAAGATCATTATCATTGATTGACTCCACCAGGGCTTCAGTACCACTAGATTTAGCTGTAAAATCAATGGGTGTAGTATGTAGCATAAAGATTTCATCCACATAAAATTCTTCAAAAGAGGCCACTAGCACATAATTACCCATGCTCACCTCTAATATCAATATTTCATTTGAAGTATTTTGATATTCTGTGATCATATATTTCATCCTGGGTTCTCTTTCAATCCTGATCTAGTTTGGAACTCCCTTCCAGGGAAGCCACATGTGAGATTGATCGGTTGATACATATCCATTCAGAGCCTTAGTAAAGTCTCTTCCCAAAATTAGACCATAAGCATCGGGTATATCTGCTACCTTTATATTAATGACTTGTTGAATTCTAGGATTAGAAGTGATCTACATGTGAATCATGTTCAATTCCCCTACAATGTTAACTTTAGTTCTATCCTGCTGAGTGACTTTCTTTTCGGAGTCAATATTGGTAATACCTAAATCTCTATAGACACCAAAGGGCATTACATTGGTAGAAGCACCTGAATCCAACAAGCAATTGTGCAAGTTCTTACCAAATATACAGATAGAAATAAAAAATGGAGGAGTTTCTACTTTCCCTTGAAATAGAGTTAAAGGGGTATCAACCTGGGCAACTTGAGTTTTATCTTTCTCTTTCCCTTTATCTATAGGTGGTGTATGAACCTGATTGTGAATCTAATTCTGAACTTTTACTACTTGAGAGCTGGATGCTTTATTAACACTCTAACTGCCTAATTTATCTTGTGATACCGAACTTACATTGTAAGCTCCTAAAATTGCATTTCTAATAGTTGGGACTCTCAATAATTCAAATGTAGAGAGACTTACCTTTAGCTTCTTGAGTTCTTCTACAACATATATGGCCAGTTGTTCTACACTTAGGTCAGGAGGAGCCTCTTTGGGGCACTCTACCACCTTGTCTTTGCTAGTTTCAGTAGTCTGCCCTTTTGATGGATCCACTTGTCCTTGATCTTTAGATATGTACTATCTAGGCACATGAGGATATGTTGGATAATTGCTGGCATTGGGATCTAGAGGTGTGGTGAAATTGTTTGGAGGAATAGAAGTGGTGAAGGGGCCTCCAGCTTGTGGTCATCTATGTGGTGGATCCCTCAAGTCATATTTCTTAATAGGCCAATGGAATTTATGTACCTCTTCAACATAAGCTTCTTCCTCATGTATGGGCCATTATCATTCACGAGATTTTCATCAAAAAACTACATAATTTTGTCTCCATTGCACACTTGATTTGCATCCTCCTTAAACTGGCTTGGTTCTTCTTCAGGCACATTCTCCTTGCTCTATGGAAAAGGAGCATGATTTAGCATCAACACTAATGAATCATAGCGAGTAGATGGTACCAACTCCTGATTACTTGTATTATTCTCCACCTCATATTGAAAGATTGAAGTTGTTGTCTGGAACTCAGGATAGTCTAATTCATAATGTTGACTTGTCTTATGGAGCCTACACCAACCTGATAAAGCAACTTTAGCCATATATACACCGCTTGGAGGCTTCTCTTGATTAACTGGTTGATCCAATGGGGTGGGGACACCTCCATTTTTAGGCCTTGTATTCCAAGTCCTATTCTATCTAGGTGGTTGTCTTCTGTCAAATCCTTTTCCACTAGCTTTCCCCCTATCAAAGTTTTGGTCCAAAGATTGTCCCGTATCAAAATTTTGTCCTCTGTCATAATTATGCCCTCTTTCAAGATGTTGTCCCCTATCAAAGTGTTGTCCTTGTTGTGATTCCTGATTTTCCCTATTATGATTGGATTGCATACTCCTTTGAGTAGCTTGGAGTTGGTTGTTTTGGTTTCTTAGATAAGTGACTTCCATGTTCAGCTTCTTCACTTGTTCAGTCAGTTCATCCAACTGTTCCTTGTCAGAATTACTATATGGAGGCTAGTTTGCATTATTTTGAGGATACCCTACTGCAACACCAAAACTCAGTGACTAGTTCAATGCCTCAAAATTTTGAAAATATGTGTGGAAACCAGCTTGAGGCTATTGATGAAGAGGTTGATTAACATTTTGTTGGGGGTAGCTGACCACGGGTGGAACTTAACTCACAAGAGGTCTTGGGTGAGGAACCAAAGGAAACTAAGGTATCAAATTCATGATAGGAGTATGATTGGAAAGAGCCTGATTAAGAGTTGGGACTTGCCCAGGGTCCTAGTGATGGTAAAGAACCAAAAAAGTGTTGTCTTATATCAGTACTAACTTTTATAGCCTCTGTGTATGGTAGTAGGAGGGTTGTTTCTCCACTTCATGAAGGTGGTTGTTAGACTATCAAGACCCTCATAATAAACTTCTAAAGTAGTGGCCTTGTCTACAACATAAAGGGCCTATAGTCGGGTATAGGCATGATGAAACCTATTATTAAAGGACCCTATGGGCTCATTGACTTCTCTCTTAACCTTAGTGAACTGAAGGTAAAGCTCATTTGGACTAATGGGAATCTTAAACTTCTATAGAAATGTAGTCTCAAGTTAAGTCCAATTATGAATAGACCCAGCAGGTAAATGATTGTACTAGTAGAACACATCTTCTCCTAGGGAATAAGGAAAGAGCTTGCATGATACATCCTCATGATTGATTCCTCTATCCCTAAGGAAAGTCTAAAAAATCCTGATATGTTCCTTTGCGGTCCTATTAGGGTCATTAACATGAAACTTAGAAAAAAAGTGTTTAGGGTTCTTGGGCATAACATTATAATTGTTGAAGGTCAAAGGATATGGATTAATAGCAAGGAAAGCTATCAGTGGGGGTGGAGGTGGTAATGGTTGATTTATCTCTTGTTGAGGTTGTGGAATAGGGATGGCTTATGAATCAGATGAGGATGGACTTGATGAAGATGAGGATGATGGAGATGATGGAAGTGGTTGGGCGAAGGATGATTCTCCTCTTCTTTTGGTCCTTCTTGACCTACTAGGATCTTGTAACTCTTGAATTTCCTCTTCTCCTAGAGTAGATCTGGTTCTTCTTTTGAATCTTTTAGGAGAAATGGTAGAAAAAAATAAATCCAACTTGCTTGTTAAGGCTCTCCTTCTAGCGCCAATCTGTTGATGGTGTTTTCTGCACAACAAAAACTCAAACAAGATACAAGTATCCTATCTCTCTTGAAAGGTGAATCTCTATCAAAAAGCCTCAAGAGATAACCCTAAGGTCTCTAATGTCAGGTCTTGACAATGGATAAAAAACTCAGTGAAAATGTGAAAATGTTGGTAATCACAAAGGGACCTTACTACAAGCAAATACTGAATCTTCAAATTTATCAGATCTAGCAATATAGCGATACTTCAAATCCTAAGTCTAAATCAGATAATGAAAATAAATAGAAAAGGATAAGGGTTCCAAAGAGATTTCTAAGATTAATACTAATTCTAATACTAACAATGCAAATGATAAAATACTTGAAATGTACCAATCCCTCAGAAACTAATTCCTGCTTGACCTAGATAAATCTACAATCTTACAGAAATAGTGCAATCTTCTAAGGCAAAAAGTATTTTTCAAATCATGAACATTTATCCAAACAAATCTATTGCAATTGACATGAACAAACATTCACAACTGAACTAAGAACAATGAGTATCAAATTCCAAGCTAACTTTGCAAAGCAACTAACAATTAGCTAGCTGCAAAAAGTATGGACTAGAGATTGTTGCAACACTTCAAGCATCAAATCATAAACACCATTAAGTCATCTAACATTGAGTCTAACATATATCAAATAAACTTAAGCAATTTCAAAAGATAGAATCAATGGAACTAGGCCAGATAAAATTAACAAAAGAAATCCACCAAATCACAATGTCTTTACTTGAATTAAATCATCCAAAGTAGCAATAATCCCAGTCTTCTATTACGACACTTGCTTGAAAAAAACCTGACTACTAACTTCTTACTCCAGTACTAAACTTGCTACAATGTAATACTATGCAGCCCTTTCAAATGAGGTACTAACCCTATTTATAGAGATTACATCTTATGTCAAACAAAATAGGGTTACAAAACAATTGGCCTCTAAAACAAGTCAGCCAAGAAGAATTCAAAATAAAGTAAAGTATGCATTAAATGCATGTGTTTCATCTAGGTCAGCCTAGGATCTCCAACATGGCTCAGTCTAATGCAAGTGAAGGATGGAGATAAATAATGGGGAAGCACAAATTATGATGAAGCATTGTATTAACTACTCTCCTGTTTGTCTCTATCTCATTCCACTTTATCCTGCACCATCAAAAATACCTTCTCCAAGTCGGCTATAGGTGGAATAACTAACACTTTAATTTTCCTTTCAATGGACTTAATGTCCTATCTTGACTACTTTACGACCTTGTCCCAATCCACCTTCATGGTTTGATATTTATCCATCACTGTAATGTGTGTGGCTGCATCATCTAACTGGTGTTCAGTGACTGGGTCCTCATTCACTAGAGAATATACATCATGCCACCATTTTCTCAATTGCTCCAAGTTTAGATGTTTTGGTGTAAACATTTTTCTTCTTGTCATAACTTCAAAGAACGAAATGCACTTGTTGTAGATCTCAGTTAGGGTATCCTCAATTTTCTTCCCTTGCTTATGCACTTTCTTCAAAATCCTTTTCCTTATTTGCAAAACTTCATACCATTCCCACAGTTCTGCAACTTTGGAAGAAAGAAGAATCCCACCACTTACCAGTTTATCTTCAGTGTATTCCATGATGGTTTTGGTCTTCTGCAACAAGAGATCCACACCCTCCTTATCTTGAGTTAGTACATTTTTTAACCACTCTATTGATCTAATAGCATCTCCACTGGTTGAAAGGATATCTTTGATGGCATTATCTCCTTTAGCTTCAACCCCTTGCAACTAGTTCATTGTGGCATGTGTAGTGGTTTTCATCTTCTCCAACTTAGTTATTGTCTCTTGTGGTAGAAAACTTGTAATAGATGATGAGGAGCTGATGGATTACAAGGGTTTCATCAAGTCCTATAGATACCTCTTAAGTTTATCATTGTCCTTCTTCAAATCCTGCGTAGGTTGCACTTCTTTCTTCAATCTTCTCTAAATAGTAGCATTGGAGCCTTCAAATATTTCAACCTCCTACATCATGGAGGTGGGTCCCAAGCTGATAGTTTGTACACTGTAATCTTTACCAGACACTTCATCTTTATTCTTCTTCAATACAGGAGTGGAAATGTGAATCACCATGCTATTAGCTTCATCTCTCTCAATCCTAGAGATAACCCTGGCTTTCTTCTTTGCTTTTCCCTTTCCTATGTTTTCCAGTAATTCATCCCATTTGGGAGGAGTGTCATCCACCATAATTTTCTTACTCTTTAATTCCTTATACAACCAACTAGGAACAATGGAATTTGATTGTACATTACCTTGTCCCACCACATCCTGTTGAACCTTGGAGAAATCTTCATTCAAATTTTGATTTTGAGGAATCTCCTGAGTCTTATCTTTACTTCCCTTATCATGCCCTTCATGCACTGGTGAAGGAGTCTTGATTGACACTTCCTCTCTCTACAGAGGCCTATCTTCTTCATTTCCTATAGGTGAATCCTGATAAGTCACCAGAGTAGATTGTAGTATCTTCTCGATTTCTGCCTCTATACTATAGAGTTCACCTTCTCAGAATTCTTCTTCTCCTTGATCTTGGTGATCCTCTGCATCTTTGGATTCACTTGGTATGTCATGAATTTCATGAGGAGGTACATTGTGATGCTCAGTGGAAGGAACAATTGAGGGATAATTTCTCTTTGGCACACCATCTTTGGGAGAGGGAGTTCTTGATCTTCTTGTGTACACCTATGTCTTCTCTCCCAAAATTTCCACACTTACTACTAGTTGGTCAGCTTCATCCTCGGACATAGAAGATTCCTTCTCCTTCTATGACAATCTCTCTATTTTTCTTCTCTTAGGCTCGAAAGCACTACCCTCTTTTCCTTCTTTCTCAACTTCTTGTGCAGATTTCTTTGTCTTTGAAATGTGTTTTCTTTTCTTAGAAATGTGTCTTCTTTGCTTCTCTTCCTCTTCTACTTCTTCTACTTGAGCATCCTTAATCCTTATATTGAAAGGAGAGCTCACCTTAGCCTTACCCTTAGGGTCCTGCTCAATTGACTCTTCAGAATGGGAATTAGACTCCAAGTCTCCCATTAGATCATAGGTTCACTGCACACCCTCACTTTCCAACTCCCACATCTTGTGCTTGAGCCGCAACTTAGTGTACTTGATCACTAGAGTCATGATCTACTCTAATTATATCTTCTCTTCCTCTAGCCAGTCTATCTCTCAAATTGGTTTATCCTTCATAGCTTAATATTCATGGCCTTGAATCAAATCCCCATCATCTTCAATTTGATCAGGAATGGCCTTTATGTTGTATAGCTAGACCAAGTTCAATGGCAATCTAGAGAAATTATTTTTTCTAACTTCAAACTCATCCTTGTTATTAGCCCAATAATCTTCTACATTATCCTTATGGTTGTATTCTTTGTTGGCCCTCTTCTATGCCTCACCAATCCTATCAAATCTAGATCTCTTAGAATTGAAAGAGAGACCCAAAGTACTCATTTCCTCCTCAGAAGCATGGGTTGAATTAATAGAGGGGCAAGCCTCATTATTGCCTATCCTCAAAGGAAAATCACCACCAAATCCAGTCTTATGTTTGTCCTTCTTGAAAATTGCATCAAAATCATAGATCTACCTTGTGACCTCTAGAAGTATAATATGATATGTGGGATATCTAGGGAGTCTATATGGATCCCTCTGACAACCAGCTATTTCGATGTATGAAAAGGTATTGAATTGGATAAACCAAGATGCAAACCTCTTTATTAGTTCCTTGGAATTATTTGAGATTTGTACATGCTTTGCACTCTAAAATAGCCTAGTGATGTACATGGTGAATGCATCATTCACCCTCCTATAACTTGTGCTACCCAGGTGTAGTTGTGGGTACACCTCATAAATCACATCTTTCCCAAACACGCCTCTTATGCTTAGCCTGTTGTATGGATGGAACCTTGCAAGTGCATAGACCAAGTAAAATGTCATTGTGAAGGTCTTTGTCTATAGGACGTTGCACATTTTTTCATGTATCATTGCACTTATAATGCATTCCCAATGGTAGTCAATATTCTGCTCCATCCTCACAATGACATGGGACATCTAGTTTTCAAATACTCATGTACTCTTCAATCCCACCACTCTGTTGAGGAGTGTGATATAATCATAGTATTCCTTTTTGAACTTAGCTTTGAATAATTGCTTTGGTAGCTTGGAGAAGTGAGACTTGGGTTTCTCTAGCCAGGAATTGATGACCTGCTATGATTTGATGATGTTTTCATCATAATACTTCTTCGCTATGTCCATATCAAAACCCACAACATGAGACCTATCATGCATGTCAAAGGTCTGACTATAGACACATGATTAAGATTTGTCACTATTCTTCCTTGAGGACCAACTATCCTTTGTGTGCCCCTGTCATAATGTCTAGCACATTCAAGCACCAACTCATAGCATTGAACGGTAGGAGGGAATCGAACTACATGGGCCAATTCCGATTCCAATATCCTTCTAGCCAACAAGGGAAGGTTTTGTGCTTCCATCCTTGCCTTGAATTCCTCATAATCCCATAGACCAATATTTGTATTGGTGACCTCTGACCAGATGGAAGTCAACATGCTCTCATTGATGCTACTCCTTATATCCATTTTGATCGAGATAGTAGACCCTTCAACACTTTGATCCATTACCCTGCCCTTGGTCCTTCCAACAATGACTTGGCAACAAAAGGACACAATAAAGATCCATCACAACATGAAATCCAAGTTATTCCATGATAAAATTACATATTCATCCTTAATACAAGTCCCATGATGTAAAAAATACCCTAAAATATCGCAAAGATTACTTCTTTCAAATTTCTTCTTTTTAGTCCTCTCGCAAAATTTGGGCCAGAGAGGAATTTTGGGAAATTCCAGGCCAAATGAAATTGAGCGAGACAAGCATAAAACTTCCAACAATCATTTAATCAACCATGATTAGTTACAAAACATCATGATACAACTTTAAATAACTCAAACTTATTACATGATGCATAATCATTGGCAAATAACTCATGATGTCCCACAATCCTTCATTTTTGACAAGATTTCAAAGAATTCTATTAAGGACGAAAATCCATGAAAATGGCAGGAGTTCACAAACTTCGAGAAAATGGAGAGCGAAAGAAATTTTGGTAAAATCCTAAGGAATCAAAATTTCATGAAGTCAGCATAATTTTCATGTTTGAAGCATATATTTGGGAAATTGATAAAGCGATGTAAATTGGGGAATTCCTAAGGTAAAGGAAATCCACAAGATGTTCGAAAACTTGAAATCTTTGACTTTGTCAAGATTTCGCCCAAATCAATTAAATAATTAGGAAGTTGGGGATTCAGTCTTGGATTTGATTTGTTTCGATTTCAAATGGAGAACTTCAGTTTCAAATTCATTCAAACGTGACCTCAAGAAATGAGAGTGACGATTTCAAAGGGGAACCCTAAGAGGCTGCCATGAATGCACATTTTGGATGCAACTCAACCTTTTATCTCTGCTATTCTTCATACAACTTCTCCCACAACCTAACTAAGATAGGACGATTATCAGATTGGACGATGGACAACAAGTTTCAATTCACCTAGGACATGATTTTATCAATGGTAAAAAATTTGCTAGGTCAAACTATGGCTCAGTCCATGAAGCATGAAATTGAACAAAGAATCAAACAGAGCAATAGTTGACCACATTAAATCTCAATCAAGCAAAAGAAAAGTAGTACGAGCTACAGGGAAGGGCATCAAACCAAAACCTAAAACCCTAGCTCTGCTACCAAACTGTACCACATCAAAATCCTGACTCAAAGCTCACACACACAAATGATGAAGCAATTCAATTCATTCATTAAAAGAGAAGGCAACATGTACATACCATGAGAACCAAGAAATTGAAATAGCAGTAGTTGGCAAGAAACCCTTGAGTCTAAGTGAACACACACAACCACTAGAAAAATTCAATTAAAGCAAACAATTATAGCTCAAATGTGAGACTCAACAAAAGCAACTCGAAATCAAGTGTTCTCAAATTCATCAATCAAAGAAAATGACTCAAATTTGAGCATAAATCTCATTTAAACCAAATAAAGCAAGCTGTAAAATCGTACAAGAGATATAAATGCGACGAAAAGACAACAAGCTCAGGAATCCGAAGGCACGACGGAATTTTGGGAAAATCCAAACTAGATGGAATTCTGCAAAGTCTTGTCATTTTTGAAAACAATGCAAAGCAGCCTCCATCGGGTTATCAAGGCATTCAGGGAATTCTACCTAGAGGGAATTTTCCCAAAAACATAGAAAAAACTGAAATAGTTCCAAAACTCAAGATCTTCAAAGTCTTTCCTCGAAAGGAGATTTGCATGAGTAGGATAATCATTTAGGCACATGCCAAGGAAACCAAATCCTCAAAATCAAAGGGTCAAAACACCCAAAAACAAAAGCGAAAGAGGGTCCCTGCTTTCAGTGGGGTGTGTGTGTAAAAACTACACAACAATTCCCAACACAGAAGGTCTGGAAACAATAATTATAGGAGGTATCATGATAGCCAGGATGAGGAAGGACTTGGTGGTAGGAGATTGTTACACACTGATAGGTACAAAAAAATATGTTTTGAGAACATTCCTAGATAATGCAAGGAAGCTTTTTCCTATGTTCACTAGCAGTAATTCTATGTGGTGAGGACCATTTATAGGCTTTCCAAAGTTTTGTGGAGGATTTTGAATTATGGGATGATGATGTAGCTATGAAATATTTGATGCAATATTTTATAGAAGATGTCAGGGATTGGTATAGGAGCTTTCCCGATGCAAGCATTGAATCCATGGATTCTTTCTATTAGATCTTCAGGGAACAATATGGAGACCAAACTGATCCTTGGTTTAGGTTGAATGGTTTTAACAATATTACAAAGGAGCATAATGAACTGGCAACCAATTTCAATGCAAGGTTTCAAAAGGAAATGTATAAATTCCCTACTTACTTGAGACCTAATGAAAAGGAACATCCATTCATATATTGCAATACATGTGACTCGAAGATGTGTTATTTACTCAGAGACAAGAATCCACGGTACTTGAGAGAGGCCTACAAGATGACAGTTAATATTGAGAATAATAGAAGGGAATAAGGTAAAGTGGGAAGAAGGGATGACCCAAAACCTTTAAAGAACCCAAGCTTAGAATGAAAACACAACGAAAGCTTCAACCCCTGATGAAAAATTATATCAGGTTCACATCCTATTGTAGAAGGTGGCCAAGAATGACAAGCCACAATTCTAGAGAAATGAAAGGCCACTAAGACTGCAAGACTATCCCTACCATACTAACTGGCATAAGGGAAAGCCAGTTAATAATAATCATAAGAATATCCAAGGAACACCTAATCCTTTACAGAAACATTCCACAAATATTACCAAATAAATACCTTGGTGTGGATTGTACTAGATGCCTCACTCTACACAACAATGTGTTGTTACTAGATTAGTAGAGGAATCACTAAAGGATCAAGGAGTTTATGATGCTTCCATGAACAAGAGGGTGTTGTGAAAATGCTTATGACCAAATCAGATCTAGGTTGTGAAGAATTCTCCTCAGATGATGAGCCTAACTAAAGTGATGTGGATATTCAAAGGTAGGAGGTGATCTCTTATCATCAACAAGTATTCATAGATGAAGAAGGGGAGCATGACTGCACAGTCTACACTCTTGTGTCAGATAATTTTTCTTTGAGGAGTCCCTCAAATGAGGAAATTAGGAGGTACACAATTACATTGGTTTCTAAGGCAATAAATTATTATCATTTAAGGAATAGAACTATGGGTGGTAATCAGGGTAGCTCGGGGAGCTTGTTTGTAAAGGAAAACAAAGTAGAATACAAGGAACAAAATATATAGAACAAGAAAGAACATGCAAAGCACAAAGAGGGTAAAGAAATGAAAGGCCAAAGATGTGAAACCTAGTCTTGAGAAGGTTCAAGGACAATGTGAAGAGGTAATTCCTCAAGAACTCATAATCCCTAAGTTACCAAATTATTATCTAGTAGATATAATTCAGGTATTATCTCAAGTCAAAGTCACAGTCCCATTCCTAGAAATGATGAGAATAGATGAGCATAAGAACAAAACTATTTCTCTTATCAATAGTATTGTTGCTAGTGGGAAGGATAAAATGGTTGATCAACCTAAATCAAGCCGAGTTCAAGAGAAGAATGTTGAGGTCAAGGCTATGATCAATGAAAATCCTGAAGTATATTTAGGAACCACCATTACTACCAATCCAAGCCAAGTCAAACCATTTTATCTAAGCTTGATCATTGATTGTAAGTTGCTTAGAAATTGTATGATAGATTCAGGGGCTTCAAATAATGTAATTCTAGTGAAGATCATTGAATAAATGGGTTTAAAGGTTGACAACACATATGGGAAGTGTTATGCCATGGGCTCAAGGGAGGTCCCTATTATAGGGGTAATAAAAAAAGTTCCATATGAATTGGCAGCTTTCTCAAAGGAGTTGTTTATGAGTATCACAATGGTGGACATCCCACCAACTTATGGGATGTTATTGTCAAGACACTGGAGTGCTTCCATGGGTAGGAGTATTCAGTGCGACCAATCATTTGCAACTTTTTTAATTGATCAAAAGGATGTTAAGATTGAAAGAGAACCATAGATCCATCACATGATTGAATATGATGAGGAATCTGAAGATCCAACAATAATTAACTTTGTAGATGCTGGTTTAAACAATTTCTGAGTGGAAGAGTTGAAACAAGAAGAAAAAGAACTCAAGCTTGCACTGATTGATAAGGAGGTCCTGAAGACACCACAAGAAGATGCTCTTTGGACTATGTACTTTGATGGAGTGTGTTCAAAAGAGGGCTCGAGCATAGGGGTAATTCTCATGTCTCCACAAAGTTAAAGGGTATGTGCAGGATCATGATGGGCCAAAAAGTGGCGATATGTAAGTGATATGATGGCCCATGTGGCTGGCGACTTTCTTTTTACCCAAAATTGATGAAACAAAAAGGGTTTTTAAAGGAGATACTCAACTTTCCACCAGTATAAATTATGCTTTAATTTGAATTTAATAAATAATTATTATTCATTTTCTATTTGAATTGTGACTAAAGTCCTGATTGATAGGCTGACTGAAAAACATCTATAGCTTTCAAACGGTATCACATTTTTTGAATCTGAAACATGTGTCACATTCTATCATTTGTATAATATAGGATTAAAAAAAAAAATGAATTTCACGAAGTTTTGGCCAAGTTAAGGTGGTCAGACATACAATTTTTCATATTTTTTAAAATTTGTAGTAAAAAATTCATAATTAATTATTTACTTGGAAAAAAATTACAAAAAAATATGCATCACATCGAGACATGAGTCCTCTACTTATATCTAAAATATTATAAAAACATATTATAATTTTATTATGGTTAGGGTGGTCAGACAGACACCCACTTCTTATTTTTTCCCTGAAATTTAAGTACTACTGCATTGAAATTTCAAATTTTCACCAAATAATTTTTATTTAAAAAATAAATAAACCTAGTGTTTTAGAAACTACATTCAATTTTCTACAGATTCAATTCTTACATATTTTTAAAATAATATAAATAACTTATTCAAAGTTTTACGTCAAGTTGCCTAACTCTGATTTTTCTGAATTTTTTGCCACTTAAGGGATTATTTTTTCCATCATGATCCTACACATACCCTAAACCTTTTAGTACTCCTTGTTACAATTTGCATGTACAGATAATGTTTCTTAGTATAAGGCTCTATTACTTGAGTTGAAACTAACTTTCAAACATGGTATTAAGTTGTTGAAAATACTAGGGGATTCTGAGTTGGTAGTTTCCCAAGTTAGGTTTTGATTTGTTACAAAGGACAAAAGGCTTAGGAAATACAGGAATGTAATTTATGATAATATTGAGGCCTTCGATTCCTTTGGCATAGATTGGATAGAAAGAGGACAAAATATTAGGGTGGAATTATTAGCTAATATTGATGTACCATTAGATGATGTTACCTTTGATGGTGTCTCACAAATAGAAGTACAAACTAAACCTATAATACTTGAAAAAATTTGTAATTGGCAAGTGTTTGATGATGAAAATGACATTTTAAGATTCTTACACTGCATTGACCAATATGAAAGCCAAGAGATTGAATTTGGCTCATATCTAGTTGAAGTTGATGGGAAAGAGACATTATTTGGGAATGAGGTAATTTAGTTAAAGACAAATAAGATTCCCTAAGGACTGGTCACACTAGAAAGAGTCTTTGATGGCCCTAACAAGTAAAATTTTAAGCAAGCATCTTCCCATAATGAAGACTTAGAGGAGATAAATTTAGGGACATAAAATTCTACTAAAAAGGTGTATATAGGCAAAAAGATGAAACCCCATGTGAGAAGTATATTAATTTCCTTGCTGAGGAAATACATGCATGTGTTTGCATGGTCATATGATGACCTAAAGGCTTACAGGGAGGATTTGTTCCAACATGAAATTCCTTTGAAACCTAATGCAAAGCCTTTCAAACAAAAATAGAGGCCAATCAATCCTACTTTGCAACCAAAGATGGAAAAGGAGCTTACAAATTTGAGAGATGCTCACATCATCAAACCCATTAGACATTCATCATGGGTTTCAAATTTAGTTGCTATGAAAAAAAGAATGGTGATATTAGGCTATGTGTAGATTTTAAAAATCTTAATGTGGCATCTTTAGAGGATAATTATTCTCTGCCTAATATGGAGGTGATGTTGTAGAAATTCATAAGATGTGAGCAACTTTCAATGATGGATGGATTCTCAAGGTATAATCAAGTCATGGTGAGAGAGTATGAACAATACAAAACTTCCTTAACTACACCATGGGGGACCTATGTATACATAAGGATGCCATTTGACTTTATTAATGTTGGTGCAACATTCCAAAGAGCCATGGATGTGGCCTTTGCAGATTTTATTGATCTTTTCCTTGCTATATATCAAGATGATTTGATTGTGCACAACAAAAAGGAGGAAGATCATTTTTCCCATCTAGAGAAAATTTTCATCAGAGCTTTGGAATATGGGATCTCTTTGAATCCCAAGAAATGTGCCTTTGGAGTCAAAGAAGGTAAGATTCTAGGGAATATCATTTCAAAATATGGGTTTAGGATTGATCCTGAATGTGTAACAACCATAGATAAGATCACATAGCCAAGGAATGTGAAGGGGATTCAATATTTCTTTGGGAAAATTAACTTTATGAGAAAATTTATTACTAACTTTGTTGAGATTGTCTGGCCCATTTCTAAAATGCTAAAGAAAGGAGAAAATTTGGTGTGGACAGAAGAACTTGCTAAGGATTTTCAAGCCATAAAAGATGCCATTAAGGGGGTTCCTGTCCTCAAGTCTCCAGATTATTCAATGCTTTTCCAATTATTCACTTTTGTTTCATTTCATACAGTGACAGGGGTATTACTATAGAAAAATGATGAAGGCTTTGAGCAACCTATTGCTTTCTTTAGCAAGTTTTTGCAGGCTATTGAGCTCAAATATGATGCCACATAAAAGCAAGTGCATGCCCTAGTAAAGGTTGTGAAGTATTATAGACCATATTTGATTGTAGAAACTATTGTAGCTTATGCTCCAAGTGTAGCAGTTAAAGACATTTTTACTCAAAAGGAGACCACATATTAGAGGGGTAGGTTGATTAATAGGATGCAAGAGTTCAGATCTCCAAATTAAAAAATTAGTGAGGGGTCAAGGTTTGGCTAAGTTGATGGCTGAGACTAACTTGGAAGCCTACCAAATTAATCAAGTTCACCATGAGAATGTTGAACCCATATGTGATATGTAGACCTATGGATGGTACACAAGAATTGTTGAATATCTACAGACCATGCAATTCCCTTAAGGTATGCCTCACAATGAGAAGGGAACTCTGAAGTTGCAAGAAATCAAGTATTTTATTATTAAGGGTGAACTGTGGTGGAGAAGCCCTGAAGGTCTGCTACTTAGGTGTGTAGACGGGGATCAAGCAGAAGATCTACTGATTGAAATGCATAAAGGAGCCTATGGAGGTCACTACATGGCCAAGACCACTTCCCATAAGATATTGAGAGTAGGTTTTTGGTGGCCAACTATATTCAAAGATGGACACAAATTTGTAAAGAGATGTCATGCTTGTCAAAGGTTTATTGGCAAGTTAAATTTCTCAAGAAATCTACTACTTAGGCCAGTGTCAGTACATGCTCCCTTTCAACAATGGGGCATCAATTTCATTGGAGAAATGTCTAAGAAGTCTAGTGGAGGACATGCCTAGATTCTAGTTGCAACTGATTACTTTACAAAATGGGTTGAAGTCATTCCTACTAGGAAGGAAACTAGTAAAGTTGTCATTGATTTCTTGATGAACAATATTTTGAGTAGGTTTGATGTTCTTGAAAGAATTATTTCTGATAACGCCATGTGTTTCAGGTCTAAGCAATTTATTAATTTTTCTAACCAACATGGCATACACATATCCTATTCATCCCCATATCATCCCCAAGGGAATGGGAAAGTTGATTCTAGCAATAAAATCCTTATGAAGATTATCAAGAGGGTGATTGAGAAGAACAAGAAGGCCTGGGACTCAAAATTGCAGCTAGCATTATGGGCTGACAAGACTACTATGAAGAAAGTCATTGGACAATCCCCTTTCAATCTAGTGTATGGGGTTGAGGTTAGAATACCATAGAATAATATGATAAAAATGTATAAATTTGTCTAGGAATATGATACTGATATTTGTAATGTGATGCAACATAGGATGGATGAGTTAATTGAGCTTGACAAAACTAGAAGAGAAGCTCATAAAATAAATAAGAGGTTGCAGCTCCAAGTTAGACATTTGTATGAAAAAAATGCCATTGAAAGGAATTTTGAAGTAGGATGTATGGTCTTGATGTCAAATGCAAGATTGGAAGACAAAGGAAAATACTTAAAATTTGATCCCCTATGGCTTGGGCCCTATCTGATTGCAGATACACATGGGGAAGACTCATATTTCATATAGTCCCTAACATGTGAACTTCTAGAACTACCACTACATCGACAGTTCCCGAAGCCCCATTTCTTGTGAAATAGGTTGTTACTCCATGTACATTGTATACTTTTGTAAATTTTGTACATAGGTTTGGCATGTTTTCTTTCTGTTGTGTATGCTTGCCTTGTCCAAGCAAGCTCCTAGGTTTTTTTTGAATTCCTCTATGTTGGTTTGCTTCACCAAGAGATTTTTTTCTTGCCATACCCATTAGGGGTATGCATCCCCGATCATGAGCCACTGATAGAGCTACTAAAATTTCAAAATTTTGGGCTCATTATGTGCTTGGTAATGGAATATCACATATGTACCCATAGGTAGGGTTTAGGCTTTTAGCTTTGTAACCTTTCTTTCAAGTAACTTACATTTTAAACCTTGGGAATTTAAGTTTTTGTTGACCTACTCTACCCAGTCGTCGGTTGATCAAGTCACAACTTAGGCCATTATAAACATCCTTTTACTGGCCCCTTTCCCTTAGGTATTTTGGTTTCCTGGTTTTATCTTGTCATTTCAACAATGCCTAAGGTTGGGCTGAAATATTTTATTAAACTTTCCTTATAAAAGTGTCTACCTTGAGAGTCAAAACCCTTCAACCTAGTCATGGCCAAATTTTAAGTCATCTTCTTCGGCATGTGCAAAGATATCGTGTGTTGGATCTAAAGGTGAAATCCTGGCCACCCATCGCACACCGCACAAGAGTTGAAGAATGAATGCCAAAAGGTATGTGAGGTCCATGATTGTGTGATGTCTGCCCTTGTTGTGGAGGGGCCCATTCTGTTGGCATCATACCCAATGTCTAGTACTTTTTAGATCAATGGTCCATGAGCATCATCAAGGTTAAATCCCAGCCACCCATTGCACACCTTGCAAAATTGATTTAATGTTCGTCAGGAGACGTGCAAGGTTCATGATTAAGCAACACATGTTGTTATGTCTGTTGGGAGAAGGAAGTTTAGCCCACAAGAAGGAATGATGTGGCTTCCAGTGGGCATGCTCTCATTGGATGATGAGTTGTTGAATTATTACGAAGTAAATTCAAACTATGTTGAATTGATCTGAGTGATTCATGGTGCCATCACAAAGGGAAATCAATGAATGCTATTTGAAATTGAACACTTGGGAATAAGAGTAATTTTGATTCACGTGAGTGAGCAATAATGACTTGAAGAACATTAGTAGTTATTGTAATTGGGTGATAAAAATACATAAAATTGATTTCCTCACATTGTTGAAGATTACAAGCTCGTGTAAAGCAACCGAAAGATTGATCAAAGTGTTTGAGTTGAGACATGAAAAAATTAGGGTTCCTCTAAATGCAAAAATCTGTGAGTACATTTAAAATTGAACTTATTGTTTATTTGAATTATCTCGAATTAGGGCAGGTTGTGATTGTTTTCTTCCAATTAATTTTGATTGCATGCTTTAATTTTTTTATTGTGTTAAAGTTGTTTATAAAATTGTTGCGCTCGATCAATTTTTTTTGTCTACATTTCCTGATTACACCCTAAGCTACTAATTGAAGAAATTAGGTTTTTAAGCTCCTTTCCATTAGGACCCTACTCTGCTGTAAACCTGGCTAAGTATCCATGGCTTCCAAAACACAAAAGCCTCGTTCTAAAGCCCCAATTAGGTTACTCTCTGATGACATTTCTGAGTAGCTTAAACCCCTGACCAACAAAAGAAATAAAGGAGTAGCAATCTATTATGGCCCTAGAATTTATGAAGGATTATAGGACAAACAGGTCTAGGTCAAGGATGCTAAATTTCCCTATAAAGGTTGGTAAATTTTTAGAAATTGGTTTGGGAAAGGAATTGTGAATATCCCATTTTCCATACTTGGAGATTGGACATGGGGAAATTTGTGGTCCCAAATGTGTATGTGGATTTGGACCTGCTCAAAGATATTGCAACCAGATATGATCCTGTGTCTAGAATTGTTAGGGCATATAATGGTGCTGAGGTGGTCAAGATTAACAAGGAAGAGATTGTAGAAGTTTTCAAACTATAGGAGTGGAATGAGGATATGGTCCCCATTGACATTGACACCTTCAGAAAGGAATATGAGAATACCAAAGTTTTGTTCTGAACTATAATGTTTCCAATGCACACCGCTTCAACTGGACATGGAAGGAATAGGAAGTAGATTAAGATTGGAAAAGATGAGAAGGAACCTTTTCCTATGAACTACTTTACCCACTACTTCAAAATGACTATCTAATCCTTGTATCAAATCATTGGTTTTGATGCACTTGAAACTATACTAATTCAATATCTATACATGGCAAGCAATATTCAGTATGCAACCTTTAATGTGGTTTATGATTATGCAACCTGTCTAGAAAAAAACATGCATAAGCACTTGGTTGAGCTTAAGGTAGGAAAGCATTGGGTGAAATTCTGGTGGTATTCTCTTTTGATGCATTTGATTTTATGCAAGCATGAGAAGTATTTTTGTGAAGACATGTCTTTGAAGAGGGTGGAGGGTGATATTGAGCTACAAGTCCAATGTTGGACCCAAATCCTAGATATGGATGACCAGAAGTTTGATTATGTGGTCTTCCATCATGTCTTTGCATCTAAGTTGAGGAGACTCCTAGTTCTTGATTTTCCAAGGATCCCTAAAGAAATTCAAGACTTCCTAAGGCCTATGGAAAGGAGTCCTGAGCTGAATATAACCCACAATTAGGGAGATATCATTCCATATCTAGATAGAACCATATTCAAGGTGTATGTGACTATTGTCTACCCTTTTGTGCTACCAAGAAATGTACCCCTCAGGATTAGATTTATAGAAGTCATGATACATTTGGCTGGATCCCAAGAGTGCCACTTGCCAAAAAATAAAATGAAGGGTTCATTCTTCCCCTAGTACACAAAATTCATAGATTTTGTGTTGATAAAAGGAAATTGGAAGGCTTTGCGAAAATTCCTTGATCCCTAAAAATTAATGAAAACTTGCCCTAGAAATCATGAACTTGAGGGATTTATTTATGCAGTAAAATTAAAGAGATCATTGGGTGTGTTTGTTTACAATTTCTACTTCCCTAAAGATGTTATCAGAAACATTTTTGACTTCCATGTGCAAGAGGAAAGGAAGGCAATGTATCTTTCCTTCAACAAGATGGTAGAAAGGATAAGGAGGCTAGATCCAAGATATGATCATCTACCTAATATTCAAGGGGAATTCAACCAGATAAGGTATGTAATGGAGAATTTTGAAAGTGTTGTTGGTGTGTTGAGAAGAGTAGAAGTAACCAAGGATAAGGGAAAAGCTTTTGAAACTGAAGAAGGACTATTTGTACAATTGGAGGAGAGGCCTTCCTATCAGCCACCCAAAATGATTCAAGTGTATACTATGAAGAGGGAAATAGATAAAAAGGAGTAGATAGAGCCAACCCCTATTGCATTAGAGGATTCATGGTTAGCCTCTCCAATTGGATCAGCCTCATTGCCTCCTAGGAAATCCTCACCTATTATAATTGATATTGATTCCCCTCCAAGAAGTTCTCCTCCTCATGATCAACCACCAATTAAGAAACAAAGGGTTGAGAAGAGCCCAGTAGTGGATTACCCTAACAATGATGAAGATGATATTGGGATAACCACTAAAGGTATGCAACAAGGGATGCCTTCTCCTCCAAGAAAATTTGCATCAAGCTTTGGGAAAAGTATCCTAAGATTGGGAAAAGTTGAATTGAGTGGTGTGAGTAATATTGATGATATGAGGGTGGAGGCTTGCAAAGAGTTTATGGAGAATGATTCATTTATTGAAAAACCAACATTCAGGGATTTTGTATGCAAAGAAAAAGTTGGAGAATGTGCAGAGAAAGTTGTTGTTGAAATAAGTTCACACCTTGAATTGCTTGAGAATGTTATCCAAACCAATGTGATGCAAGAAATAGATGCAGGAGCATCTAGTGGTGTAAGGGCAATCTTGCATCAACCAAAAATAGTTAAATTTCAAGTTTCTTGGTTTTTAGATGTTTTTACATTTTTGGATACCCTTTTCATCATAATAAAATTCCCAATTTATGGTTTTTATTTCTATTCCTGGGTTGAAAGATATTGCAGTTTTAGTTGCCCAAATTTGCACCTAAAAATCTTCCGAGTGAGATTTGAGGCACTTAGAGTTCCCGGATCAGCCCCGAAACTTTTCAAAATCGGACGTAGCGGATTTTGAGCTCATTGTTGACTTTGAGACCTTTCCAACAGTTCAAATGGTTTGCGAATTGGAGTCCTGGATCAAAGGTTATGGCCCCGGGAAGTTGGCACACTTTCTAGAAGATACAATTGCAAATGTTCTTTTGAAATTTGAACTTCAAGTTGTAATTTTTCAACGCCAAACCGCCTAAACTCAAATTTGAATGTTTTTTGGCTCCAAACTAAAGAGGAGCTCTATTTATGGGCGGGTTTCCAATTTTTGGGTAACTTTTTGGGGACAAGCTTGCATATTGCGAAAGGGTTATTCTGTAGCTTTCTGTAACTTGCATGTGTTGTAGAACTTGGGGATTTGAGATCCTCTGCATGTAAGAAGCTCCATTTTCTAAATAATAAAATTATTCTCTTGTTTGTGGGTTATGTTCTAAGTCTCAGGTTGCGCCCTCATCAAGTGGTATCAGAGTGATATTTTCTTGATTGTGTGGACAGATCGCTGATCGTGAGGCAGTTCACACTAGGACCATGGTTGTGGGTCGAGGTCAAGAAAGATTCCTCCAAGAGTGATGCCTGGTAGGCATGGTGGTACCAGAGGTGGTCGAGGTAGCAGAAATGCTAGTGGAAGAGATGCACTGGCAGCCCTCTAGAGATAGATTGATGCATTACAAGAGTAGTTGAGAAGAGGGTTAAACCTAAGGGAGGAAAGTGAGGATGAAGGAGAGGAAGAAGGTTAAAATGCAAAGTGAGGAAGAAGAAGAGAGATCAAGAAATGCAAATGCAATTGATCAAGGACCAATTTTGGGTAATAAGGGCCATTTTGAAGATCAGGAAAAGACCCAGAGCAGAAGTCCCCAGTTATCCCAGAAGTCTGAACCTGGAAGAGTTGATCGACTGGATCAACGAGCTAGAAGAATATTTTGAGTATGAGGAAATAGAGGACCCAGATCAAGTTAAGTTTGCAAAAATGAAACTAAAGGGCCATGCCAACATTTGGTGGAAAGAGGTCTAGTTGGAAAGAAATCAAAGAGGAAAAGGAAAGATCACCAGATGGGATCACATGGTAGAGAAACTGAAGAAGCAGTTCATACCAATGGACTACGAGTTAGATCTGTTGAAGAAATTACAAGGGTTGAAGCAAGGAAGCAAATCTGTGAAAGAATATACTGAAGATTTTCATAAAATAATCATCAGAACGGGTCACACAGAGGCCAATAAGGAGAAGGTAGCCCGATATCTTAATGGGTTGCGACCGAGCATTCTGGAGGAGTTAAGCCTAGTCAGAATGACCACCATTGAGGATGTGTATCAGTTTGCTCTGAAGGTGCAAGAGAAGCTGAACAAAAGATTTGAGGGCAAGCAAAAAGGATGAGGAGGTCAAAGTGGAAGGGGCAGTGGAAGATATTCAGGAAGCCAAAATGATGATGAAAATAAAAGTGAAGATGTGGGCACCAGCCGAAGCCAAAGGAATGAAACCTTCTACCGCCCTCATGATCAAAACAGTGGTGATCAAAGAGGTAGAGGATGAGGGAGATATGGACAAGGATCTGGAAGAGGTGGTTTCAAAGGAACGTGTTTCCAGTGTGGTGAAGAAGGGCATCCAGCCTATGAATTTCCACAACACCAAGGAAGGGCAGACAAAAGGCCAGAAGGTTGTGGAAGGGTTGCGCATGCAGATGAGGAGGCCCAATCTGAACATTGAGATGATGTTAAAAGGGGAGAAGCCCTAGTGATTAGGAGAGCCCTGGTGACTGAGGAAAAGGAACCAGAATAGAGGAAGAATTTGTTTCACACAAGGTGGAAATGTGAAGGAAAATGTTGTGATGTCATTATTGACAGTGGGAGCACTGATAATATGGTGTCAGAAGAGATGATCACAAAGTTGAAGCTGCAAAGGGAAAGGCACCCACATCTGTATCGGATTGCATGGTTGCAGAAAGACCACAAAGTTTTGGTCAATGAGCAGTTCCTAGTAAAGTTCAAGATCAGGAGCTACTATGATGAGGTACTTTGTGATATCATCCCCATCGATGCATGTCACATGTTGTTGGGGAGGCCGTGGCAGTTCGATAGGTGAGCTATACATGATGGCCATGCAAACACTTATTCCTTGACAAAGGATGGGGTTCGTCACAAGTTGAAACCCCTGAAGGAGACCGAAGAAAAGGTATGCAATAGTGCTAGAATTTGTTATGTAGATGGAAGAAAATTTTAGAAGGTATGAAGCATGAGCATGTGTGTTATGCATTGATTCCTAGAGTGAGTAAGGAGGATAGTGAGAAGGTTCTAGAAGAAGTTTCTGGGATGTTGGATGAGTTTCAGGATATTGTTTCTATAATGTACCTGAGGGTTTACCACCAATAAGAAAGATCAGTCATCAGATTGACTTGATTCCTCGAGCCAGCTTTCCAAATAAAGCAGCTCATAGAATGACTCCAAGAGAAATGATGAGTTGAACAAACAAGTTCAAGAGTTGCTGAGAAAGGGTTTGATACGGGAGAGTTTGAGTCCATGTGCAGTACCTGCAGTACTAGCACCAAAGAAGGATGGGGAGTGGAGGATGTGTACAGATTCTCGAGCCATAAACAAGATAACAATCAAGTACAGATTTCCCCTGCCAAGGATGGATGACCCGATGGACTATTTGAGTGGAGCTCAGTACTTCACAAAGATTGATCTGAAGAGTGGATATCACTAGATCCGGATTCGAGAGGGAGACGAATGGAAGACTACCTTCAAGACCAAAGAGGGCCTGTACGAGTGCTTAGTCATGCCTTTGGGCTAACCAATGCACTGGTTAATATTCATGCTCATGAATGAGGTACTAAAAAGAATTTCCGAAGTATTGTTATTGTGTATTTAGATGATTATTTTGATTTTCGCGAAGATGTTGGATGAGCATCCGACGATATTCAGAGATCCTTTGAGAAGTTAAGAGAAGAGAAACTATTGATTAATCTAAAGAAGTGTAGTTTTGTGAAGAGGAGTTAGTGTACTTGGGGTTTGTTGTCTCAGCAGAAGGTCTCAAGATGGACCCAGAGAAGGTGAAGGCTATTCTGGAATGGTCTACCCCAAGAACTGCTATCGAGGTGAGATCTTTCCATGGTTTGGCTAGTTTTTATAGAAATTTCATTAGAAGCTTCAGTAGTATTTGTGGACCCCTGACTGAAACAATGAGAGGGGATAGAAAAGAATTCAAGTGGAGTAGTGGAGCAACAAAAAGTTTTGAACTATTGAAGCAAAAGGTGACAAAGCAACCTGTTCTAGCCCTCCCAGATTTCAACAAGGTGTTTCAGGTGGATTGTGATGCCAGTGGTGCCATTGGAGCAGTGTTGAGCCAAGAAGGTAAGCCCATTGCCTATTTCAGTGAAAAGTTAAATGATGCCAAGAGAAAGTATTCTGTATATGATCAGGAATTTTATGCAATAGTTCAAGCTTTAAAGAAATGGAGACATTATTTGTTGCAGAAGGAATTTGTTCTATATACTGATCATCAAGCCTTGTAGTACCTAAATAGTCAGGGAAAATTAAATTAGAGGCATATGAAATGGGTAGAGTTTTTGCAGTGTTATACATTTGTTTTGAAACATATGAGTGGGAAGTCAAATAGGGTTGTAGATGCCTTAAGTAGGAGGCATACATTGATGACAAAGATGTAGATTAAAGTGGTTGGGTTCAATGAACTTAAGACACTGTACGCAGAAGATCCTGAATTCGCAGAGGCTTGGAAAGCTTGCAAGGAACTAGTTACAGTGGACAAGACAAGGTTGCTAGATTTCATAATATAGGATGGCATGTTATTTAAGGGAAGTGAATTGTATTTCCTGAGGAGTTCCACGAGAGAGAACCTGATAAAGGAGAAGCATAGTGGAGGAATGGCGGGACATTTTGGTCGGGATAAGACCATTGCCATTATCAGTGAGCATTATTATTGGCCTCAGTTGTCACAGGATGTGAAGAAGTTTGTACAAAGCTGCAGGGTATGTCAGATGGCTAAAGGAGTGAGCCGAATATGGCTTATATCAGCCCCACTTGTACCCGCCAGAGAGGCCATGGGAGGATATAAGTATGGACTTTGTTCTCGGTTTTCCAAGGACGAAATGAGGGAATGATTCAGGTCTTTGTGTGGTTGATAGGTTTTCGAAGATGGCACATTTCATTCCATGTCAAAAGAACCATGATGTAGTCCACATTGCTGGCTTGTTTTTCAAAGAGGTGGTGAGGCTACATGGTCTGCCAAAGAGTATTGTTTCAGATCGTGACACCAAATTTGTGGGGTACTTTTGGAGAACCTTGTGGAAGAAGCTGAAGACAGAGTTGAAGTTCAGTTCAACACACCATCCACAAATAGATGGGTAGATAGAGGTTGTTAACAGGAGTCTGGGTAACCTACTGAGATGTTTGGTAGGAGATAAACCCAAGGGATGGGACTTGATCTTACCCTAGGCATATTTTTCTTACAACAATTCTATCAATAGAAGCACTGGTAGATCACCATTCCAGATTGTGTATGGAGGTAGCCCCAGAACAACTTCAGAATTGAGGAAGATGGACCAAGAGAAGAAAATAAGTGCTGAAGCTGAAGATTTTGCAGAACACATCAAGGATATACATGAGAAGGTAAGATAAAATATTAACAAGATGAATATGCAGTATAAGGCTAAGGCAGATCAGAAGAGGAGGTATAAGGAGTTTCAGATTAGTGATGAAGTGATGGTCCACTTGAGGAAAGAAAGGTTTCCAGTGGGAACATATAACAAATTGAAGATGAAGAAGTTCGGTCCCTGTAAAATTTTGAAGAGGCATGATTCAAGGAATGCATATGAGGTAGAGTTGCAGATGGATTCAACATTTCCCGTGTTGAACATTTCAAGATTTGATGAGTATCATGAAGGTGGTGCGAGGAAGTACCAACAATGGAATAGTGTAGGATTCCAGCACCTACTTCAAAAAAGGAGGAGATTGAAGAAATCTTGGATAGTCGTGTGGGAAGGAGTACTAGGAACATGCAGTATGAAGAATATTCGTGAAATGGAAAGGAAGGCCTGTTGAAGATTCATCCTAGTTGCCTAAGGCAGAGGTTGACCATTTGGGTTTTCCTCCACCATCTGAGATGTGATGGGGTCACTTCTCAAATTACCCTGGGTGTCTAATGCAGGAGCATCCAGTGGTGTAAGGGCAATCTTGCATCACCCAAAAATAGTTAAATTTCAAGTTTCTTGGTTTTTAGATTTTTTACATTTTTGGATACCCTTTTTGTCATAATAAAATTCCCAATTTACGGTTTTTATTTTCTATTCATGGGTTGAAAGATATTGCAGTTTTATTGCCCAGATTTGCACCTAAAAATCTTTCGAGTGAGATTTGAGGCACTTAGAGTTCTTGGATCGACCACAAAACTTTCCGAAATTGGCATAGCATAATTCGAGCGCGTTGTTGACTTCGAGACCTTTCCAATGGTTCAAACGGTTCGTGAATCAGAGTCCCCGATCAAAAGTTATGGCCCTGGGAAGTTGGCACACTTTCTAGAAGATACAATTGCAAATGTTCTTTTGAAATTTGAACTTCAAGTTGTAATTTTTCAACGCCAAACCACCTAAACTCAAATTTGAATGTTGTTTTGGCTCCAAACTAAAGAGGAGCTCTATTTATGAGCGAGTTTCTAATTTTTGGGTAACTTTTTGGGGACAAGCTCACATATTGCGAAAGGGTTATTCTGTAGCTTTCTGTAACTTGCATGTGTTGTAAAACTTGGGGATTTGAGATCCTCTACATGTAAGAAGCTCCATTTTCTGAATAATAAAATTATTCTCTTGTTTGTGGGTTATGTTCTAAGTCTCGGGTTGCGCCCTCATCAGAAATAAGGAAGCAGATTAAGAATATTACACCTAAGGAGGGAAGAGAACTTGTACAAAAGAGTGGTGTTTTTTTATTACTTGAATGTGATATTGTTGATGCAGTGGTATTAGATACAATAAGAAGGGCTAATAAGAATTTATCTCAAACTGAAGAGGAAGCCAGGTTGGCACTTCAAGGATTTGCATTTAGTTAAGAATGGGATGCTCTGGCAATATGGTCATTATTTCTTAGTTCAAGGAAGCCCAAGGTTGTAGAACTATCATACTTTAGTTTCAGATTGGTTGTAAAAAGAGTTATAGACACTCCAACATTAGAAGCAGTTGATATGACTATAAATGCTACTAGGTTCACAAAAGCAATTGTTGAACATCTCATGAATGATAGAGATATATTTAGAATGAAGAACCATGAGCTTCTAGATTAATACAATAAAATTCAACAGAGAATAACTGAGCATGAAATAGAGCAAGAATTTTGGAAACAAGTACAAATGGTGAGGTGTCAAGGGCCAACTAGCTCAAGCCATACTTCTCCCGTTCCTCCTACAACTCATCCTTAGTCTCCTCCACCTAAATAGTCATTGTCAATTGTGTGTTACAACATGGGTTAGGAGGTCATTACAATAGAGAAGATGAGTACATCAAAGGTAGCTCCATCTACTGAACCTAAAAGGACAATTACTTCAACAAGTTGAGGTGTACAAGAAGATGCTTGAGAAAAAATAGGATATGATTCATGAGAACAATGTTAAGATTGTTCATGCTATTTTGAAGCACCTAAACATGAAAAATCAAGGTAAATTGAATAGTATCCAAGCTAGTTACTCTTTGATGCTTAGAGAAATGGAGATGTCTTAGAGAGATAGAGAATTGGGAACCCCACTCTTAGATAGATGGATTCCTAGGGTTAGGGATTTAAAGTCAATGGTAGTTGGGGCAAAGCAATGAGAGGATAGATATCCAAAGGTGATCTTGACTTACAATTTTTTTAGTGGTGTTAGGGAACAACCATTCCATGGGTATGTTGCTCCATTAGAGCAGAAAAATAAGAGTTAAAGATCAAGTATGATCAGGCATAGTTGACACTGTTACCTGACATCCTGTAAGCTCATGATGAAGTGAAACCTTAGAAAATGTTGAAGAATCAGGTGGACGCCATAATTGTTTCTCAAACAAGATTAATTTGTGAGGATGTTAATATTGACATGCTTAAAGATACTTTGCAGAAGTTATCTTTCATTATTAGTTTCGTCAAATACTTTGACAAGGAAGCTAATTCATTGATGACAAAGTATTCTCCTTATAGAAAGAAAATGGATGAAATTATTGAATTCAATTGGCCATATGAGGAGGAATATGAACAATGGAAAATGATACTTGGAGCAAGATTGAATTAGTAAATTCAGAATGTAACACATTTACTCAGTCAAGTATTGTATAGGTCTGACCTCTGAGGTTATTATGCATAAAGTATTTGTATCCTAATTAAAGGTACCATAGGTAAATAGTGATAACTAATGATATGGATGCTAACTAGGAATTTTTTTTTGCTTTTCCTACCATTGCAAATTTTTTTTATCTTGGCAAATGGAATAAATGTGCTACAACAATTTAAAGGATATTCTTTTCAACATGTGCCTCTTCGAAGGTGGGTTTGTTTCTTTACAAAAAATGTAAATTATCTTTGTCTTATGTGTATTCCCTCCAATTGAAAATGTAAATATAATTGTAAAGGGAATATTGTGTTGTAGTGGTCCAATTAGGATATGACATGTGTACTATTGGCCCGAAGCTTGTTTTGCTCCCTTGTTTCCATAAAAGGGAATTCAAGTCCAAAAGTGTAGGTCTTTTGTTGAATTCTGGAATTGAATTGTTTGATTGAAGAGCATAGAGAAAATATTTTAGAATTCCTTTTCTAATGCTTTGATTCTATATTGTAAGTTTCATCAAATGTATGGTTCCTGAGCATATCTAAATGACAATGCAAATTTTTGGAGTCTGTAGTCTCTCAAATTTTACTCTGTACTTGAATTATTAATGAAATACTAATCAAAGATCATTTCATTAATTGTCATCATTTTCATGCTTTGGTGTACGCTTTGATTTTAGCTCTGGTTCAAAGAATCAGTTGAAATGCTTAGATCAAATCGTTAATTCATGTGCAGGATAATTGAATATGATAAGTAGTCTTAGAACCTGATTATGGATTTGTGAATTAAAAATTAACTTAATATAGATCTTGGATGTTTAGGATTAAATGTACCTTGAATTTCAATTTTTTTCAACTCCTAGCCCGTAGATAATGGAATTTATTTCAATCCTTGTAAGTGTTTCTTATGATTCCAGTCACCCAACTTGAGAACACCATTTTGAATAATCTTTAGATCAATCTTTAATTGTTGTGGTTGGTGTTGTTTTGTATTATCGATTTTAGATGTGTAAATATTTCAAGGAAATGCCAATTTATTTAAGGATTTCATCTTCCTACCCTTTGGGGTATGTACAGGATCATCATGGAAAAAACAGGCCCTTAAGTGGCAAAAAATTCAGAAAAATCAAAGTTAGGCAACATGATGTAAAAATTTGAATAAGTTATCTTTATTATTTAAAAAATATGTAAGAATAGAATTTGTATCAAATTGAATGTAGTTTCTAAACTACTAGGTTTATTTTTATTTTTAAAAATCTATTTGGTGAAAACTTGAAATTTCAATGCAGAGTACTTAAATTTCGGGAAAAAGTAAGAAGTAGGTGTTTGTCCCCCTAACCACAATAAAATGATAATATTTTTTATAAGATTTTAGACATAAGTAGAGGACTCATGTCTGAATGTGATGCATATTTTTTTGTAATTTTTTTCCAAGTAAATAATTAATTATAATTTTTTATTACAAATTTTAAAAATATAAAATCGTATGTCTGACCACCTTAACTTGGTCAAAACTTCACGAAATTCAATATTTTTTTAATCCTATAGTATGTGAAGCATAGAATGTGATGCATGTTTTGGATTCGAAAAATGTGATACCGTTTGAAAGCTATAGATGTTTTTCAATCAGCCTATCAATCAAAATATTAGTCATAATTCAAATAGAAAATGAATAATAATTATTTATTAAATTCAAAGTAAAGCATAATTTATGTTGGTGGAAAGCTGAGAATCTCTTTTAAAAAATCTTTTTCATTTCATCAATTTTGGGTAAAAAAAAAGTCGTCAACCACATACTCTACAAATACCCATCATATTGTCACTTTTTGGCCCATCATGATCTTGCACATACTCTTTGATGAGAATATATCTGCTTAGCCATGCAATGTATATGTTAATTGTTTAGAAGAGTCATATCATTTACATTGTGGGACTACCCTCCTGGGTTTTGCCATAAATTAATGATTATAATCTTTCAAAAGAGGTATTTAATATAGATATATGAATAATTTTTCATATCAAAGTATGTGAATCCTTGTTTCTTGATTTTATTTCAAATTTATGTGTTGCAATAGATATAATTAAATCTACAGTATGGCTGGCACACCAATATTCTTAGAATGTAAACACAAAATGATATATATATATATATATATATAACTAACAAGAAGATTTGACATCTAGCAAAGCTAGAATTCAATATGGTGTAGTCTATGCAACAACAAGAACTTCAATTGCTCTCAAGGTTTTTGAAGTATATAGCAAGAAATTGTTTATATTTTTCATTGGGATTAAATAGATAAATTAAAACAATTTTTTTAATGTTAATGTTAACACATAATCACAAAACTATTAGAGAAATGATTCACACTTGAATGGAGCTTATGAAAAGCTGAAATTACAAGGAAGGTTGGTAGTTTAGTATTAAAGCACTCCACTATGCACTTGGAAGGTTGTAGGCTCATGTCCTAATTGGTCTATATAAAATTACATGGTATTAGAGATAAATTAAGAGCCCCATGCACCAAATTTTAGCTTAAGGGAGTGTTAGAAGATTAATTGAGAGTCTATAAAAAATATTATTGTAGCTTAATTGTAGTGAACCCAAGGAATGCATGTAGGAGGTCTTTGGTTTTTTTTCTAATTATTCTATAGTAATAACCAAAATATACTAGAACTAAATAAATAAGTCAAGAGATATCAACTTTTCCATCTCTAAGAAGAAAAATATGATTTTTTTTTATAACTTTCTTGTTTTTTAGGTGGTGGATGGAGTTAGGTATACCTCAATCAGATTTTTCCTGCATTTGTCATGTAGAATATTATTTTTAGGTAGCAGGAGGGTGTGTAGAGCCAAATTATTTTTCTTATAGAATTGGTTGTGCAAAAAATTGCTTCAATTGCAACAATTATGGACGATATATATGACATTTATGGGACACTCAATGAGCTCAAATTCTTCACAAATGCAATTAATAGGTGAAAATATCTAAAATACCCCTAAAATATTGAGTGAAATTGCTATTATCAATAAGGAAATTTTAGTGATAGATATTATTTTCATAATATTATTATGTGCTTTTTTTGGTTAGATGGGATCCCTTTGATACAGACGATCTTCCTGAATATATGAAAGTTGTGTTCATGGATTTTTATGAGATGATGAATGAAATGGAAAAAGAGGCAACCAAAACCCAAGGTTGAGACACACTTGACTATGCTAGAAAAGTTGTAAGTAATTTTAAATATTGTATTATCCTTATAAAATTTGTGAAAATAACAATTTATGTGAAAAATACTAAGAGATCATACATGATGTATATGTAATGTTAACTATGGGATATTTACTTGGATTATTTTTTCCAAGAAGCATAGTGACTTGTTGCTGGTTATATACCAAAATTTGAGGAGTATTTAGAGAATAGAAAAAATAGTGGTGGTGCTTGAATAGTTACTCTACAACCTCTATTAACATTAGATTCACTTCTTCTTGATAACCTTCTTCCAAAAAATGATTTTCCTTCAAGGTTCAATGATATTTTAGCGTTGATCTATCGATTAAGTAATGATATTAAAAGTTTCAAGGTATGATAACTTTTTTCTAGTGCATTTTTTTTAAAAAATAGCCCATTCATTTTACAATAGAGATAACTAAGTTGCAATTTTAATGTGAGATGACATACAAGATGAAGTTGCTAGGGGTGAAAAATCATCTTGTGTAGGATGTTATATGCGATAAAATCCTAGATCGACAAAAGAAGCTTTGGATTATCTTAATTATTTGAATGAAAAATTATTCAAAGAGCTAAGTCTAAAATATTTAAAACTAGATAACATACCGACATGCAGTAAGGATCACACATGTCTCTATAAAGAGGATTTCATTTCTTTTATAGAGAGAGATGGCTTCACTATTTCCATCAAAGATACAAGAGGCCATATTCTAAAACTCCTAGTTCAACCTGTTACAATGTAATTTTATTACTTTAATGATTGGCAATGCTAAAGTATAAAATAACCATGCTAGCAAGGTTGATAATTGTATGGTAGTAAGAATTTAATTTTACTAGATGATTGTTATATAGTCTAAAATTTTTATTTAGTTACTAAGAATGTAACTTTCACATATTGCACTAATGTAAATTTTAATTCATTTGTTTGCATAGGCTATGGAGTGTGGAGTCATCTAAGGAATAATATATATCTTATTAAATATATTGAAATGCATGTAAGCTAACTAATATCTGTGTTGGATATTAGTGTAGTGACAAAAAAAGTATACCTTTCCCTCACTTAATTTAGGAATAATTAATATTAAAATGAGCCCAATGTTGCCTCGATTTAGTTTTGTAATGTTTTTTACACATTCACATTAAGTTTAGGGCCCTTTTAAACTAAATGGGCCTAATTATGCCTTATTTAGGGTGTTCTAAAATGTACCTTTACACTTTCACACTAATTTAGGGCTTTATTAATTAATTTGGGTTATTTATGCCTTAGTCCTATTTTCCATCCACAAGCCTAATTAAATGTATTTTTCTATGGATATTCATGATATTTAACAAATGACCAATCATAATTCATGTTTTTGGGTTATGTGTTCCAGATCTAGTGATTTGGGACTCATACACCACCTTGGGTGTATGAGTCCCACCTAGGTCTTAGGACTTGATATCAAATTTCACATTAAACAAGACACTCCTATAAATATATGTCCTAGGTTTTAGCCACTGGGACTCATACACCCCAACCAATGTATGAGTCTTACTTTAACTTGGACCTATTTTGAATTCAATTCTTGGTGGGATTTTGTTCTCCTAGATATGATGTCAACTTGTAGTGTTGTAATTTTGGGAAATTTGGCATAAACAAACATAAATACAAGGTTATTTTACATAGTTTCATCCTAGAATTTCATAAGCAATTGTGATTACTTTCTGAAGAGCATTCAAAAACATTTCTAAGGAATTCAGGGGTAGATTTATAAAAGATTATTGTAGCAATCAAGAGTTCTTTCATCATGTGAAAGGCTTGATGCATCATGCATGTGGTTTTGAGCTAATGTTGTAATGTATTTTTCAAGATCAATTCAAGTATTCAAAGGAATTATCTTTCATTAGGAATCATGATCAAGATCAACATCCATTGAGGCTACTTCATTCTTGTTTGCAGATCTACAAGGTTTCAAACAAGGTTCTATTGTTTCATCTTATGTTTCATATTTCATTTCCCATTAAGGTTTGAATACCAAAATGGGGTTTGACCAAGGAAAACCACTATCAAATAACAAATCAATGTTTTTCCTTCTTCATGTTTGATTATAGATTTAGGTGAATTGGAGCTTGAAGATCTTTTAAAGACAAAGTTGCAAGATTGAAGAGAGTTGTCATAGTTGTCAAGAAGTTGTCATCTTCAAGGAAACTCACCTACAGATCAGGATTTAGACTTTTAGACTTGGTGATCCAACAAGACGAAAGCTACAAAAGATTACTAGAGGATTATAGAAGTTTTAGTCAAACCCTAATACTGGGACTAAATTTCCACCTTGGGCATATGAGTCGCAATATACCCTTTTTCAGTAGTTTTTTGTAGATCCTAATTTGCCAATAGCAAATTATAGATTCAACCTAAAAAATATAAACTAGGACTAAATCACCCAATTTGGCATATGAGTCCTAATGCACTTTAGAAACAACAAATTTCAAAGTTTTCAGGCCTTTCTTAGTCATCTTCATTTCTCTGAGTACTTCTCTATTTTATTTTGTTTATCAATCTGATTACATGTTTTTGAGTTTCTAGGGTTTAGTGTATGCATTCTTGTATTCCTCCTTAGAAGCTTCATTTAATGGTGAAACCCCTCTTTAATCAAACTTAAGGAAACCTTGTAGTAGTCCCTTCCCTCAATTGAATCATTATGTCAGAGTCTAGGTCCCCTAATCCTAATTGTTTCATCTCCTAAAAGGTGGAACACCTATTTCCTTTTGGTTAATTTTAGTGAACCCAACCTTTGGACCTTTGCATTTGTGATTTGGAGAACATTGTACTCCTAGATTTGGGTAAAATTTGCATTAGATTTACATTAGCTGAATTGCATTTAGGACTCCTAAATCTTGCATTAGTGGAAAAGTGCATATAGGTTGCATTGTTGCATCTTGCATCATTGGATTTAATTGGAAAAATGTAATTGCAAATAGTCAAATCAACATGCATGTTGGAAGCCTTGGAAAAACTAAGAATTTTCTAAATTTGGTGTAAGAACCCTAATCTAGGACTTGTCTATTTTCATATTCTTTAAAAATTTGAAAATAGTCTCAAGTCTAAAAGGAAACATGTTTTAAAGACTTAGGAGTTAACTCTTATTATTTTAAATTTTACTTCTCAATGCTCACATTCAAAGGAAAAGAGGGAAAAAGTATACGCCCAAAGGAAAAGGAAGGTTTCACTTTGAATGGAGAGATAGAATGAAGAGGGAAATTTCATAAGTGAAGTTTCTTTTGCCAAGCTTGAGTTCTTTTCCAGTTTTCTAGGGTTTTGATCAACATATAAGATTGAAAACCTGAGACAATAGTCTTCTTGTTGTTAAATCAAAATCACATGCATTTTAGACTGTGATGGGTAAGAGAAAAGGCATCATGAAGAAGGTTACAATGTTTCCTTTATTCGTTTTAGAGAGGAGCATGCAAAAGGACTACAATGATGCTAGGTTAAAATAGGTGGGTGAAGGTCAGACTTCAAATAAAGGGAGTGGATAAATGATGTGATCATTATTCATCAAAAGGATAGTTGTAGTTACTTTGAGCAAGTCTGATAGGAAGTTAATAAAGGGTTCCAATACAATCTCTTGAAACTGAATGTGAAAGGAAAGTGAATAAAATCTCTATGATAGTCAATGTTGAATCATGGGTCAAGACCAAAGGCCATTTTAACAATCTCTGAGGCAAAAACGACTTGCAGTTATGGTATGTCAATTATTTGGAGCATCAACATTGTCTTTTCAACCTTTTGAAAGAATGTCTGGCTACTTTACCTTTGAGAGATATATGTGGGGAAAGGTATAGACAACTATGGTTGCAACTTGTTCACAAAATATGGAGAAATTTGAGTCTAAGTTTTAGCACAATAGAGGTAGATCAAGTTCAATTGTTCACCTATGATTTTGATGATATACCATATGCAAGTGGACCAGAGCCTACTATTTGCTACCAATATTGATTTTGGTAAAATGCAAGGTTTTAGACAGGCAGTCTATGAGTGTCTTTCTATATAGTCATGAATTAAATATGAAAAGCATAATAAAAAATTTGCAAGGGGTCTCGATAAAGGCCATTTACCATTGATCCACTATCCAAGATTCACAATGGGATCATCAATTTATTTGGAAAGTGCTATAGTTTCAAGAAGGATAAAGTTGGTAATACATTTGACAAAATTCAAAGTCCAGATGGGTTTGTGATTGGGGTCACTTCTTAGAAGCATAGAGTGCACGTATATATCTTCCCTACTGGTAAGAATTGGTGGAAAACTTGAAGATCAAAGATCATGTTGGAGATTAGGAAGCTATCAAGCCATCAAATACAATATATGTGAAGTATTATTTCCTATGAGTATTATGGCGAATGTAGTGCTTATGGAGCTGGTGTGCTGATCCAATTGAATAGCAAAGAAGCTAATTTTTTTTAAATGCTACATTCCATGTCGATTATGGGCAGCCTATGAATTTAAGGGAGAGTTATATAAGGATGATGCAAAAAATACGATGCAAGGCAATCTAGGATCTCATATCCATGATGATGAAAAGAAGGTGGAGTTTGTGCAGAAGCAATCAATAGTATCACAATATTATTTTTATTGTCCACTAATCGGCAACAAATAGTTCAATTTTTGAGTAATATACTTGAAAACAAGTTGAAGAAGTAGCTCAATTAGATCACAAAGGATTGGAACCAACACTAATGGAAAATAGACACAAATCATCCATAGAAATATTTTAGTTTGTTGTGAGAAATATTAAATTTCACAAGTGGTAAAGTCACCGGGCTACTCAACTCGATTAGTTGCCAAGGTTGAACTCAGTTCTAAAATTTTATCCAAATAATTGCTCTATAGGTATTTTTAAGTTATGGAAGAAATATCAAGCATGGGAAAATTTATGAGACAACTATTGAATTTATGATATGCTGCAAGGATCAGTTTGATATTATTATAGATCTTAATGTTTAAAGCTATAATGAGAGAACATGTTTAGGTGTTTTGTGACAGTATAATAGATTCAAGAGTAATGAATATGTTACAAATTCTGAAGGACCTAAAACCACCTCCATGAAAACCAATTATTATTGGTGATAGGGATGAGGAAGATCCTATAGAAATTTAAGGATCTGAAATAGAGCTATTGAAAGCACCATGGAGGATGATAATAGTAGTTGTCACTTGTAAAGTGGTATGGAAGTTGTAGTGTAGGGTTCTTCTATCTTCAATCATTTATTTTACTAGATAGGCATGAATCATCAATAAATACTATGCAAGAATGTTTCTTTTAGTTGAAATACCTTACAAATCCAATATAGTTGGGTTCTTCTGCTCAGGAAACAAATGGTAATTGAGACACATGTTCTGATTCCTTTTGATGGTTTAGATGATTTTGAGGTTCCATCAATGGCATGGTATCAAAGTGGGATTGCAAATAAGAATATTAGGGTGAAGCTTTTTCAGGTCATATCAATGTATATCAATTGAAGCAATCAAAAGAGCTGAGACTTCACAATATAATAAGTGTGTGCTATTGGAGGATGTTAATTCAGGAATTGAGGTACACACAAGCCCATAGGAAAAATATTCATGGATTCTATTAAGATAGTCATATTTTATACTAAGGGACCTTGAAAACACATGAAAAACTTTTGACAGTGAATTGTTGATAGACATGTAGTTAGATTTTGGGATATGAATAAAGATGTGGACTGTATGATAGGACAGTCTTATGATTGATAAGAAGCACTATTTTGTAATGTTAGATCTATGATAGTTTCCACTCAAGCAAGGAAGATGATATCTAAGTGATCAATACACCATAAAACCTTGAGATGGACAACAACCTATCATATGCACCAAGGGGTCATATTTATAGAAGGTAGTAATGTCAAGGCAAAACTAGGGCAGTCAACAGTGCAAATGAGCAATCAAGAAGGTGGCAGGTCTGAAAATGTTATGGGAGGCATATAAATTTCTTTTAAATATTAAAAGAGGTAGGACACTCTAAGGAGTCATGAAAAAATAAGTAGTTTTGGGAAACCTTTCACTGACATAGAAGTTAATGCAAGAAAACCCTAGACACACCCATCATTATGCTTGAGTTTTATCAAGTTGAAAGGAATTAGTTGGGGTTAAACACTCAGTTTTGAAGCACTATGAGGAAATTTAGTATTGTTTTGAAGGCCCTCATGGTAATAACTGAGGTTGGTGGGAGTTAGAACCAAAAATGGTGTAGTTTGGTGATGTTTGAAGCCCTTAATTTAAGGATTTTTTTCCTTATATGCCCAGAAGTTGGATAACTTCATTTACAACAAATTTGGGGATAGTTAGGTTCCTAAAATGAAGGATTTTTGAAAATTCTATTTGAGTTCAAGACCCCACATGGGTGTAACACCAATTGAGGAAATGTTTTAGCATGAAAACAATCAATTTAAAGCAGTTTTATGGCCTCATTTGCATGATTATCAAGATTGAACGACCAAAGAAGAATCTTTGACATGCATAGATCAAGGAGATCATCTTCTTCAAAAAATTCATGAAAGGGAGATGACTGAAGCATCCATTTCAGTCAACTGAATATCATTCTAGGCTTCCTTTCAACATATAGTGCAAACTCTAATAATTCTTTAGGGGGGTTCTTGATTCTTCTTCTCATTCTGAGTTGAGAGATATTATTGTAACACAATTTTCTAAGTAATTATTAGTTTATTTTCATGTAGCAACAACTTTTTCTTTAAAATCAATAAATAAAAGAGTTATTGGTCCTATTTGGAGCTTTCATTTTGCATTCTGGATGTATGTTCTTACAGATTTTCATTGTGGTTGATGTGAATCCTTTGTTTTCTTCTTCATCTAAGCAATTTATTTTAAATGTTTGTCATATTAAATCAAGTGATATGCTATGTCAAACCAATTTTGAGAAAAACTTGATGTGTAAACTAATTTTACCTTCAAAATAAAATTGAAAATTGAAACCATCATGTGAAACACTTGTGATTTTATGTAAAATCTAAATTGTGAACATCATAACCAACAACTTTTGATTCAAAGTTATAAGTCAAGGCTTTAGTTTTTTCATTCCAAAATCATTGGTGTATCACCTCCTAGAATTAAATTTACATTTCCAAAGCATCTTTCTATCCCTTTTCCAATCAGATCTATTAGTTTTTCTAGGATATTCAAAGGGTAACCATCCCATAATGTGGAGGTTCATTCTTAGTAGGTCACCCACAACCTGAGTTTGATCCCATGTTGCATAGGATTGTTGAGTTTTACACTTAGCTAAAGGGTGCAATCCTTCATGAAAATAGTTTTTGGCATGCTTGATGGGACAGATTGGATTGTTTCAGTCCAAAGTTTTCTCATATATCATTGATATTTGGTTTGCATTTCAATGATCTCAGCCTTTGGAGGAAAGAAAATAACACATCTGGAAACTCTGAATGGCATTTCTACTAGTTTTAGTATGATCAAGTGCCGGTTTTTTTTTTTAAATGATTTTTGCTTATTTCTAGCTTTTAAATGAATAAGATTGTCTATGTTTCATGGGAATACACATCATATCATCCACTTATCATGAATTTTTTTCTAATCCACCCTCTTATCAACCATATCAAATCAACCATGCTACTAGTTTTAGTTCAAACTCCATGACTTTTCAAGAAATATAACATTTTCAATATGCTTACCACCCACCCATCCCTGCCCATTCTCCTTGGCAGCCCTCATATGCTCAAAATCAGCCCCAAGAAACCAATTTTTTATCCAACTAGCATGAATATTCTCCCAATTAGACTCAAAATATTGAAGACATGAGCTTCAGGAATATAAGGTTGCACTTTGAAAGGAAGTTGAGTGAGATTGGAGCAAATTGAGGGTATGAAGGAGATCAAGAATATAGATTTCAGCAAGAAGAGTTGGTTTACATATATTATCAATACCAACAAGAAGAGGAGATACAAAGAAGGCAGTATGAAGAGTGTTAAAATTGGCTATGGCTACTAAGATCTTGAGACCAAATAGAAACCACAAAAAGAGAGAATATGCATATGCAAATATGATTCAATTGATATGAAATTTTTTATAGAAACCCCTTGTTTATATAGCCAATGTGAGATACAAGATTTCTTAGGATTATGAGAAGTGTCTTAATCATATGGCATGTAGCAACTTATCACACTTACCTAGGTACACATGTGTTACAAGTCAAAAGATAATATAACAACTAATGAAAACTAACACCTTCTAGAAAGATTCCTTCGTAGGACCTAAGCAAACTTAACATGTAAATAAGTTCCCTAGTAATGAATTAACTACATACAAGACTTATTTACACCAACAACCCCCCTTAAGTGCAACTTAGGGAGTAGAAGATTATTATGCAAATGACATAAAGATGCAAGGATGGGTCCTAATTACTAGGCCATTCTAGGTACCCATGTACAAATGCAAATGAAATCTCTCACAACTAGAGAAAAGGAGAAAACCCAGAGGAACAAAAATCCTCTCTAGAAAAGAGATGAAATACAAAGAAGAAATGATCTCAATGATGCATGAAAAGGAAAAAACTCCATGTGTGGAAAAATACCCCCCATAAGAGAGAAGAAGAAGAGAGACAATGCAGGCCCCCCTCAATGTTGAGTCTCCTACAATGATGGTAGAAACTTGACATTGAATGTTGAAGATGATCCAATCTTGCTGAACAACGTTCCTCCCTATACGAAGAAACAAAACCATAAATGTATGTAGGATGTTAGGAAGATGAATGATGGATGATGTATTTGAACATACTCAAGTGTCTCCATGTTGATGCTGAAAGCTGACACACTCTAAACAGGTGTTCTAGGTCACATTGTTGAAGAGGAAAATCCAGAATATAGTAAAGATGAATGTAGAACACAATCCAAAGACAATGATATCCCCTCTGAAGACCAAGAAGTCTCCTCTAAATTTTGTCCAAAAGCATCCACAATCACGTCAAACTAAAAAGAATTCAATCATGTAGAGAATGAACAAGAGGTTAGGGTATTCCCTCACAAGAACTGAAGAAGGATCTTCTCCATCAAAGAGAAGATGAATACTATCAATGATGTCCCCCAAATATGCAATATGAGACTCCGGAAACAAGTTTGAAATACTTATCAAGAAGTCATCACAAGTATCAATCTCTGGAAGACAATGAATATCTTGCTGCACTAAATCAGAAGAAGCCATATTTGTAGCAACATAATCATCATCAAATGAAATGGTAGATGAGGATGTGATCTCAATAGGAGGAGGAGAATCAAGAAGAGGGTTATCTTTGACAACTAGACATTCAAGACATTTATTATACTTAAGATCCTCTAAAGTATCATCATCATAGGGTATATTATCAACATCATTAAGGGAAAGTAAACGATTTGTAATAGGATCATTTGGGAATGGAGAGATATGATGGTCTCCAAAAATATCCCAAATATTGGTCCAAAGTGTGTGTGGGCACTCAATATCTAAGATCTCCATATAAATATCAACACCAATATATGTACCGATTAATCCTACAATGTGATCATTATTATTACCCCAAATTGATTTCTTCCAAGGTGTGTTTGGTTCATGTATGATCACATAAAGGTATGGAAAAAGCTTAAGCCACCTAAGATGTGTTAGGATACCTTTCTTCCAAGCCTCATAATTATCCTTATTCAATATTACCATAGAAGGATGAATAGAAAATCCCATGATACCTCCTCAAATGATCAACATAAATGAATCATCCACAAGATTACACCCCCATATTCACTCAATAAAAAAAAACCCCAAGCATTATTTGATTTGGCACTTTATGAGCAGTGCATTTATAGTTGTCACTTACCAAAAACAACGAAGCGGTCTTTGATCTTGACACATGCAAATGAAAAATTTATCCATAGAATCAAGTACAATTTTTTGTACAAAATGAGATCAATTTGTTCATACTGCTAAAAACTTCACAAAAAATTATACACTTAAAAAAAATGAACCCAAAAATGTTACCGTAGGAGCAAGATATGAGCTCTTGAAGTTCCCAAAAATGTGGATGAAGCAACAAGACCTGTGAGAATCTACAATTTATAGAAAAACCAAATACCGGAAGCAAAATCCAATTTCACCACTGCAAAGAGCATGAAATTCTAGCCCAAATGAAAAAAATTGCATTGAAAAAGGAGCTCGTATGACTGAGATATTGGCCTTCAAAGTTTGACTATGAAAACCAAAACGCAAATGGGAGAGGGCTGAAAAATTTAAAACTAGTGTTGACGCCATCAATATGAGAACTTAAATTTGACTATTATATGGCCATCACATGTTGCTCCTAGTTAAAATTGACGTCCAAATGGATATTACTAGTTACGCAACTCAGTGGCTAGAATATGCTTTAGAATATTCCAGCGAACGAAATATTCTCACGATGTCACCAGAATCATTAAGCCAAATATTCTTAAGGAATATTCTTTGTGATTGAATATCCACTTGTAAGAATGTTGATGCCATAATTTTGTGAATTGTTGGATAGAAAATGCTAGTCAATTTTGATCTGATCATTAGCTATATAAATTGTTGACCACCTTTTGTATGAGGGACATGTGGTGTGCCCAAGACTTTTCAATACTAGCACGGGTACACAAGGTACAGTCTACAAATTTGATATTCTATGGACTATAAACCTTTTTATTTCATTTTATTTTTATTTTTATTAACACTTTTGACAATAAAAATTATTTGACCAATAAAATATTTTCAAAATCATACCGACGGTAATAATGATGACCTAGGGGGTCGTACTGCTCCCTAGGAATTTTTTTTTGCCTCATTGGACAAGTACTTTGATTTGGACTAATTGATAGTCGATCTTAGGGTTTTTGGACCTTCTGGACATGATGGAAAGGTTGAATTTGACCCAAAATGCTCCAAAAATGCAACTACCTTATGGATCTAGCAACCACTCTTTAGCTTCAAACCCTCATAGATTTGGCCTCATATGTATGCTTTGGATGAAACAAAAGGAAATATTGACTATCTCGAACACTTCAGACACAACAACGAGCTTAGATTTGCACTAGCAAGCTCTGATTTGAACTTGTAATAAGGAGTCAAAAAATGGAACACCCCAAATTTGGTATTTCTTTCAAGCTTTTCTAATTCTCTAGATCATCATATGATGCAAGAGAAGAGCATACTCAAATTTTCAAGATTTACCATCTCTCTTTAGAAAAACATTGTCCAATGGCACCCAACCTACTTTGATACCATGTTATAATTGGCTCTGGCTGCCAAGATCTTGAGACCGCATAGAAAGCACAAAAAGAGAGAATATGCATATGCAAATATGATTCAATTGATATGAAAAATATAGTAGAAACCCCTCAGTTATATAGCCAAGGTGAGATACAAGATGTCATTGGATTGTGAAAATTTTATTAATCATATGACATGAGACAACTTATCACACTTACCTAGGTTTGCATGTATTACAAGTCAAAAGATAAGATAACAACTAATGAAAACTAACACCTTCTAGAAAGATTCCTTACTAGGACCTAAGTAAACTTAACATGTAAATAAGACCCCTAGTAATGAATTAACTAGGTATAAGAGTTTATTTACACAAATAAAGAGTATCTTGCAAGTGAGCTTGCTACTAAAGAAGAACAAATAATAAAGAAAGAGGAAGATCTCACAAGGAAGTTTGTTGCGTTGGTCGACTGAGTACAAAAGTTTGAGACCCAATAAAAAGATCAACCTACAAAAGAAGAGATTCCCAAGTATGAGATTCCAAGTTTTAGGCAAGGTAAACCTACTAAGTCCTCTAATCAATCTCTTGAACTTGAAATTCCAAGTTTTGGAAACCTTCAACCTTTGCGAGATCTAGAAACTAATCAAGAGTAGCCTAGTATACTTGAAGAGCAGCCATCTCCATAATTTATAGAACCTCAAGAAGGTCAACAAGACATCAATAATCAACCTTCTCCTCCTATCATAATTCACCTTTGCAAAGATGGACTCATTGTTTATCAAATTAATTGGTTTAGTGAGCACAAAAAAGAGGTGTTTAAAGAGAAAAAGGCATTTTTTTTTTGATTGATATGCTTGCATATGATGAACAAGAGAGATATTAATTTTTGCAACTGGAGGTACATGAGTATGACCAATCAAGGCAGTAGGTTGAAGAGTTTGAGAAAGGTAAAGAAAATCATGATTTCATGTTCTTATTTAATGAACTTTCTTCTTTCATTGAGCAAGGTGTAGAGAGTATACAAACTTCAAATCCATTACAAGTTTTGTAGTAGCTAAAAGAAGAGGGAAAACAAAAAGTTGAAGACCTTGATATTTTGACTCCTCAAGAGAGCTGCAATGAAGTCAAAATCAGTCATCTTCCACAAAAAAAACAAAGAAGTTGAATAGGACCTATTTTGGGATGATCTTGAGGTGTTTGTTTCACACTTAGATAATAAGCCAACACATTTCCAAGAGGAAAATCATGAGCAGAAAGAGCAAGTTGTGGAAATGACCATGCTTCCATATGAGTCACTAGAAATGTAGTAATTCAATCAGCAAGAGGATGAAACAATAGTGCACAATCAAGAAACCAACAATAAGAGATCAAATTTTATCATGTCAAAGGGATTTCATATCAAAAATCTATCTCAGATCGAGTCCAATAAGGTTCCACGAGTCATGTTTGCACCCAAGCATGGAGTAGCAACTAAGGAACAACATATCCAACTTACCTAAGTATCTTAAAATAGCAACATTTATGATCTATATGATGAGGTAGGTGGACTTGTTTTCATTCTCCAAGCTTTGTTGTAGCAGTTGATTGAATGTTTGGCATTTATCCATATCTCTTTGGTTGTTCACAAGCATATGAAACATTGCAAATTATTGAGAAAAGGAAGTTATTTTGCAAAACCAGTTAATGCCTTTGTTTAAACACTACCAATGCTAGTTAGTGTAGGTTAGATTAGGTTTTCCTTCAAGTTAATAAGTGCTTATGCATAGGTTTTTGTCCATTTTTACCTTTTTCCCTAAGTGCTAGTGCATAAAGTTTATTTTAGTTTCTTGTAGATTGTTGTTGTTCAAGGTCTGATTTTATGAGTTCTTTTTCAAGCCCAAATTACTCTATCACCCAATAGATACACAAGGTTACTAGTCAAAAAAAAAATTAGCAAGAAAAACACCCATGGAGTCACCAAGAATGTTGTCTATTTTCATATTCTTTACAATTTTGAAAATAGTCTCAAGTCTAAAAGGAAGCATGTTTTAAAGAATTAGGAGTTAACTCTTATTATTTTAAAGTTTACATCTCAGTGCTCACATTCAAAGGCAAAGAGGGAAAAATTCTACGCCCAAAGGAAAAGGAAGGTTTCACTTTGCATGTTGAGATAGAATGAAGAGGGAAATTTCATAAGTGAAGTTTCTTTTGCCAAGCTCATGTTAGATTTTCCAATTTTCTATGGTTTTTATCATTATGTAAGATTCAAAAGGAGACAATGGTCTTCTAGTTGTTAAAGAACAACCACATGCCTTTTAGACTATGATAGGTAAAAGAAAAGGAATCATCAAGAAGGTTACAATGTTTCCTTTATTAATTTAAGAGAGAAGCATGCAAAAGGACTATAGTAATGCTATGTTAAAATAGATGGGTGAAGGTTAGCCTTCAGATAAAGGCAGTGGATAAATGATGCAATCATTATTCATCATAAAGGATAGTTGTAGTTCCTTTGAGCAGGTCTGATAGGAAGTTAATAAAGGGTTTCAATGCAGTCTCCTGAAATTGAATGTGAAAGGAAAGTGAATAAACTCTCTATGACTATCAATGTTGAATCATGGGTCAAGATTGAAGGCCATTTAAATAATCTTTGAGGGAAAAGAACTTGCAGTTATGGTGTGTCAATTATTTGGAGCATTAACATTGTATTTCCAACCTTTTGAAAGAATGTCTGGCTACTTCACCTTCGAGATATATGTGGGGTGAGGTATAGATATTTGTGGTTGCAGATTGTTCACAAAATATGGAGAAAGCTGAGTCTATGTTTTAGCACAACGTAGGCAGATTGGGTTCATTTTTTGACCTATGATTTTGATGATATACCACATGCAAGTGGACTAGAGCTTGTTATTTGTTGCTAGTATTGATTTTGGTAGAGTGTAGAGTTTTACATAGGTACTTTATGAGTGCCTTTCTATATAGTCATGAAGTAAATATGAAAAGGATAAGAAAATAGCTTTAAGGGCTCTCGATGAAGGACATTTTCCATTGATCCACTGTCCAAGATTCTCAATGGAATCATTGATATATTCAAAAAGTTCTATATTTTTAAGGAAGGATAAAGTTGGTAATACATTTGACAAAATTCAAAGTCTACATGGGTTTTTGATTGGGGCCACTTATTAGAAGCAAAGAGTGCACATACATATCTTCCTTGGTGGTAATAATTGGTGGCAACACATGGAGATCGATGCTCATGTTGGAGATTAGGAAGCTATCAATCCATCAAATGCAGTATATGTGAAGTATTCTTGGTTGCGAGTGTTATGGTGAATATAGTGCTTATGAAACTAGTGTGTTGATCTAATTGAATAACAAATAAACTATTTTTTAAAATGTTGCATTCCATGTTGATTCTGGGACAGCTATGAATTTTAGGGAAATTTACATAAAGATGATGCAAAAGAAGGCAATGCAAGGGAATATAGGATCACATATGCATGATAATGAAAAGAAGGTGGAGTTTGTGTAGAAACAATCAATAGTATAACAATAGTATTTTTATTGTCCACTAATTGGTAACAAATAGTTCAATTTCTAAGTAACCTATGTGGAAGTAAGTTGAAGAAGTATCTCAATTAGAACACAAAGGATTGGAACCAACACCAATGGAAAATAGACACAAATCATCTATGGAAATATTTCAGTCTGTTGTGAGAAATATTAAATTTTTCAAGTGGGAAAGTCATCAAGCTACTAAACTTGATAAATTTCCATGGTCGAACTCAGCTCTAAAATATTATCCATAGAATTGCTCTATAGGTACCTATTTATAATGGATGGAGGAAATATCAAGCATGAGAAAATTTATTAGACTACTAAATTTATGATATGCTGCAAGGACCAATTTGATAGTGTTATAGATCTTGATGTTTAAAGAAAAAATGAGGAGAAGATGTTTAGATGTTTTATGATAGTATAATGGATTCAAGAGTAATGAATATGTTGTGGGTTCTGAAGGACCTGAAACCACCTCCATGCAAACAAATTGTTCTTGGTTTAGTGATGAGGAAGATCCTATAGAAATTGAAGTATCTAAAATAGAGCTATTGAAAGCACCATGGAGGATGATAATAGTAGTTGTCACTTGTAAAGTGGTATGGAAGTTGTAGTGCAGGGTTCTCTTAGCTTCAATCATTTATTTTACCAAATAGGCATCAATCATCAATAGATAAATTGTAGGAATTTTTCTTTGAGTTGAATGACCTTACAAATCCAGTACATTTGGGTTCTTTTTCTCAAGAAACACATGGTAATTGGGGACACATGTTTTGATGCCTTTGATGGTTCAAATGATTTTTAGGTTCCATCAATGGCATGGTATCAAAGTGGGATTACAAATAAGAATATTTGGGCTAAGCTTTTTCAGGTCATATCAATGTATATCAACTGAAGCAATCAAAAGAGTTGAGACTTCAAAATATGGAAAGTGTGCTATTGGAGGATGATAATTCAAAAATTGAGCTACACACAAGTCCACAAGAAAAAATATTTAGGGAGTCTGTTAAGATAGTCATCTTTTAGACTAAGGGACAATAAAACCACAGTAAATCCTTTTGATAGTGAATTGTTGATAGACATGTAGGAAGATTTTGTGATATAAAAAAAGATGAGGACTTTGTGATAGGATAGTCTTATGAGTGATCATGGGTATGTGCAGGATCATCATGAAAAAAACAGGTCCTTAAGCGGCAAACAAATTAGAAAAATTAGAGTTAGGAAACTTGACTTAAAAATTTCAATAAGTTATCTATATTATTTCAAAAATATGTAAAAATAGAATTTGTAGAAAATTTAATGTAGTTTCTAAACTACTAGGTTCGTTTAAAGAAAAAAAAATCTATTTGGTGAAAATTTGAAATTTCAATATAGTAGTATTTAAATTTTAGGGAAAAAATAAGAACTAGGTGTCTGTCTGACCACCCTAACCAAAATAAAATGATAATATTTTTTTATAATATTTTAGATATAAGTAGAAGACTCATGTCTCGATGTGATGCATATTTTTTTGTAATTTTTTTCCAAGTAAATAATTAATTATGAATTTTTTATTACAACATTTAAAAATATTAAAAACTCGTATGTCTAACCACCTTAACTTGGTCAAAACTTCATGAAATTCAAATTTATTTTTTTAATCCTATAATATGTGAAGCATAGAATGTGACACATGTTTTGGATTCAAAAAATGTAACACCGTTTGAAAGCTATACATGTTTTTCAATCAATCTATGAATTAGGACTTTAGTCATAATTTGAATAGAAAATGAATAATAATTACTTATTAAATTCAAAGTAAAGCATAATTTATATTGGTGGAAATATGAGAATATCCTTTAGAAACCCTTTTCATTTCATCAATTTTGGGTTAAAAAAAGGTCTTCAACTACATACCCATCATATTGCCACTTTTTGGCCCATCATGATCTTGCACATACTCTGATAACAATAATTATTTTGTAATGATATGTTTGCAATAGTTTCCATTCAAGAAAGGAAGATGATAACTAAGTCATCAACACACCATAGAAACCTAAAATGGAAAACAACCTATCGTATGCACCAAGTTGTCATGGTTATAGAAGGCAACAATGTCAAGACAAAACTAGGGTAGACAAAAGTGCAAATGAAGAAGGTGGAAGGTCTAAAAATGTTAGAAGAAGCATATATATGCCTTTTAAATATTAAAAGAGGTAGAAAATTATGAGGAATCATGACAAAAGAAGTAGTTTTTGGCAACCTTTTCACTGACACAAAAGTTAATGCAAGAAAAACCTAGACACACCCATCATTGTGCTTGAGCTTTATCAAGTTGAGAAGAATTATTCGGGGTTAAACACTCAGTTTTGAAGAACTATGAGGTAGTTTAGTCCTATTTTGAAGGCCCTCATGATCATAACTAAGGTTTGTGGGAGTTAGAGCCTAAAATGGTGTAGTGTGGTGATGTTTGAAGCCCTTAATTTAAGGCTTTTCTGCCTTATACGCCCAAAAGTTGGATAACTTCTTTCACGACCAATTTGGGGATAGTTAGGGGCCTAAAATGAAGGATTTTTGATAGTTCTAGTTGATTTAAATACCCCATATAGGTGCAACACTAATCGAGGCAACATTCCAGCATGAAAACAACTAGTTTAAAGCAGTTATGAGGCCCCTTTTGCATTATTTTCAAGCTTGCACGACCAAAGAAGAATCTTTTACATGCATAAATCAAGGAGATCATCTTCTTCAACAAAGTAATGCAAGGGAGATGACTGAAGCATCCATTCCAGTCAACTGTAGATCATTCTAGGCTTCTTTTCAACATATAATGCAAACTCCAATCATTCTTTGGGGGGATTCTTGATTCTTATTCTCATTCTGAGTTAAGAGATATTATTGTAGCACAATTTTTTGAGTAATTCTTAGTTTATTTTCATGTAACAACAACTTTTTCTTTGAAATCAATAAAGAAAAGAGTTATTGGACCTATTTGGAGCTTTCATTTTACATTGTGGATGTATGTTCTTGTAGATTTTCATTGTGGTTCATGTGAATCCTTTATTTTCTTCCTCATCTAAGCAATGTATTTTGAATGTTTGTCATATTAAATCAGGTCATATGTTGTGTCAAACCAATTTTGAGAAAAAACTTGATGTGTAAACTCATTTTACCTTCAAAATAAAATTGAAAATTGAAACTATCATGTGAAACTTCTATAGATTTTCCTTCTTGAATGGACTTGAATTCTCTATAATGCTCTTGTGAAATCTTAGGATGCTCTCTTGGAAATTATTCTAGGTGAAACTATGTGAAATAACCTTGTATTTATACTTAAGATTAAATCCCAAAATTCAAATAACACAAGCCGATATCATATCTAGGATTTGAAACCATTAAAATACCGCCAAAAACATATTGCAACGGGGGTGTCCCAGGGTCAAGTGAGGACCCATTCGCCATAGGGTGAATGGGTCCTAGCATGCTTAACTAGGACACACTTTGAGGATTATGAAATGATATACCAAAAGCAGGTCTTGGGACCTAGTGAGGACCCATTTTCTAGGTGGTGAATGGGTCTGAGGTCACTAGCCTAGGACAAATTCCTTGCAAAATTAAGTGTTGTTTTATACTATTTAAGAGTGCCAATTTTTATCCCTTGGAAGAAACAATTAATTAGGCTTGGATTTGAATTTAAGGGGCCAATTAAACTCAAATTAACCTTAATTAATTAATAAATCCCTAGATTAGTGTGAAAGTGTAAAGACACACTTTACAACACCCTAAATAAGGTGCCATTAAGTCCATTTTATTAAAAAGGGTTCTAAACTTAATGAATATGCAAAACAAATTAAAACACTAAATCAAGGCTACATTAAGCTCATTTTAATATTAATTATTCATTCTTAAACTAAGAAAAAAGGGATACTATTTTATGTTACTACAATATCATTAATTAATGAAAATATAAGAACTAAAAGATCATTGAATCTTGAAAATTCAATGTTTATAAGAAGGTACTAAAGAGGAACTGTGTCTTGTTGGTGTTTTCTCCAGCACAACCTTGAAAGTCCTCTAAAGGTGTGTCATGCCTAATGCTTAAGAACTTGAAGATCTGTGGCCAAAAAATGAGAGATTCATATGAAACCCTTCTTCCTTGCACTTTGGGCTTTGTGAAACCTAGGAGGGTGGTCCCAACAATGTAATTATTAATAATTTTGTGTCAAATTATCAAATACACTATAAATAACAAATAATTCTCTTTTTAAAATTGTTTAATAGACACAATACCCTAAAGATTTGACAGACCTTCATGGTAATTTCTAACTTAAACATGAGAAATATTATACATTAAGCTCAAAAAACAATCACTTTGAGATAGGATAATAAAGTTGATTTTAAATTTAGATGCCACAAAAGATCTCAAGAGAATGCAACATTAAAAGATCAGTACCTTATCTTAGGGTGGAGTCATTTAAATTATGAAATTTAAAAGACACCACAACATTATCTAGATCATGACTATGCCTATGAATGATGCCTTACATCATCAGTACAAGAGACTTAACTAGTAATACTTAGTGATCCTTGCATACAATTGCATAAACCTTAGTTCCTATTAATACAATTTAACTTACTCCTTGAATAAGAGTACTAATAGTGAAAAAAAATTTAGGGAAAGACAAGAAGATGAATAACAAAAGCCCTTGATTTCTTATATTCAAAACTTATGCAATGTTTATAGTGGAGAAAATTGGCTTAGAATATCCTTCCAATTCATTTATCAAAGATGATAGTGTTGCAATCATGTTCACCTTTACAAGACTTGAGAAACTCCAAAACCTATAATAGACTCCTATTCTATTATAAAATTGTTACAAAATTTCTCCATGATATCAAACTGCAAGCAACCTCCTACAATTGAAGAAGAGAATTCATTTTAAAGAAAAGAGGAACTTCTTAGATTGGAATCCAATTGGACACTTAGCACCACTCAAACCTTTGGATTGATAACAAATTTTCCTGTGAAGAATTCCCTTCCTGTTCATTTTTTTCTCATCCCTTTTGTTAAATGCCTCAATCTACAACTGAGATTTTTTTTACCTATGAAAGCCTTTACCTGCAATTGAAATTAGTTTCCTTTGAAAGATTTTACTCTCTATTTTTACCGAGTAGTAAAATCATTTTCATCTGCACCATTTTTACTATGCACTCTAGCCATCAAAATTACTTCAACCATGCCATGTAGACTTGTTTTATCCTCACCCCATGGACTCCATAAACTCCATGAGCTTCAAGGGTGGCCACGCGGAGCTTCCTTGCTCCCCCGCTGACCCATGAGTCCACATAGGTGGGTCCCCTATGGGCTAGCAGGGGATGGTTGTGATCAACCAATGGTAATCAATCTCAACCATTAATAAACTCCTTTATGTACTTGGAAACAACTGTCGATATATAAGAGGGACTGAGAGAAATCTCCATCTGATATCTTGATTTCCCACTGTTACTTCATTTTCCATCTACCAATTAAGTCACCACCTTGTCACTACAGCTCCCAATGAGCCCACAATGCCACATGGATCCCTCCTCGCTCCCCCATGGGCTATAACCTTGTTAGTGGGAGGCCCCCACGGGCTAGCAGGGAAGGGTTAGGATTGACCCACATGGCGCTACTATAGCCATTAACCACCTTATACCTAAAATCCACCATTTTTTATGTCTGTTGTCACCACATTATAGAAGTGTTTAGAAAAAGAGACATACTATAGTGATGGGTGATGAAGAATTTGGCGATCACCCCATAGTTGTAATCAATCCAAGATGACAAAGTTTGCAATGACAAGTGATGGGGAGCAAGGGCCATCACTTCATCTCTGAATTCACCATCAAAATAAAAAGTCTATTAGTGACAGGTGATGCAAATGGGAAACCGCCAAGAAAAGGGGGAAATAATGAAATATAACAAGGAGTGAGAATATTAATGATTTCCAAATAATAGGGGGTGTAAGATAGAAAATTTTCACCACTTAGGGATTTTAGAACCTAGGGCAACAAGCTTTTCTATGCTTTACATTCAAGGATGCCTTAGAGATCTTAATGCAAAGGGGAAAGTTATCTACTAAGGGACTATCCTGGGGGCTGAATGTAAACTAAAAAGGGGTCCACCACCAAGCAAGAACATGGAAAAGGAAAATGAAATGGAAGATGTAACACTAAGCCTTGATTCAATGTAATGACCTATAAAATGACCTAAAAAAGTAATTGAAACAACACAAAAAATTGAAGATAGGAAGGTGTGTACTTGGAAATCTGCAAATGAATGGATGGAGGTTTGAAACACTGGAAAATATGCTTTTAATGTTGTGTGGGACTCATTCACTAAACTAGGTGAATCAATCTAGTTTCTAGAAAAATGTGTGATAATAGGAACTTGCCAAAAGGGTATCTGAATCTAAAAAAATCTGAATTTTGACTGGAACTAGGACTCATTTGTTGAAAGTGGAAAATTAATCCAGTTAGGCTTTTCTAAAACTTGAAAGTTTAATCAATTTCTTCTCTGTCTAATCTATCTCTCCCGAGTGATTTATGGATCTAAAATCTTGATTTGCAACTTGTAGGTGTTCTCCAAGGTTCTCCAAGACTTTATTACAACTTTAACAACTTTGAATGATTTGAAAACTTTTCTTAATCTCACTCCTTAGGAAATCTACAACCTAGACCTACAAATCACACACAAAGGAGAGGGAAAAATATTGTTGGGTTATTAGATAGGGGTTTGCCTTGGTCAAACCTTGTTTTGGAAATCAATCCTTGAAATGAAATAAAATAAGGATAGAGAATGATGAATGAACAAATGAAAATGTTCCAAATCACCAAACCCTTGCAATAAAGTGCTGAAATTAAACTTGAGATGGCTTCAATGTATGTAGACATTGACTCTAGCTTGAATGATGTTGATCTTGGATGAAACACTTGCTTGAATAAAAACACACTACATCATAATTGTTAGCTCCAGAACAAACATGATACATGAAGTCTTTGACATGATGATTGATGCTTGAATGAAAATCTAAAGTGCTTGATAATCTGCTCTTGAATTCCCTTGAAAACATTTGAATACTCTTGTGAACTCAAACTTGCTATTAGGAATGCTCTCACAAAATTCTTAGGTGAAAATGAATGAAAGAACCTTGTATTTATAGTTAATAATGCAAGAATTCTTGAAATTAGAACACTACAAGCTGACATCAGATCTAGGAGAATAAAATCCTGCCAGAAATTTGATTTAATTTTGATTTTGGGCCACAAGTGACTCATTCGCCCAAGGTGGAGAATGAGTCCCACCAGGCATAATTTTTGGGACCATTTTAAAAAATGCTTAATAATGTGTGAAACCAGGTTTGAGACCCAAAAATCTAGGTGAGACTTATTCACCCAAGGTGGCGAATGAGTCCATGATCACTAAATCTGAGCCATTGAAGCCTGAAACACTTGAATTATGAGTGGGTGATGATTTATGTTGGGATTATCCTCAAAAAGATGTATTAAATGGGGATTGTGGATCCAAAATAAGGCCAATTAAAGAATAAGAGAGCCCAATTATTAATGGCAACCCTAGAAAAGTGTGAAAGTGTGTTACAACACTTTACAACACTTTAGATAAGGCAAGATTAAAGTTAAAAAGAGATTTACTAAGTGTAATTAATTAATAAGACCTTAGAAAAGTGTTAAAGTTACAATAATTCACAACACTTTAGCAAGGTACCATTAAGCTCTTTTAATTCACAAGGGCTTGAGACCTAATGTGAATATGTTAGGCATATTAAAACATTAAATCAAGGCCAAGTTAGAGGGACCTTTTTCCGTCATTACATCTAGAGCTCCCACTTTAGTGAGAGGATGAACTTGCTTCAAACTCACACTAAAGTAGACCAAATGTAGCAACACCAAGAAGATAAGATGACCATGATCAAGAGGGGTTCAAATGCACCAATGCTAGTAAGATAGGACATACATGATCAAAAGGGTTGTGCAAGCCCACAGGACCAAGGTCCTATGGAAAACCAACATAAGAAAGAAAGAAAACACATGAAAATGATATAAAGAACAACAAAAAGGAAAAATCATGCACTATCAAAGACATAAAGAAAATGAAATAACATGAAAAAGGGAGGATCAAGCTTCGACCATTTGTCCAATGTGATGTGGATCAGATCTAGGTTTTTTGTCCAAAAAAATGCATACTCACTCTGAGGCAACGAAACTCCTGGTTGTCCACTGGGTGAGAAGTACAAGAAGGTTAGAAACATACACTCATGGATGGTATGCTCTCTCACACACACACACACGAGTGTCTAAGGTAAATTCATGCCTCAAATCAACTTCCCATCAAACCATACCAAAGTAATACCTCCTGATAAATTTGATAAGGTGACACACAATAATGATATTTGAGCTTCATGAGACAAGTAGAACTTCATATGCTTGGAACTCATGAACAAACAAGGGCTCCATAGGCATGCAAAGTGTGTTATGTAAGGTGGCCATATAATAGGTATTGTAAATGAAAAATAGTGTAAGGTATGTTCAAAGGGATTTTTCTTAATTCATGCAAGGTCTCTTCTTAGGGAACATCCTTCTTAATGTCTCCAAGAGAGGACAAAACAAAGAAATATCATGTTCTCAGAGGAAATCAAGCCTAATAACACCACCAAGAAAAGGATGCATCACAAGAAAAAAAAAATCACATAATGAAACATGAGTGCCAATGTATTATGCCACTTTAAAGTGGTTGCTAACACCATTACTATGAGAAATTTATTTAAAGTAGAAAAAAATATGAGAGGTTATTCATAAATCCCTATGCCAAGTCATATGTTTCCAAATTGAACTACATCATGAATAATTATGTCACATGTGAGTCAACTTAAGGCATGTTGTCCACATCCCAAGCTTGCTATTATATGTACATGAAAGGTGATGAACTAGCCAAAAGAGATAATGACAAGTGACAAATGAGGACAAAGCTAGCTAACCCCTTGCCCCCACTTAGTGTAGGTCAAGGATGAGTCGAATATGATGAAAATAAGTTTCAATTAGAGGAACTAGGTGCTTCAACACAAGGAAGAGCACCAAAATCCTTAAGATGTTGAAATTTGTTACCCAAAGCCTTGCATTCATTAGTAGAATGACCATAAACTCTGTGATATGCACAAAATGAATTCTTGTTGTAAAATTTCTTTTGTTTTCTTGGAGGGATAGATATCAAACAATCTTGGAGGAGTCTTGACAAGATACCCTTTTGATTAAAAGTAGAATATGTTGTTTTATTTAGTGACAAAGCTATCTCTTGCTTAGTCCAAGATGTCATACCTTCACAAGACTCTTTAGATTGTGGGATTTTGTACTCTTCTTTTAGGAAGGTGTAAAATATAATGAACTTGAATCATTTGTGTTTTGTGTGATGACATTTAAATTAAGCAAATATTTCTTTGTTTGTTTCATTTCTCACAAAGGATAACAATCAAGACCACTAGTGTCTATTGGTTTAGGATGCACTAATGTTAAAGTTGGCTTGGAAGAATCTTTTGTGATAGTGTTGATATTGAGTGAAGGGTTGTTTCTTTCTTTCGAGGGACAATAACCAAGACCACTATTCTTTTCATGCATGTGAAACTCTATAGGTACACAAATACCTTGTTTGTTAGCACTAAATCCTTTTCCACTATATCCAAGTTGTTTCATGAGTTCATAACCTTTTCCATAAAGTTATTTAATTTCTTTTGGAGTTGGTGGTCATTTATAATCAACTTTATCAAATTTTTTTGTGTAATTTGTTATCTTTTGTGCTAAAGTGGTTGAGTTGGATGCTTTATGACTTCCTTAGTGAAATCTAAGGAACCCAAATCATCTTCTAATAGCTCTATGACTTCCTCAATATGTTTTTCTTTGTCTCTCAAGGGTTCCACTTGTGTAGTTGTGTTAATTTTTTCAAAGGATTCTCTTTTTTTTCCTCAATGTTCAAGCAATTGTTTGGTTCGGGATTGGCTTCAAGTATGTGCACTTTGTTTTTGTAGAAATATTTCATGATACGATGCAAAGTAGAAGGCACACAATTCATTTCATGAATCCATGGTCTCCATAAAAGAAGATTATATGAAAGATCATTAGGCATAACATGGATTAGTGTTTCTAATGTGGCCTCTCTAGCTATAATAGATAAAGTGATCACACCAAGTGGTTGCTTTCCCACACTGTCAAATCCACTAATGGGTAAAGAGGAATGTTGAATTATTGATCTATCCACACCAAGCATATCCAAAAGGGTCACATTACATACATTAAGGGATGAGCCATTATCGACAAGGGTTTTCTTTATGCCCCTTCTCTTGTAGTGACCTATTACCATGAAAGAATCATTTTGTTTTTGCACATCCAAAGGGGGAGTTCACTTTGGTGGAAAAACATATTAGCATTTATTCCTTGAATCATGGCTGCTATGTCATTCGGGTTTGCACTAGGAAAGATGGGATTAGGCAAAGGTAAGATTGTTGAAGGTGTTTTTCTTGGTTGTGGATTGTTCCTAGTGTTATATGTATGAGCAATGGTACTAGAACTTAGCTGTTACAAAACATGATTCTTAGGTGGGTAAAGGATAAGTTCAAGTTTGTTTTGAGTTTGTTGTTTGTGTGATGGTGGGTAAAGAACTAGAGGATTCTTAGGATATCCCACAGGGTATGTAGGAGGTCCAATAGTAAAGGGGGATCTAATGGACACTTGTGCATTCATAACCTCAGCAGTATTGGTTTGATGTATTTCTAATAAAGGACAATATAATATCATATTTTCACCATAATCCAAGCAAGTCACATCACTATTGTTGGCATTTTCTTGCACCATGAAAGCCTCACTAGGGGGAGAGTTTTTAGGAGAACTATAAACAGAAATGACTTCATTGCAAGTAGGGGAGTGATCAATGGTTGAATTGTCTTGCTCAATAAGGGCTTCCTTAGGTGAAGGGGACAACTAATATCCTCATTATTTTCATCAATTGTATTTTCTAACATCAAAGTATCTTCTTCACAATTAGGAGAGATACTAGAAGAAGAACAAATGTGATTGTCAAGATTGTCCCTAATTTCATTTCTTTATTCCCCAATGTCTTCCAAAATATGATAGGTTATAGGGAAATGATCATAAAGAGGTTTGTTATATCTAGACCTTAAATTTATATGATCATCTAACATCAACATATCCTCATCATTTACAATCTCATCCTCTTCTATTAAATCATTATCACAAGCAAAGGGAGAATGTAATTTAGGTAAGGTGATGTTTAGAAATGTGTCTATCAACTCATTCTCAAGTGTGATAAAATATCTTCCAATGTAGGAGAGTTAATAGAAGAGGAACTTTCAATGTCATGATTCTTAATAAGTGCATCTTCTAACACTGAAATACCTTCATCACATGTAGGAGAGGTATTAGGCGAAGAGCAACTATGAACATCAAGATTGTCTATATTTTTATCTTCTTCTATCACATCATTCGCACAAATAGGAGAGATAAGAGGGGGAGTAGGTTTAAGGAAAGTGTCAACATTTTCACTCTCTTGCACTAAGAGAATCTCATAACTAGGAAATGTATTGAATGCATGCTTCTTGACTAACTTTTTCTTTGCAAACTTGGAAAATACCGAAACTAACATTTTTGAACAATAATCTATGAAAACTCAAAATGTAATGTAAAGGCCTAGAATGAAATGTGTAGATGCAATTTTCAGATTTCAAACAAGGTAATTTACTGATTACACTATGCAATGATCTAGAAAATGAAATTTTGTAAATGCAAATTTGGAATTGAGTAATGCATGAAATGGACCAATTTAAGCTAGATTTAGTTCAAAATGCATGTAACATAAAATCTACCAACTAAAATAGATAACCAATGGTAGAAAATGAAAGAGTAAAAACAAGGTTTTCAATACTATAAAAGGATTTTTTAGATGTGCATTGGGACTAATTCACCCAAGGTGGTGAATAAGTCCCAATAGTGATTTTTTTAAAAAATTTCAAAATTTTCCAATTAATTTTTATGTTTTTTATGTTTTATGATCTGTAACCTAAGTGAAAATACATTTTTAAAATGTTTTTTAATGATTTGAGATGCAAGAGTGCAACCTATATGCACTTTTACTCATGCAAAATATTTAGAAACCCTAGATGCCAATTAACTAATACAAACCCTAATGCAAAGTCAATGCAAGTAGGATCTAGGATGATGATGGAATCCAAATCAGTAAAGAAGGTATTCTAAATGCAAGTTCACCAAAATGTAAAATAGAAAATTGTCACCACTTAGGGGTTTTAGGACCTCATGTAACAAGCTTTTCTATGCTTTACATTCAAGGATGCCCTAGAGGTCTCAATGCAAAGAGGAAATAGATCTACTAAGGGATTGTCTTGGGGGATGAATGCAAACTAACAAGGGGTTCACCACTAAGTAAGAACTTAGAAAAGGGAAATGAAATGCAAGATGCAACACTAAGCCATAATTCAATGTAATGACCTATAAATTGACCTAGAAAAGTGAATGAAACAACATAGAAAATTGAATACAAGAAGGTGTACACCTGGAAATCTAGAAATGACTAGATGGAGGTATGAAACACTGAAAATTCTACTTTTAATGTTGAGTGGGACTGATTCACCAAACTAAGTGAATTAGTCCAGTTTCTAGAAAACTGTGCAGGAATAGGAATCTTCCAAAAGGGTATTTGAATCTACAAAAATATAGATTTTGACTAGAACTGGGACTCATTCGCTAATAGTGGCAAATCAGTCCAGTTAGGCTTTTTTGAAACTTCAAATTTTGATCCCATTCTTCTCTTTCTGCTCTATCTCTCCTAAGTAATTTTTGGATCTAAAATCCTAATTTGCAACCTATAGGTGTTCTTCAAGGTTCTCCAAGACTTGATGACAACTTTGACAACTTGGAATGATTTGACAACTTTTCTCAATCTCACTCCTTATAAAATATGCAACCTAGACCTATAGATAGAACACAAAGGAGAGGGGAAAATGTTGTTGTGTTAGTAGATAGGGGTTTTGATTGGTCAAACCTTGTTTTGGAAATCAATCCTTGAAATGAAATGAAATAATGATATAGAATCATGAATGAAAAAATGATAATATTGTAACTCACCAAACCCTTGCAATAAAGTTCTGCAATTATGCTTGAGCTGACTCCAATGGAGTAGACCTTGAATCTATCTTGAATGATTTTTATCTTGGATGAAACACTTGCTTGAATTAAAAAACCTTACATCACAATTTTTAGCTCCACAATAAACATGATGCATGAAGTCTTTGCCATGATGTTTGATGCTTGAATTGAGCTCTAAAATGATTGATATGTTTCTCTTGAATGTCATTGAAAACACTTGAATGCTATTGTGAACTCAAACTTGCTATAAGGAATGCTCTCACAAAATTCTTAGGAAAAAATGAATGAAAGAACCTTGTATTTATGCTCAATTATGCAAGAATTCCCAATATTACAACACTACAAGCTAACATCAAATCTAGGAGAATAAAATCCTACCAAAAGTTTGAACTAATTTTTATTTTGGGTCACATAGGACTCATTCACCCAAGGTGGTGATTGAGTCCCAACCAGGCATAATTTTTGGGGCCATTTTTAAAAATGCTTAGAAATGTGTGTAACCAAGTTCAAGACCCACAAAATATAGGTGGGAACTAGTCGCCCAAGGTGGTGAATGAGTCCTAGATCACTAAATGTTGGTTATTCAAGCATGAAACACCTAAATTATGATTGTGTAATGATTTTTGTCAGGATTATCCTCAAAAAGATGCATTAAATGGGGCTTGTGGATGAAAAATATGGCCAATTAAAGCATAAAAGATCCCAATTATTAATGACAACACTAGAAAAGTGTGAAAGTGTGTTACAACACTTTGCAACACTTTAGATAAGGCAATATTAAAGTTAAAAAGAGATTTATTATGTTTAATTAATTAATAAGACCTTTGAAAAGTGTGAAAGGGAGTTACAATGTTTACTTCACAACACTTTAGCAAGATACCATTAAGCTCTTTTAATTAACAAGGGCCCAAGACCTAATGCGAATATGTTAGGAATATTACAACATTAAATCAAGGCCAAGTTAGGGGGACCTTTTTTTCATTATAGGAGGCAAGAAAAATATGAGTTAGGTTTTTGAATAAATGGAGAATAAATCCTAAACCATAACTGAAACCAGTAAACCAAAAGGCCAAAATTTTAAATGCAATACTTGAAAATTTTAAAATTTTGAGAGTTCCATTAGTGGCCCATGCTCGGGTACGAATGCCCCCTATGGGCATGGTGAGATCCTAGACATCTCCTAGAAGAGAAGACTGAGTGCTAGGTCCATTGGGTGACCTACAAATGCTCCTTTACACTGCATTGAAAACCATTGTTCAAACTTCACTTAGTGGCCCCAGGCCCTCAAAAATGAAGTACCACTCCTTATCTTTTTCAAGCACTATATTCTTTGTTGTTTGAACTAGGCCCAATCTAAAAACATTGGCATAAACTGCCCACAAACTAAACCTGTCACTAGCATTGTCATTGACCATCATTACCATATGTCTGAGCTTGCCACTGTCCCCATTAATTCTATCAATCTGATATTGACAATCAAACATTAACTAAAATTCATAATCATTATGACATTTTACCATATTAGGCTCACTTTTAGGTTCCACTAAATGCTCATCCATCTGAATTGATAAATTGAAACAATCATAGTCCATTTGATAGTCAACATTATAAATATTGACATCATATTCAACTTGTATATCAAACATGAAACTTTCATAAACACTTTGTTCAATAGTCCCATCTAGAAGAATATGTCATGAGCATTGAAAATTAGTCATAATATTACATACTCTAGTGGTCTAAAAAAATATTTATCAAAAGTTCATAGCATCATTGTCATCATTTAGCTTAGGGCTATCACAAGAAAAATCATTCCTATCAACATCCTAAAATTAGGTAAATGCACTTATCTCAAGTTTAGTAACATAGTCTAATTCATTCTTCAAATAATCATTCATGTCAATGCAAAATGCTTCAAAGGAAGGCTCAAATAATTGAAAACTAATAGGGTCAGCAAAAAGACACTCATGTACACTACTAACTTCATGTGCATCATCAATTGATAGGTATGCAGACTCAAATGTGGGAGATTCATTGTAAATTGAATGTTTTTCATTAACAATTAAACAAGCATCTTCATTCTCTTTCACATCAATGCATTCCTTATTGAATGAAAGCATATCCATTTTCATATTGTGTGGACAAGAAATATCAACAAAGAAACAACCATAGTCAATTTCACATTCACTAACATGAAGCCCACTATTACTTCCATCATAAATTAGCAAAGCTTTTTCATATTATCAATTGGTAATAATGTTGATCCAAGATCCATGTGTTTTCATAATGCATAACTTGATAATTCAATAATGAAGCCATTCTTCCATCAAGGTGCACATCATCATCCTCTTCATGTATAGTTGACATTTCCATCTTTTCTTTCACATAAATAATCATGAGTGAACCATCAATTTTCATTGTTCTATTGTGCTTCTCTTGCACTCTTAGGATTTTTCACTTAAAAGGAGAGAGATAGAACCTAAAAGCTATGGTGGTTCACTCAAACTAAGGTATGTATGTTGTAATTATGACTAAATAGAATGATCTAAATGTAGCTAATTGATAAAATTGATTGATTATGAATGCAAAACTAATGAAATATGCAATGTTTGAAAACATAGTGTGATATGCAGAAATGAACTAGAAACATAAACAAATGCAAACAAAACTAAATGAGACTAAACAGAGTTCACCTGGACATGAAATACTAATGCTGGGAGATTCTGGAATATGGTAAAATTCACTGTTGATGACCAGTGGGACTCATTCACCACTGATGGTGAATCATTCCTCCTACTAGTAAAATGACCCGAAACTGGTTTCTAGCTATTAGGAACCGAATTCTGACAAAATCAACTTTTTACCCTAAAAGTGGAACTCATTCACCACTAATAGAGAATCATTTCTCCTCCAAAAATTCTACAAATTCAAGAATCAAGTTTGTGGGTCCAGATCTGCACTTGTCTTCTTGTTGGGTTGACGGAGTCAAATATGCAAATAACGGGCTAAATGTTGTCTCCAAGCTTGAATTTGGGTTTGGCTGACTTGAATCACTTTGATGACTTGTTGACCACTTTCCAACACCTATTTCTTTGACAAATCTACCTACAAGACCTACAAATAGACATGCAAAGAGAGGGGAAATGGTTAGGGGTTAGAGTATAGGGATTTGCCTTGGTCAAATCCCACTTTGGTAATCAAACCCTTGATAAAGAAATCAAATGAAATGGAGAAGGAATGATAAATAAACAACATGAAAATTTCCTAAAATCACCAAATCCTTGTTGTTGAAGTCTGAAGATATGTCAATGGCTGCTCCAAGATGCTTGATGATTGCTTGATTGAATGATGTTATGATAGTTTGAATGCAAGAATGCTAATTGATGTTGAATGAGTGAATGAGATGAATGGGGGTTAAAATGGATGGAAAAAACTTATTTATACACAATTATGCCCTAATTACACAAAAATACATCATTACAGGCCGACATAAGGTCTTAATGAATAAAAAATCCAAAGAACTTTTAAATTATTTTGAATTTTGAGCCAAGAGGGACTCATTCGCCACCCATGGCGAATGGGTCCCACTCTAGGCTTGCAAGTGGGTGTCAAGAATTAAGTTTATTTTAATGTCATTTTTCAGGTTTGAATTCAAAAACACACTTAGTTAAGGCCTATAAGTGCATAAAGGGGCCAAATAAAGCATAAGAAAGGTCTAATTGGTGATAACAAGCCTAGAAAAGTGTGAAACCTTGTTACAAGAATTTACAACAGTTTGAAATAGGACTTGATAAGGGATAAAAAAAGATGATTTTTAGATGAATTATAATAAGAAGAATCTAGAAGAGTGTAGAAATGTGTTACAACACCTTCACAAGACATCATAATTTGAATATTTAGGACCTAATGTGAATGTTTAAGTTACATTGCAACATTAAATAAAAGAAAAATGAGTCAAGCATCACAAGAAAAAGACCTAAATAACCATGAAAATTTCAATGATCCATTTTTCTATGGTACATTTAGCTCCCATTTTAGTTAGAGGATGAACTTGCTTCAAACTCACACTAAAGTAGCCATGTATATCAAGAGGGATCCAAATGCACTTATGCTAGCAAGATGGAATGATAATGATAAAGTGGAATGATAAAACCCAAAGGATGAAGATCCCATGGAAAACTAAACATAAGAAAAAAGGAACACACATATGAAAGAGAAAGAGAAAAGAAAGAGAAAAAGAAAAATTCGGATCAAGCTTCGATTATTTGTCCAACTAGTTGTAGATCAAATCTAGGTTGTTTTTCCAAAAAAAAGAATGCATACTCACTCTAGGGAAATGGAACTCATGGCAGTCGTTCGGGTGAGAAGGTCCAAAAGGTGAGAAACATACACTCGACTGGTATGTACTCACAAACACATAGGTGGCTATGGGAAAAGTCATGCCACAAAATGGGCTTCCCACTCAACCATATCAAAGTTATACCTCCTGATAACTTTAATAAGGTATCACAAAGGAAAATTTTGGTTCACACTTCATGACACAAGTAAAGCTTCATATTCTTAGAACTCATGAACAAGCAGGATGGTACCATAGGCATGCAGGGTGGCCATGTAAATGAAAAAATGTAAAATGTAAAATATGTTCAAAGGAGTCTTGTTAAGTTCATGCAAGGTCTATCACTTATGGAACATTGTGTCTAATGTCTCCAAGAGAGGACCAATCAAAGAATAGAATATTCACAACTTAGGGGATGCAGTGTGTCACATTAGGCCACTAAGAGGAATGTAATATGCTAAGATAGATCACACTTATGAAGGACATCATACCCAATGTCATCCAAAAATTAACAAACACATCATATGAATTGATAAGGCTGCACTAAGAACCAAGAAAAATGAAAATAAATAATGCCAATGTATTCTCCCACATTAAATTAATTGCTACACACCATTTTGTGAGAAATTACTTTAAAGTAGCAAAGGAAAAATACAAAAAGAAACAAAACATGAGAGCCAACTTGGAAAGCCCCTAAGCTAGGTCATACATTTTCAAGTAAGGTTGGTTCATGTGAAGGAAAAGGAACACAAGAAAGAGGGGTTTCCCCTAAAGAGGAACACACCAAACACATAAGGGATCTATGGATTTGGGGTTAGTATGTTCATTGCTTCAATGTTTTGATTAAAGAGCTTGAAACTATCATCATTCCCTGAATACATAGATTTGGAATAATGACACAAAGAGAGAAAAATAAAGAAAAATAAAGTCTATTTTGGGTCAACATGGAAGAGATATTGCAGTCTCAATTCCTTGCGTCATCCCCAAAAGGAAAACAAAAGCAAAAAGAAAAATGAAAAGGTGAAATAAAATGAAAAGATTTTGGGTCAACATGAAGGAGACATTTCTGTCTCAATGCCTTGCATCATCCCCAAAAAGAAAAACACAAAAAAAGGGAAAAATTAAAGGGACCTTTTGGGTCAACATGGAAGAGGCATAGGACCTCTCAATGCTTTGTGTCATCCCCAAAAGGAAAACACAAAACAAAAGCAAAAATGAAAAGGTAAAATGTATGACATATAGAAGAAGTGCACAAAGAGAGAGAGAACATCAAATGCACATTATGGGGGATCATGATACACATATAGAAGTGCCAAAGAAAAAATGAAAAATATAAAAGGCTAGGAAGGTGAATGCAAGTCAACCATCTAGTAAGTAATTCACCTCCTAATCATGTTCAGTGTATTGTGAGGGCGGTTGGCTATCCAAAGGGAGAATCGCAAGTGTTGAACTAGGGGAAGTGATAGGTTTTTCACTTGGTGTAGGAGGTTTATCATTTAATCTCATGGAGGATGAAAATAGATAAGTGAGATTGTTATGCACCTCTTCATCGATTTTAGAGATATCCTCAGCATCGTCGTCTTTAATATTAATCATGATGAGAGGACGAAGGGTAATTTCCAATGAAGGATGTATCAAGAGTTGTGGTTGTTGTATTGGATTGTTTTATTGTGATGGTTGTAATGTGATATATTGTAGCAGGTTAGGAGGAAGAGGGTGATCAATTATTTATTTTGTCAAAGGTGAAGGTTGATTTTCTTTGTTTTCTCTTGTTTGTAACTGACGAGCAAGGAGATGACAACGACATCTATGCTCCCTAGCACTATGTTATCTTTTAATTCTACTTTGAGGTTGTTGAGGTGTAAGAGCGGGTTGATCCACCATAGGCTCTTGTTCTTCTTAAGGAGGAGGAATGGGAGAAACTGAAGGATATGGGTCAATCACTTTCTCTTTAGCCTTATAAACTTGTTTAATGCGATGAGGCATGATGGGGTTTGTTTCATTATCTCTTGGGAATTTATACAAGGAAGGTGAAGTGTTTATTGTTGGTTGCTTGTGAGGTTGCATTGTTTGTTTAGGTTTAGATTTAGGCTGAAGCATTCCCTCATCTAGGATAGAATTAGCAAAGGTGGATGGGCACATGTGGCAAAGAGACAATTCAACTATTTCTTTGGATTTGAACTTTTGATAGGAAATGAAAAATAAGTCTTTGCGAGGGGTTATAGGTTCCATAGGTTCATACCAAAAGGCTTCTAAGGAAAAATTACCTTTAGAAGACAATGGATTAAATCCACTATGGTGCATGGTAAATATCTCATTATCAAATGAAAACTTCAAAAATTTGTGAACAACTGAAGGGACAACTTTCATCGAGCAAATCTAAGGATGACTAATCTGTAGACAAAACTGATCCAATTGTGGAATGATAGAAAATGTTACATCCAATGTTTTAGGTCCTATTTGTACTGGGAGTACGATCGATCCGATCGTAGGGCACACAAAACCAGTATGTGTTCTAATCCATGTGGTTGGTTTTTCATAATCATCTTGATCAAGATCATGTAATACTAAAAATTATTCTCTGATCACATTCTCGCCATAGGTAGGATCTATTAATATCCCATTGGTGGGCTTATCATAGATGCGGTCAGCTATATAAAGAGGACCATTAGGAAGCTTTATAAGTATATCATGAGAAGATAAAGTAATATCAAGAGATTTTTTTTAGTTGGGCCCTTACGAGGGATAACACCTATCATGCCCATAAGTTCATCCATAGGATTAACATGGGTAACATGAGTAGAATCATGTTGTTCAATATTTGTATCAATATTAATTACATGAGTGTTTGAAGGTTCACTAGCTTTGACAAATGATATATTGTGTTTAGGCATGGGATTGGTAAAGATTTGTAAATTTTGATTGGGGGGTACAACAGAATTATTGCCTTGATCATTGACACTAGCAATGGATAGACAACCAGAATCAATGAGGTATTGCACTAAGTGTTTGAGACACTTACATTGTTCTGTGTCATGTCCATTTTGGGGTTTGAAAATGACAATAAGAATTTGGTTTAAAGGTGGGGGGTAAAGGCTTGGTAGTATCAAGTGGTTTAACTATAGGAAAAGTGATCATCTATTGTTGTAGCAGTTGATTCATTGTATTATGGAGAGTATCAAGCAAGGGGGTAAATTGTCTATTCGAGTCCCCATAGGTAAAGGGCACCGCTACTTTAACAACTGCCACTTGACTATGAATAGGTTGAGTTGGCTATGGAGAAGGAGGATTGAACTATAAGAAGCCTTGATTTGGTTTTCTAAAGTTTTTTGAGTTTTTTTGGTTTCCTTGTTCAGACTTCAAAACTTAGTTAGAAGTGGAATTTGAATCATGACTAATAATCAAGTTGTGATAGTCACAAAGGGCTATGCATAAATGCATGAAGGAAGGAAATTTCATCATAGTCAACCTATCTTGAATGTGAGTTTGCAAGTTTACAATAAACATCTTTTAGAGATGTGAATCAAGAATCTTGACATATACTTGAGCATATAGTGACTGATAGCATGAAATGAAGGGTATGTGCAAGATCATCATGGAAAAAATAGGTCCTTAAGTGGCGAAAAATTCAAAAAAATCAAAGTTAGGCAACTTGACGTAAAAAATTGAATAAGTTATCTATATTATTCCAAAAATATGTAATAATAGAATCTGTAGAAAATTGAATGTAGTTTATAAACTACTAGTTTTATTTAAAAAAGAAAAATCTATTTGCTGAAATTTTGAAATTTCAATGTAGTAGTAATTAAATTTCAAGGAAAAAATAAGAAGTAGGTGTCTGTCTGACCACCCTAACCACAATAAAATGATAATATTTTTTTATAATATTATATATATAAGTAGAGGACTCATGTCTAGATGTGATGCATATTTTTTGTAATTTTTTTTAAATAATTAATTATGAATTTTTTATTACAACTCAAAAAATATAAAAAATTGTATGTTTGACCTTAACTTGGTCAAAACATCATGAAATTCATTTTTTTTTAATCCTATAGTATGCAAAGCATAGAATGTGACACATGTTTCAAATTCAAAAAATGTGATATTGTTTGAAAGCTATAGATGATTTTCAATCAACCTATCAATTAGGACTTTAGTCGTAATTCAAATAGAAAATGAATAATAATTATTTATTAAATTCAAAGTAAAGCATAATTTATATTGGTAGAAAGATGAGAGTATCCTTTCAAAACCATTTTAATTTCATCAATTTTGGGTAAAAAAAAGTCATCAACCACATACCCTACACATACCCATCATATCGCCACTTTTTGGCCCATTATGATCCTACACATACCTTGAAATCAGTTTCTTTTTCATCTTCTTTTTGTTTACACCTCATTAAATTAGCCATTGTCTTTTTGGGATTCATATGGACTTGGAAATGACTTATAAAGGCATCAACAAGTTCATTAAATGATCAAATGGAATGATTGGGTAAGTTTGAAAACCACTCCAATGTAGTGTCCTTTAAGGTCCTAGGAAATAGTTTGGATAATTGTTTATCATCAAGGAAAAAGTCACTGCACAAGGTTTTATAGGCATTAACATGATCAGTAGGGTCTCCTTTACGTTTGTACTTCTCAAACCTAAGCATCTTAATTCCTTGTGGCATCGGTGCTCTTAAGATATCTAAAGATAATGGGCTACTACTAAAATAGTATGTGGGTGGTGCAGTTTGATTTTGATTAATGGTGGATATTTGTTGTTGCATGGAAGAAATAGTTTGAAAGATTTGTGTAATGAAAGGATAAGTGTAAGTGGTATGAGGAGGGAGAATGGTGATGGAGTATATGTAATGTTAGAAGAAGTGAAGGGGACACTAAGAGGGGTGAAGGTGGTGGAGGATGGAACATTCAATGCCACAAAAGAACTAGGAATGCCAGTTGGAATAGCGAAAGAAAGAGTCGCATGACTAACATGTTGCATGGTTGTTGTAACTTGAGGAGTGGTATAGGTTGGTATGGATTCTATGGTTGAAGGAGGAGGAATGTGAGATCCTCCTTGGCTAACCACAATGTTTGTTGGTTGGGAAGTGGAAGGAACATGTTTGTTGTATATCTTAGAAATTATTTTCATAACTTGTAAGCCATCATCACTTTCAATCAAGCAATGAAGGTTTTCTATGGAAGGTATGGTAGTGGTGGAAATGTTTTCAAGAAAAAACTTTTTGCAAATGTGCAAAATCCTCATGAATACTAACGACTTTATCTTGCAGAATTTGATTGGTTTGTCTGTCAACATGCATTGTATGTGAAGGTAAAGGTGTACTAGTGGTAGTATCCATGCCTAATGCACAATTTTCCATACTAGGAGTAGGAGCTTGAGACAACCCAAGGTCCACAATAAGTGTGTTATCACAGGATGCCATGAGTCAAGAACTTCTTCTCACTAAAGTATTATCAATAGGACACCAAACACTCATACAAGTACCACAAGAGGTGGGATGGATTCAAATGCAATGCAATCTAGGAATAATAAAATGCAAATAACAAAAAATATATAAACTAAAACAAGAATGCAATAACAAAAATAGAAATGTAGAGACTACTATAAAAATGACATAAATTGTTGTGCAAGAAGTGCAATTGGATTGATTGGCCCAGGGTGGCAAATGAGTCTAGGGATGGTTTTTTTTTGTTTTTTAGAAAATTTAAAGTGAATTTTATGTGTTTCATATGTAAAATGAAGATGTGGATGCATAATTTTAGTTTTTGTAATGTTTTGAAATGCAAAAATGAATCCTATTTGACACATTCACTAATGTAAGTTTATAATTCCGAGGATGCAAAAACAATGCAAAAAGCTAATACAAAGATTAATTATATGAGTCCTAGGATGTAAATTCAATGAAAATTAGAAAGATAATGTGTTCAATATGCAGGTTCACCAAAATGAACCATCAATTTTCATTGTTCTAATGTGCTTCTCTTGCAATCTTAGGATTTTTCACCTAAAAGGAGAGATAAAACTGGAAAATTTTGGGGGTTCACTCAAACTAAGGTATGTATGGTGTAATTATGAGTAAATGCAACTAATTGATAAATTTGATTGATTATGAATGCAAAACTAATGAAATATGCAATTTTTGAAAACAAAGTGTGATATTTAGAAATGAACTAGAAACATAAAAAATGCAAATAAAACTGAATGAGACTGAACAGAGTGCACCTGGAGATAAAATGCCAATGTTGGGAGATTCTAGAATCTGGTAAAATTCACTGTTGATGACCAGTGGGACTCATTCACCACTGATGGTGAATTATTCCTCCTACTAGTAAAATGACCTAAAACTAGTTTTTAGTTGTCGGGAACTAAATTCTGAAAAAATAAAAATTTCAACCTAAAAGTGGGACTCATTCACCATTGATGGTGAATTAGTCCTCCAATTTTTTTGTAAATTTAGGAATCAAGTTTGAGGGTCCAAATCTGCACTTGTCTTCTTGTCGGGTTGACGGAGTCAAATCTAAAGAAAATAGGCTGAATGTTGTCTCCAAGCTTGAATTAGGGTTTGGTTGACTTGAATCACTTTGATGACTTGTTGACCACTTTCCAACACCTATTTTTTTCACAAATATTCCTATAAGACTTGCAAACACACATGCAAAGAGGGGAAAATGGTTAAGGGTTAAAGTATAGGGATTTTCCTTTGTCAAATCCCACTTTGGTAATCAAACCCTTGATAAAGAAATGAAATGAAATGCAGAAGGAATGATGAATAAAAAACATAAAAATGTCCTAAATGCACCAAATACTTGTTGTTGAAGTATGAAGATATGTCAATGGCTGCTCCAAGATGCTTGATGATTGCTTGATTGAATGATGTTATGATAGTTTGAATGCAAGAATACTAATTGATGTTGAATGAGTGAATGCGATGAATGGGGGTTAAAATGGATGTAAAAACACTTATTTATACACACTTATGCCCTAGTTACCCAAAAATACATCGCAGGTTGACATAAGGTCTTAATGAATAAAAACCTGAAAGAAATTTTAAATTATTTTAAATTTTGAGCCAAGAGGGACTCATTTTCCACCCATGGTGAATGGGTCCCACTCTAGGCTTGCAAGTGGGTGTTGAGAATTAATTTGCTTTTAATGTTGTTTATCGAGTTAGAATTCAAAAACACACTTAATTAAGGCCTATAAATGCATAAAGGGTCCAAATAAAGCATAAGAAAGGTGTAATTGGTGATGAAAAGCCTAGAAAAGCATGAAAGCTTGTTACAAGACTTTACAACACTTTGAAATAGGACTTTATAAGGGATAAAAAGATGATTTTTAGATGAATTATAATAAGAAAAGTCTACAAAAGTGTAGAAATGTGTTACAACACTTCACAACACCATCACAAGACATCATAATTTGAATATTTAGGACATAATGTGAATGTTTAAGTTACATTGCAACATTAAATCAAAGAAAAATGAGTCAAGTATCACAAGAGAAAGACCTAAATAACTATGAAAATTTCAATGATCCATTTTTCTATGGTACAAATGAGCAACAATTAAATGATCATGTTCATTAGCATCATAATTAGTATCACCAATATCTTTATCATTTCTAACACTTTGCCTAGGATCAGGATACTGAACACACACATTCTTATCTTCAAATTCATCATCATTCACAGAGTTGGTATGCTCTATTGATGGCAAACCCAAACTACATTCTAGGTATTCATTAAGTGAAATTTGGTCATTCACTTGTGAGAAAGTGACTTCATCAACATTTACATCATTGCATCCTTCATGTGAAGAAAATACCTCTAGATAATCATCATATAAGCATTCATAATCCTTAGAAAAATAATTAGGTTCACTATCATCATGATTTTCATCACAATAAAACCCATCATTACATAAACTATGCTATTTTTTTTTCAAAATGCATGCTTAATCTTTCATTTTTGATATCTTGACCATTTATTTGTAATGAGAAATCAGCAACATGTGTACTATCATCATTGCTCAAAACATGACATGAAATAACATCTTGTATTTATTTTACACCTTCCTTAACCAAGATATTACAAGGAATGATTTCATGCATATCTATTTGGTCATATACCATGTATTTTCATCTTCATCACTAGTGTATTGATTTTCATATGTTCTACTTGTGAGTTTATTACAATCATTATCCTCATCCAAACAAGATGGATGTTCATTTTTTGATATACATTTTTTAGTTATGTGCATTGTGTTATGAGTTTTCTCAACATGACAATTGCTATCTGCATTTTGAGACACTACACCTCTTGTATAACCACATAGAGCTCCTTCAACAATATTTATCCAATCAAGTACTTTCAAAACTATGAGGCTTCAATTCCTTTGGAAAGGTGCTCAACCTTAACTCATAGATTTCACAAAACAGATCAATGCACATTGAATCCTCAGGTCTAAATTTTTTGGCGATCTCCAACAAGGCATCCAAAAATCTTGAGAATAAATAATATGGTGATTCTACCTTGTGCCACTTCATGTAAGACAAATCTTGAACAAAAGACATCTTATCAATATTGCTCATTTTTTTTTATGCTCAACATGCAGTTCACTATGATTTGTATGTTGTAGTGATGGAAAAATGGAACAACAAAAGCATCATCATCTTCACAACCATTTCTATCATTTGATCCATAAATTCCATTTTCATGAGGTGTGCTAGGATTAAAAACACTTGTAGCCATGTATCCCTTTATCATTGAATATTTTGAGTTTTTTTCAATATCCATTGCAATTTGATATGCATGGGGTGATCCCACAAAGCTAGTTTACAATTTCTGGGAGATTATGATTTTTGCTAAAATCACATATTTTTAGAAAATATAATGATTTAAGCCTTTAAAAGTTTCATTTAAATCATTCCAATTGAATAGGGTTTGATCAAACTACCTTAGATCAAACCCCCTTGGATAGAACCCTGCTAGTTTTAAACCATACCTATAATAGAGTCTCCTTTACACCTATCAAAATGTTGATAAAAAATAACTTTTGATTTACCTTTTGGGGGATCAAATGAATTCATTTAAAATTTATTTTTTGTAAGTATGTATTCCTTATTATAAGCTTCCCAAAAAGCATAATTTTAAATAAATTTAATTTTATTATTATATTTACTTTTTATTTCTTGTGAATGTAGGGTTTTCACCAAAAATCAAGCTCTTTGTTCTACACATGTGGAAAAATAGAAGATTATGAATTTTTTTTTGAAAAATATGAGTGCACCAGATATCGAAGTCCTTGATCCAACAAAAAAAACTTGAATTTCGATACATACAAAAAAAAGTTTTGTGTTATACTATCTGCCTATTTCGAAATTGTAATTGGTTTGACTTTGAAACTTGATTAAGGAAAAAGTATTCAATAAAACACTATGAAACCAATTGGAAGCACTAGATATCATAGTTACAAATCTAAATTAAAATTTTTAGAATTTTATCCTTCATGTAAAAAAGGTTGTGTTTTATGGTGAGCGTCACTCCTTAAAATGGTGTTTACTGAAAAGAACTAGTTTTTGAAGGAGATGGAAAAAGAAGTGTAATATGATTCCAAAAATTTTGAAAAAAATAAAATTAGAATCTACAAATAAAATTTCACAAATCACTAGTTTTCATCATCTTCAAGCTCCTCATGATTTAGCTGATATAGGTGCCTGAAAGTGAAGATTTAGTTAGAAAAAATCAGTTCAATATCTAGTTTGGCCAAAAATTGTAAACTAGTATTGTGGGATCACCCCATGATGAAGTGTTGTAGGATCTTTATATCTTAAAAAATAACTCATTCTTCATCAAATGCACCCAAGTATGAAACCAAACACACTGCATCATTTGGTTTCATAATTTTAGGAATGTGACCTAATCTTTTTGCAAATCAGAGATTGAAAGTTGGGACTGACTCTTCTTCATCTTTTTGAATGTCCATAATTTTTTTTTTCATTGATCTTGGATCAATTCTTTCACCAAACTATTCTATGGATGTTTCCATGAATTCATTCCATGAAGGGATAAAACACACTAACAAATATGAAAACCAATCTCTAGCATCTTCCTTCAAAGATTAAAGAAAGAACTTCATGACAACATCTTCATGACTAATCTCATAATCTCCCATTAAATCAGAAAACTATTGTAGATGTTGAGATGCTAATTTTGAGCTTTTCCCTTTGAACTTTGGTATATGTTCTCTAACTTCATTAGGAATGGGGTTTGGAAAATTTTGAATACCATTAAAATTTAAGGCTCTATAACTTTCAATAGAGAAATTTATTTGATGACATGACAAGGGTTGCACACTTTGCATGTTCACATCTGACACCCCATAGGGATATATAGGTGGATGATACATTTTCTTACACCTTTCACAACTTCTGATATCAACTCTTCAATTGACCATTCACTGCCCTATTTCTTGCTTTCATCAAGACCTTAAAATATCACAATGCATATAAATCAAATGCATCTACACCTAAGATCTCTTTAGTGGGCATATTTAATATTTAAAAACAAGCATACTTCTTCAACATAATAAAGAGGCTACAAATTATATGACTCAAAAGTATGTAAAA
>VDFB02075321.1:293238358-293271053 GCA_007258455.2 Sequoia sempervirens
ATGGAATCAACATTTCCCTGTGTTCAACATTTCAGATTTGACAGAGTATCATGAAGGTGGCGCAGAGGAAGTACCAATGATGGAACAGTGTGGGATTCTAGCACCTACTTCAGAAAAGGAGGAGATTGAGGAAATCTTGGATAGTCGTGTGGGAAGGAGTACTAGAAATAGGCAGTATGAAGAATATATGGTGAAATGGAGAGGAAGGCCTGTGGAAGATTCATCCTAGCTATCTAAGGCAGCAGTTGACCGGTTGGGTTTTCCTCAACCAATTTGAGACGTGACGGGGTCACTTCTCAAATTACCCTGGGTGTCTGATGCAGGAGCATCCAGTGGTGTAAGGGCAATCTTGCATCACCCAAAAATAGTCAATTTTCAATTTTCTCGGTTTTTAGATGTTTTTACATTTTTGGATACCCTTTTCGTCATAATGAAATTCCCAATTTACGGTTTTTTTTTTTGGTTCTGGGTGGAAAGTTATTGCAGTTTTAGTTTCCCAGATTTGCACCTAAAAACCTTCCGAGTGGGATTTGAGGCACTTAGAGCTTCCGGATCGGCCCCGAAACTTGCTGAAATGGCGTAGTGGATTTTTTAAGCTGCTTTCTTGACTTCGAGACCTTTCCAACGGTTTGAACGGTTTTGCGAATCGGAGTCCTGGATCAAAAGTTATGGCCCCGCGAAGTTGGCGCACTTTCTAGAAGTTACCATTGCAAATGCTCTTTTGAAATTTGAACTTCATGTTGTAAATTTTCGCCAAACCGCCTAAACTCAATTTGAATGTTGTTTTGGCTCCAAACTAATGAGGAGCTCTATTTATGGGCGGGTTTTCTAATTTTTGGGTAACTTTTTGGGGACAAGCTCGCATATTGTGAAAGGGTTACTCTGTAGCTTTCTGTAGCTTGCATATGTTGTAGAACTTGGGGATTTGAGATCCTCTGCATGTAAGAAGTTCCATTTTCTGAATAATAAATTTAGTCTCTTATTTGTGGGTTATTTTCTGTGTCTCGGGTTGCGCCCTCATCAAAAACATAAAATAATACTATAAAAAACTAATATTTTATATTAAGTATCCTAATATAAATATTTCTTTAATATTGTATGGGTGGATTTAATTCATATTTTATGCCTTTTAATTATATTTGTAAAGAGTTTTAGCTCATCTACTGCCCTATACATGCCATATATACCATTAGTGATCATTAAAAATAAAGCTACAAATCCAATTCTCAAAGTAGAATATTTTGGTTCTACACTCCCTTCGACCACCCAAAAATTCAATTGTACATATTGATTGTGAGCAAAAGCTAGCTGAAACACACTTGGCTCCATTAACCACCTAAACAAACATGCCAATTTAAAATGTAACTTTCTTGTAATTTATGCACTAGACTTTATTTTCAATCCTATTATTTTTGTCCTTACAATTATTTGTATGTATCAATAGAAATTGTAATTTCATATAGTTTACAAACATTGAGAGTATTTGAAGTTGTCATTTTGGCATGGACTACATGATTTTCAATTTGTTAGATCTAAAGTCTTCTTCTTCCTCACACATGTCATCAAGTATACAAAATTATTATCAAAACAATTACAGAAAACAAATGTTAATAAAAAAACAATAAGAATAATTGTAAAATGATTAATTAGAAACTCCTCCTTTAAAAGGAAAAGCTACACATGTCATCAAATATACAAAACTATTATCAAAATAATTTTAGAAAAGAAATGTTAATAAAAAACAATAAGAATAATTGTAAAATGATTAATTAGAAACTCCTCCTTTAAAAGGAAATGCTAATAAGAAAATAAAATATTACTTAACTTGCTGACTATGCAAATGCAAATCATTGCATTGAGTTGATTTTTAAGAAAAAGCTAACTTGTTAATGGATGGAGAAATAAAATTTTGCACGTAGTGTCACAAATTATAAGCTTAAAATGTCATTACATGTTTCTCTATGCTCTAGGAAAATTCACCGCCAACAATTCATCATCTGAAAATTCACTGCCAATAATTCATAGTAGAAAAATTCACTATCATGACAAATTCATCTCAAGAAAAATTCACCACCAACAATTCACTCCCATGAAAAATTCATAACATTAAAATTTTTTGATGCCACATGCCATTGTCTAACATGTTAAAGGTAATGTTAAATAATAACCATCATTTGTATCCTAAGTATCACCTAAAGAGATGTCGTATCTGTACAGAGAAAGAATTTGAAGTCCTGAGGATGTAGTGTTGAGAAAAGAAATTCGAGCCACTTTGCTGCAATTTGACTATAGATTCTCTAACCTAACACAGTACAATCTGGAAGTTGAAAAAATAAGCCAAAGTGACTGCATTTGTCTTCTAAAAGAAAATTGAGCCACTTTGGTGAAAACTAATTGAAGATTCTCTCACTTGACATAGTCTGGATGCCTCCCCTAACTTGGTAATATATTTGTAAATTTAATATGAACTAAATTAATATTTCAATACTTCTTAGCAGGAAAAAAATGAGTCAAACGATGAGGATGTGTCTTGTCAAAGACATTTAAGCCATTTTGGTGAAAGGCACCTTTATCTTGGATTACCATTCAAATTATTATTGTCTACTTTATCTAGCTATTTCGTCTACAAATCAAACACTTGCAAAAAAATTTGGTGTGATAGATTTCCTTTAGTGAATGTTTGGTTTATTGTTTTAGATAGGCGATCTCTGAAGTCATATGTGTTAAGGAATAAGATTGTTTAGAAAAGTTTCAAGTCATTTTTAGAAGAACTAGAATCTTCTAGAAGAGCTAGAATCTTCTAGAAGTTAGAAGCAACTAGAAGTTGTTCAAGGAAAAATAACAGTTCAGTTTTAGAGATATCTAGAACATTATAAGTTTTTAAATATTAGAGGCTTCAAGTATAAATATGAGGCTGTCCATTTTTAACAACATTACTATTGAGGTAAGTTATTGGATTGTATGTAAGCAAGTTAGATCAATATAATTTCTTTTAGCCATTTCTCACTATTTTATTCTTTGGTTTTCCATATTTGCTGTTGTTATTTTACATTTGGGCCTATTCTTATAGTATGGCATGTTATTTTGGTATGAATAATGTTCTACCTTACAGGTATGGTGCTCTATGGATTTGTATATTAATCTTTTTATCTTATGTTGGTAGTGGTACTTAATGGATTTGTATATTGATCTTTTTATCTCATGTTGGTAGTGGTACTTAGGTACTTTGTAGAGTTAAGAGATGTGTCTAGATGGATTTGTGGGCCTTTGAGTCTATGTCATGGTTGTGTATTGTTAATAGTCTATTTAAGTGCCATTGTTGTGGTATTATTGTCTTAGATGATGTATTTGTATTCTTTTGTATTTTTTATGCTTCTATGATGTATGGTGGGTGAACATTTCGTATAGTGCTTGTATGTGTAGACACCTAAAAATGACCTAGGCCTGCAAGCTTCATTTTTACCACTTTCATCCTTTAATTATGTCCTTGGTCCACATTCGACTATTAATTAAATAATTTATAATTGTTTAATTAATTCATGTCTTTGTATTCTTCATGATTATTAAATAAATAAATTTTATTTATTTATTAAATATGTCATTAATTGTCTAAGTCTTCCCTTAATTAAATAAATTTCTTAATTTATTTAATTACCCTTTCATATATTTCTTCTTGATTATTAAATAAATAAATTTTATTTATTTATTTAATATGTCACTAACTGTCATAATTAAATGAATTGATTAATTAATTTAATTAATTAATCTTATCTGCTAAATTAAATAATTATTTTTAATTATTTAATTGCCTAAATTAATATTCCTCTCATTTTAAATAAATGAAATTATTTAAAATGTCATCACTTTCTTAACTGACAGTCCATTTTGATAAATAATCTGAAAAAGATTATTTATTGTTTCACAAAATCATTGTTTTTAATTAATTTAATTCAAAATAGTAACTAATCTTCCAAAAATAAAGTAATCGGGCAGATTCTTGATTTTCCAAATCTAATCTTTAGTCCAACTCTTATCTTCTTGATTTTTCGAATCTCAAAATCAGGCAGTCTTTATCTTCTTGATTGTCGAAAATCTTTATTTTCTAATTAATTTATCTCATTTATTCTCCACCACCGATTTGATTATCTGAGATATTATCTTGACCGTTCGATTAATGAATTTGCCCTAACCCTAATTAGGGATTCTCAGATTTAATTTGGACCTCTCACTTTAGGTCTTAGTCATGAATTAATCTCACCTGTCCATTCAAAATGACATTTTCTATAAAATGCCATTTTTCTCTCACTTTTCGATTACACGCATTCACTTTATACACACACACATATTATAGGCATTACACTTTCACACTTGCATTCTTAGATTTCTCATAGCATTTATTATTTTCATTTTGATCAAATCTTAACATTGTTTAAGCATAGGCATTTTCACTTATATTGTCATAGTCATAGGCATAGACTTTAGACATTTTATGCAAATCCTTCAAGGCTTGTTGTAGGACTTAGGCATTTGCAGATTGCTCGCACAACGAATCTGAGGGAAAAAAATTATCCAGCAAGTAAGAAGGTACTACAGAGGTAATCATGGAAGTTTCGAGAAATAGGTATAATTGTTTTATTATTTGATTTCCTTTATACTCGATAGGACTTTGAGTTTTTGTCTTTTGCATTGAATCGATTGATCTAATCTAACCTAAATTTTACCCTCAATTATAGTATGTTCATGGATGGTGTATTTGATCTTGTGATCTTGTATTTATGGTTTTATGAATGGTTATAAATAATTAAAAAATAAATTATTAAATAATCATTAGTGTTATATGTATGAATGTTTGTATATTCATGGATGGTATATTTAATGTTATGTTCATGTATGCATGGTTCAATGGATAAATATTTTTTATTAAGGAATGAGCTATTAGATTATCACTAGTATTGTATGTAATTCTAGACTCTTGGATTATTGGTTGGATGCTTTATTATTAAACTAATGGTTCAGGTGGGAAGAAACATCCTTACGGTGGATTCAAGCCTTCCTCATCCACAAAAACTAAATAGAGAGATTAACTTATAGAGTTGAACATAGAGTCCTTTATACTTATATTTATGATGAAATTTGCACATGGACACCTTGTACATTTGGTGTTGGCTTTTATCTTATTGTATTTATTATCAATTGAAAGGGTTGTAGTTTACAACTTTTTGTATATTTAATTTATGAAATGATGTATGTTTAACCCTTTGTAAATTTATCAAATGATGTATTTTATTGTTTGTATTTGTTGTGTACTCATGAGACTTTCATATTTATTTAATTTATTACTGATTCTTATGGGATATGACATGCATAGTATGAACTAAGTATTGATATATTACTAGATTTTATAAAAAAAAAATATTTACGTTATGGGGCATCTTACTTTGGTATCAAAATGTGGTTCAAACCAAAATAAACTTTGGTTCATTATAAAACTATAGTGTAACTAAGAACATAAATGTCGGCGGGAAGTATTTAAGTTTGATACCTTGTGAAACAACAAAAAATGGGAAATTACTTTCGAATAGTTTAGAATATAGCCCAAAAACCACTTTCCCATTATCTCATTGAAGGGAAACCCTAGAGATCTCAATGCAAAAGAGAAAGCGATCTTGCAATAGGGTTGTCCTAAGGTATGATTGTAAACTAATAAGGGGTTCACCACCAAGCTAGGGCTTGGAAAGACAAATGAAATGAAAAATGTAATACTCAAACCTAATGCAATGCAATAATTCACTAGATGACCTAAAAATTCATGTAAAATAGAACAAAAAGTTGCAAGATGAAATGTGTGCACCTAGAAATATGAAGAAGACTGAAATGAGCTCTGAAACACTAAAAATTCTAAAATTTTGTCCTACTAGAACTCATACACTGGTCTGGGTGTATCAATCCTAGATTAGGGTTTCTAGGCAGGAATTGATTTTTGGAAAAAAGGGTATTTGAAATTGCAAAGATCTAGAAAAATGCCTATAGTGGGACTCATAGACCACTTCTAGTGAATCAGTCCCATTTTGCTTTTTTAGGAATTCAAAGTTTAGATCTATGCTCCAATCTCTGCTCTTCCCTTCCAAACTGAATTTTTGATCTAAAACCTTGATTTCAGAGTTGTAGATGTATTTTTTGTGAAGATGGCAGCCTTACAAATGAGGGGACAACTCCAAAAACATTCTCCAAGCTTGTAACCTAATCTTCAAGGGATCTTTAAGCTGTAAGACACCTAGATCTACAATCACACATGCAGAGAGAAGAAAAATTGTTTATTTGTTAGTAATTGGGGGTTTGCCTTGGTCAAACCCCTTTGAGGTAATTAATCCAAATGATGAGACAATAAAATAAGGACATGGAACATGATGAATGATACCTTGAATGATGTCTTGTAAATATGCAATCTAACATGAAATGGCTATGAAGGATGCAGATTTAGATCTTGAATATGGACATGAAACAATTCTTGTAAATGGACCTTCAATGCTACATCACAACACTAGCTCAACGACATGCTTGATGCTTGATAATCTTGACATGAGGATGGATCTTGAATTGCCGCAACAATTGATGAAGAATTTTTCTCTTGAATGCTTTAGAAGTGATCGTGTAAGCTCTCTTAACACTCTTATGAAGTCTTGGAATGCTTAACTCTTGATTGCTTAGCTTGATATCATGAAGGATTATATGAAATAATGATTTGAGACCTCATTTATATAGGCAATACATCTAATATCCCATTAATTGGATCCCATGGGTTGACATACATGAAATTTGAACTTAAAGCCCATATTGTCTCACTAAAAACCCTAAAAAAGAGCCAAATGGGACTCATATGCCACACGTGGCATATGGGTCCCATAGGGACTTTTTAGGTGGTAAAAGTTTCAGGGTGTTAAGAAATTAAGTTTATTTGTCGATATTGTCAATATTTTGATTGAAATATGCCTTAGGATGCACAATATAGGACCTTGGGGGCCTATTAATGATGATATTAAGGTCATAAATGCAAGAGGTCCCAAAATTCAATGTGAAAGTGTAAATAAATATACTTTACAACATCAAGTTAAGGAAAAAATAGGTCTTTTTAGCTTAAAAGAGCCCTAAATGTCATGTGAATGTGTAAAACACATTACAACACTAGATTAGGTTAAATATACTTTACAACATCAAGTTAAGGAAAAAATAGGTCTTTTTAGCTTAAAAGAGCCCTAAATGCCATGTGAATGTGTAAATAAATACACTTTACAACACAAAATTAAGGAAAAGTTAAGTTTATTTAGCTTTTAAAAGGACCCAAGATCTAATACATGAATGAGTAAAATATATTACAACACTAGATCAAGGTGATATGAAGTCCAAATTTTCATTAATTATTCCCAAATCAAGCAAGGAAAAGGCATTCTTTTTTTGTCATTACACCTTCTTCTAAGTGTATGTTTATTTTCTCTTTTATAATGTTTGTTAGGTGGCTAGAACTAGGAATTTTCATGATAAGGAAGCGATTGACCCTAGAAAGACAAGGGGATTAACACACATGAAGTTTGATTACACCAATTCTAAATAGTTGAGAGTAAAGATTTATGCTTTAAAATATCACATAGCTATGTAAGGAAAACATATATAGGAGTTGCAAGAGATCAAAGATGTTCCAAGAAATGTTAAGCACAAGTATGTGCATAGTAAAGATTTATGCTTTAAAATATCACATAGCTATGTAAGGGAAACATATATAGGAGTTGCAAGAGATCAAAGATGTTACAAGAAATGTTAAGCACAAGTATGTGCATACTCACAATCATGAGTATAATACCTCTAAGAATAGGATTATTATAGAGCCAACAATATCAATACTTTTGATAGGACTTCTAAATTATTTTTGTGGTTCTAGCCATCTATTTCAAAATTTTGAGCATTTTGATAATCATATGAATGCTAGGTTTTATCTGTCCCTGTGTGTAGGGTTCAACATAGGGCTAAAACCCTTTTTAAACCCTAATAGTTCAAATTCCTTAGCCACTTTTTCTATTTTCTCATTGACCTATGCTAGGTGGTTACCAACTATTTAAGTTGTAACTTGTGTAATTGAAGTCATGTGTTTATCAACCCCTAAGTTTTAGCTCTACCAGTTGCTTCACCTTTAAAATATCTATTAAATTTTCCCATGAGGTCATAAAATATTTTTCTCTAATTCTAATGTTTTAAGCCCTAGGTTTGAACTAAAATTTATGTCTAATATCATTCGTCAACCTAGTATATGGCCCCTTCTTAAGACATAATTTGAACACACGTTCTTAAAATTCCTTAAGTTAAGCGGTGCTTGGTGTTCATTGTTTATTGGTCCCCACCAGCTTGCACTGAATAAAAAATTCACTAAAATGTATGTGTGGTGGTGGGGGAAAGCACCATATGTCCAACTTGTACAATGGTCTATGGTGGGCTTTGAAAAGCTTTTGGCAGGCCCCATGATCTAAGGACTCTAGGAGTGCCATGTGGCACCATCCTGATCATTCCTTGCCATTCCATCGAGGTTCATTTATGAACACCTTGGTTGATCATGTGGGTGTAGGAATATTCAAAGTGGCAAGCTCTCAACTGTTCAATGGAGGATTAAAGCAAGTCAAAGAAATTTGTCTAAGTATAGGAAACACATAAGGAGGTTAACTAGTCAACATGTTGGACACGTGGCATCATCTGGAAGCTTTCCCTTCCATTTTGCATGAACAAAGAGTAATGGTAGACAAGAAGATGACATGTCAGCTCCATTGACATTTCCAAAGGTGGCAAGGCCTATGGTGACATGTAGCGAGCTTGTTCGCATGGAAAAAAATTATTGACTCAGGACTCTAATCAAAGATAGTCATGTTTTTCAAACTTCATTGACTACATCTAAGTTGTCCAAATGCATAGATAATCACCAGATCACTGACCAAAATTTAAAATCAAATGAGTAGATGGAGTGGTTCTATTTTGCATGAGCAAAGAGTAATGGTTGTCAGGATGCCATAGAGCTTAAATTTAATGCGTTTTTCCATAAAATTTTATTTTAACACATTTCCAAATCACCAAGGAATTTTGATGCATCTAGAGATCAAATTCTATGAATTCTAAGCTCTCTGGGTCAAGAACTATGGTTTACACTGTTCATGCACCTATAATTTATAACCTAATTGATTACTTACTCAATTGTATGCCAAATCACATGCAATTGCTATGCCTTAATTCTAAAATTGCATTCTAGGGTTGCATAGGTTTGAATTTTGTTGCTTGCCTTTACTATATTCATATTTTGCTTTGGTTTCATTTGTAATTATGTCGTTACCTTAAAATCATCATATAAACCTTAGCATTTTCCCAATTGCTATCAAAATATCACCTCCTAAAGCACAATCCTTTGGTTCCACCCCAAAACAAGTCATCCACAATGACCATCTAGCCCAATTTCCTAGTTCAACCAATGATAGGGTCAAGAGTAAAATAAAATTATAGGGCTTGGGAGTTGATAAGGGTATGGTTGACATGTGTTATGGGTTTGGGATGTGGAGATCAAATGTTTTGGTTGAAATCTTTTCAAGTACTGGTATGGGAAAAGGAATGCCCTGATCCCAAGATGCAATTTTTGGAATCTAGATTTGGGGAAATTGAACATCCCAAATGTATATCTTGATATTGACATGCTCAAAGTGATTGTGACCAGTTAAGATGAGAACATCCAAAAAAATTTTAAGGAAACAACATGGTGTTGAGATGGTAAGAGTGGATAGGTAATCAATCATTAGTGTCTTTAAGTTGAACCCTAATGCCAACAAGCCCATCAACCTTGAAGAATTAAAAAGAGAATACGAGATAAATAAAAGAACCTATAGGGTTATTCTACTACTAAGGTTCTAGGTGAAAGATAAAAATAAGAAAATGGTCAGAATCTCCCCTACAAACCAAGAACCTTCCCAAGTTGATGGTTTTGAGGGGTACTTTGTTAAAACCTATTATACACTCTACTGGGTTCTAGGGATTGTCTCTTTGTAGAATAGTCCAATAGATTTTTTGTTTATGGTAGCCAATACACAAAACCTAATGGTCAATGAAGACTATGAATTTACCACATACTTGTTAGATGCCATCCACAAGGGATTGCTAGCTATAGAGAATGGAGACAAGGGAGTTACATTTCTGGTGGTGCTCACTTCTATGCCACATTTTTCTATCTTGGGATATAAGGATTTGGGTCCAAGATTGCAAATAAAAGTGAAGGATGAAAAAGGGTTGAAGCCCATCCAAATGTGGACACCTTTATTAGATAGAAATTGCTCACAATCATGTTCCATGACATTAAAAAAATTGATTTTTGTAAAGGAAAAGTGTTATCAGAGAGGAGAAGCACCAAGGATTCTAAAAGAGCTACATGATTTATTAAGACCAAACAAAAGGAGATCTGATTTAGAAATAAATCACAACTGGAGTGATGTGGTTATGCATTCAGAATACACCATTCTAAGGTTTTATGGGACCAATGTGGCCCCACATATTTTTCCAAGAAATTTTCCATTAAGATTTGGTTTTCTTGAAGTGATGTGGAAGCTAGGATGGATTGAGGAACTTCATTTTTCAAATCAAAAGAAAGTTTCTATCTTCCCTTTAGTCATAATGTTTTTAGATTTTGTAGTGGGCAAGGAGGGATGGAAACGTATTCCAAATTTGCTAAATCCTCTTAAGATGAAACCTTGCAGGGTTAGAACTTTTGAGGTTTGAGGCTATGTTGTACAACTTTCATCATTTTGTGGGGTAGCTTAAAGAGAAAGAATATGATTAGGGGAAAGCCCCCATGATAGAGGAAAGGCCAACTTACCAACCCCCCAAAATATCATATGTCTTCACCAGAAGAACTAAGGGGATTGTGAGGAAAGAGCAGATAAAGGTGTTAAAAGGTGCAAGACAACTAAGAGGGGGAGGTGAATTAGTTGTCACCAAAATTAAACAAAAAACTTCAACACTTATTAACTTCACAACCACACTATTCTGTTATTAAGTATGAACGTAAAATGTAAATAACATAAAGTAAAATCAACACAATCAAGACCATATTTTATGTGGAAAACCCAATGAGGAAAAAACCATAGTGAGGATTACAATGAGCATTAACTCACAATATAAAGAGATAGCAAAACCAAATACAAAGGCTCACTACCAAGGGCTCACTACCCAAAAGAGGACTCATTGTCTAGATACAAAGGCTCACTACCAACAAAAAGGACTCATTGTCCAACAGGGGGGCTCATTGCCTACTGATACAAAAGAAAACAAAAGATCCACCACAACAAGATACACACATTCACAACCTTGATCATAAGATTGTAGAAACCTTCAACTTACTACCTTCAAGAATCTAACACAATGAAGTACTACTGCCTCAACTCACTTTCACACACTTCTGCTCTTTTATTTGTGGCTTACTTTATTACTTTGCATCTTTCAATCCTTCGCAACTAGACTTGCATATATACCATCTTCAACCTCAAAAAATTTCTCCAAGGTCGGCTTGACATAAGCTTCATTTCATAAATTCACATTATTTCGGCAACTCAAAATTATCATGGTGGAAAGGAATGAGAGTGGACAAATAAAACACTTAACCAAGACCAAAAACATGTCTCAAATCAACCACATGCTTCTTTAATTAAATTTTATTCTTCATATGAAGTGTAAACACTAGATTAGCTAAACCTAATGAAAACATAAATAAACATTGATGTACATGCTTTCCAACAAGAAGATAACATGTGGACAATGCAACACAATTCATTATGCATGAGAACAGATCTCAGGTTCCATCAGATACATCCGCAACAAGTGCAACAACCTTCAAACATTGAATTCCTTCCATCAGTCCATCTGGACTATGCAAGCACATACTGCATCAACTTTGAAACTCCACTTCCAGATCACCAAACCATGAGCATCTTTTCTAGAACCTAGAGAACACCATTATAAGACACATTCTAGATCTACAAGATCTGAAACAAAACAACATATGTGTTGGAACTGTAAAAATCTAATGTTTTCACATGTTGGTTTTACTCATAAACTTCTAGATTTGGTCCTATCGTGTGCATATTTCACCCATATTTTTGCCATATTGCCCCATAGAATCCATTGAGTCATGCATTTTTACATTTTGGTTCCTATCGGCATGAGAATACCATTGTCTCCCCGACCCATTGTGCGTTTTCTACTAACATGAGTCTGTGTTGCCTTTCGGCAAGACTCATTTGGTGTCACAGTGATCAAAATTTTCTTGCACGCACCGTTTGGCAAGATCTCTTCATGGTCTCGGCGACAAGGGATGATTCACATTTCGACAGGAGTCTAGTCATTGATATAATGTTTCATTGAGTGCTTTATGTCTCAGCGACTAGCTTGAATGAGGCTACATCAGCATGAGTTGTAGTGTCGATACAATGTCCTAGTGAATTCTTGGGATCTCATCAACAAACACATTAATGTTCGCTTTGGCCTAACATGCTGCTTTCGGTGCAAAGTCATAGCGATTTCATTTTGTCACACTGATCGACAACTAAAGGAACAACTTGATGAGAGATAAGGTTCTCGATAAGAAGTCTCGGCGAGTGACCTGAGGACTCGTCGATGGAAAAAAAAAGGTCTTTGTCGATATGTGTATTGAATTCTCTTAACGATATCATGTGTGTTTGGGGTGCTTCGGTATGACATAATGTAATCTCCAAGAGGTCTCCCCGACATTGATGTGTCTCGCTGATACACAGGATGAAAAGGTTACATCGGTAAGGGTTGAAGTTTGTGCCATGTGGTCTTGGCGAGTTTGGATTGTCTTACCGACCAACAACTAAGTGAATACTTTAGTAAGACTTATGGGCTTCATTGTAAAGTCTTGGTGAGCCCATTGGGTCTTGCCGACAAGTCTTATAAGTGACTTTCGGTGAGATGTTGGCTTTGTCTTGGCGACCTAAGGATAAAGGGATGCGATATCAGTGAGATGGGGTTTTCGATAAGAGGTCTCGGTGAGTGACCTTCAGTCTTGTCAATGGAAAAAAAAAGGTCTTTGTCAACATGAGAATTGTCTTGTCTCGGCGACACTCATTATGAATGAAGATTTTCGGGGAAAGGTAATGAAATCTATAAGAGGTCTCTCTGATACCATTATGTTACAACAACAGTGAATGAAACAAAGGCGATGCTCGGTAAGAAAATACTCGTATCTCAACGACTGGTAAATACAGCAGGGAAATACATATTGGTAACACTTGGGGTGGTCTACGAGAGGTTTCCTCGATATCACAGGGCTATAGCAAAAAACAAAGGGGACAAAAGGATACTTCTTGACTTCAGCATAGCGAAAAAATGGTCATGGCGAAAGTGAACAACACAAAGAACAAAGGAACACAGGATGACTAATGATTGATGATTGAATTGCCTTTAGCATACTTTTTGGTTGTCTCAGAGACTGTTCCATTGGCGATTAATAAAGATTCAAATATTGTGGGCCGATATATGAAAATTTCTAAAATAGCGTTGCAGGCCGACATGAAATTTTCCAGAATACTACGGTTGGCCAACATGAATTTGAAGCGATATGTTTCTTGATGTTGGTGTATAAATATGTACTCCCGATTGTAATTGAGATATGAGATCTTAGATAGAGACAGTAGGTAGAGATGGATATAGTAGAATAAATTTCTTAGAATAGAGGCTATGTTGCATGTTTTCAAATGGCAATTTCAATGAAATTTAGCTGGTGTGGTAGTTTAATTATGGTGTCAATTGTCTGTTGAATTTATTGAAAAGTATTGCTAAGCTATCTCCAAGTTGATTCTTTCTGGTTGTTTAAATTGATATAACAAGCTTATTTTTAGTTTATCAGTGCACATTTGCTATATCTGTGTGGTTATTTAATTGGTTCTCTCAAGAAGAGATTAAATCCCTTTAGTTAATCACAGTAATTAGGGAGAATCATCTGGATTATTAAAGTAGAGCTTAGTAGTCATAATCATGCATGTTTATACAAGTTGTAAATAAAAAATATGCCAACAATTTGATTTTCTGCCAGTATAAGTTGCCCACTTCTGTTTCATTTGACTCAGAATACCCAACAAGGAACTGGTCTCTGCAATTTCATCGTTTGGATTCATTCAGTTTCTTTACATCTATTTTACATTTGTTAATTGAGCACTCTAGGATTTAGATCAGAAGATTGCTATTTCTATCAGGATTGATTTCATTTCTTCACTACTATCTGCCATTATGGACAATTCACTGCAAGAAGGATAATCATAAGTACATAAAGTCTGCTTCATTCAGTAAGGTACACCCACCTAGGTTTAGCAGCACCTGAAGCGTAGAAGGTTGAATTCTTTCAACCTTGTATGTTATCCTAAAATGTATCAAAATATTGGCAGCCTTTTGAGGTATCTTTACCTATGTTTTTGAGAGCTAAAAAATTGGTGACTCTACTGGGGATTATATCAGAAAATTTTGGTGAAGACCATCATATAGAGTCATTGAAGAGAAGGTTGTAATTTGAGAAGTTTAGAAAAGAGTGATTCCGCTAGGGAAAGGATAGAAAAAAAAATCATTTTTCCTACTTTTGGAAAAGTAGGTGGCGACTATGAAAAAAGTTTGATGAAGAATGGAATTTGTATATGGAACGAACGATTACACAAATGCAGGAAGTTATTGGGCCCCTCAAGTGCCTGATGATACAATTAGGAGTTTCTACAATGATGGCAGTACATATCATGCACAACAGAGCACTTATTCTTCATAGCCATCAAAGCAAGCAAGTGTTTATCCAGTCCCTCCTGGACAAAGATTGGCAAGTTATCAAGAATGTCAATGTGATCAGTGTTAAGTGCAATGTCAATGTCAATGTGATCAATGTCAAGTGCAACACAATTCTAGCCCACTTGGAGATGTTAGTCAGAATCTGCAAAAAGGCATGCATCGAAACCAACAATCTAAAGATGATGAATATTTCAAAAATCTTTTAGATGACTTTCTTGGTATAAGGAGATATAGAGGAGAATTTGGGTACTCTTTGCTCTGCAGAATGACTGATATTTGTAACAAAATACCCATTAAATTCCCACCTAGTAGGTCTGACATGATTCTGCAGTTCATGAAAGTGTATGAGCCAAACCCAGTCTATTGGCCTTAATCACACATACCAATTTATTTAGATCAACTAGTTGAATGGGCTGATATTGTAGACAGGAAAAGATATGAAGATAATTGTGACATCATTGATGAAGACAAAGATATTGATCAAACAATGTATCCAATAAAATATGAGACATGTGCAAGTCAGAATGACTCATGTTATAGCTTGCATGATGAAGATGAAGGTACAAGATATCTCTCTTGCATAACAGATTGTGATAGGGAAAGGAGTATGTGTTATGATGGAGCCAGTGGATGTTCAGATTCTGATGATGAACCTGAGGATTTTGATCTGTAGTCAAGGAATTCTTCTACCTCTTTTGAAGATCAGGATGATGAGGTAATGGGAAATGTTGATTCATTGGATAGGAAGTATACAATAACTCCAGCTGTAGTTGAAAGTCGTGAAGATTCATTTGATGATGACGAGGTTTGTACATTTGAAAATGGTTTCCAAAATTTTTCAAGCCCATTGTATGATGAAGAGTTAAAAGAGGATCATATAATCTTTTGCAAAGGTTTGCCCAAGAATGAATTTCAGGTATTTTCAGATCCACTTGATGTTGAGAAAAGGGTATTTTAAGATGAACAAGGGGATGTGTCAAGTTATGGAATAAACGACTATGCTAGTAATGTTTCTGCTTTTCCATTCTCTGATGATCCTGGGCCTCTTTTTGATGAGGACAAAAGTGATGAGTATGAATGTAATAATGAAAATGTGGAAACTTTTTTACTCAATAGTGAACAAATTTCAGATTTATTAACTCTTGATTATCAGAGATATATACATAAAGGTGATCGTGAAGCTCTGTGTCCAGTTGATGGTGAAACTCTTGGAGTTGACCAAATGCATGTGTCTGTTCAAGAAGAGGTATATGATCTTGACATTTCTAATTCATGTGAAGAAGATGTTTATTTGCATGCCAAGGATGATAGAATTCTAGATTTGACTGGTTCATATATGCTTAATATTGATGATATAAGTCATAATCCAGTGTTGTATCAAAATGGTAGTGCCAAAGAGGTGCAAAAGGTTGTAGAACTGTTTGTTTCACACAATATTGATATAACATAATTTTTTGTTTCTCAAGAAAATCACTTTGATTGTGAATTTTCAATACAACTGAGAGAGGGTGTTATAGTACACAACAGTGAGAAAGATAATGAGGAATTTTGCAGTGAATATGCATATATTTTCTATGTTGAAGATAGCAGTGATTTGCCTCATGATAATGGAGAATTTGAACTACAAAATGATGAAGGGAATTTGGGCCAAGCTGAACATGATGATTTTCTAAAAACTTGCAATAACAATGACAGAGAAGATTGCATGTATGTCTTCAAGAGGAATCTGATGAACTCAAGACAAAACCAGGTATTTGACAGGGGAAAGTATTGTTTGAGTTTTAGATTGTAACAGCTCAGAACAGGTCAAGCGAAACATAGAGGATTTAGGGTTGCCCGTGCATGGACCATTCTTCATGGTCCTCTTTAAAATTCTTTTCCATGCATAGTAGTTTAGGGTTTTGCTCGTCTCCATCTTTCATTCCATCATGCTATTTTCCCATTTCCATTTTGCTCTTTTTGTGTTTGGTCTGCTCACCCAAAGATTTTGGATCCTTGCAATGATCTCACTATCATTCATCCCCAGATGGAGCCACTGTTGGAACTGTAAAAATTTGATGTTCTCACATGTTGGTTTTACTCATAAACTTCCAGATTTGGTCCTATCGTGTGCATATTTCACCCATATTTTTGCCATATTGCCCCATAGAATCCATTGAGTCATGCATTTTTACATTCTGGTTCCTATCGGCGTGAGAATACCATTGTATCCCCGACCCATTGTGTGTTTTCTACTAACATGAGTCTGTGTTTCCTTTCGGTAAGACTCATTTGGTGTCACAACAATCAAAATTTTCTTATAGGCACCATTTGGCAGGATCTCTTCACGGTCTCAGCGATGGGGGATGATTTGCATTTCAGTAGGAGTCTGGTTGTCGATATAATGTTTCACCGAGTGCTTTATGTCTCGACGACCGGCTTGAATGAGGATACATTGGCATGAGTTGCGGCATCGGTACAATGTCCTAGCGAATTCTTGGGGTCTCACTGAAAAACACATTAATGTTCGCTTTGGAATAACATGTTAATTTCGGTGCAAATTCATAGCGATTTCATTTTGTCACACCGATCAGCAACTAAAGGAACAGCTCGATGAGAGATAAGGTTCTCGATAAGAAGTCTCGGTGAGTGACCTTTGGTCTCGCCGATGGAAAACAAAAGGTCTCTGTCGGTATGTGTATTGACTTCTCTTGGCGATATCATGTGTGTACGGGGTGCTTCGGTATGACATAATGTAATCTCCAAGAGGTCTCCCCGACATTGATGTGTCTCGCCGATACACAGGATGAAAAGGTTACATCGGTAAGAGTTGAAGTTTGCGGCATGTGGTCTTGGTGAGTTTGGATTGTCTTACCAACCGGCAACTAAGTGAATACTTCGGTAAGACTTATGGGCTTTGTTGTAAAGTCTTGGCGAGCCTGTCATCTCTTGTCGATAGGTCTTATGAGTGACTTTTAGCGAGATGTTGGCTTTGTGTTGGTGACCTAAGGATAAACAGGTGCGATATTAGTGAGATGGGGTTTTCGATAAGAGGTCTCGGCGAGTGACCTTCGGTCTCGCTGATGGAAAACAAAAAGGTCTTTTTCGAAATGAGAATTGTCTTGTCTCAGCGACACTCATTATGAATGAAGATTTTCGGGGAAAGGTAATGAAATCTGCAAGAGGTCTCTCTGATACCATTATGTTATAGTGATAGTGAATGAAACAAAGGTGCTGCTTGGTAAGAAAATACTCGTATCTTAGCGACTGGTAAATACACCATGGAAATACATATTTGTAACACTTGGGGTGGTCTACGAGAGGTTTCCCCGATATCACAGGGCTATAGCGAAACACACAGGGGACAAAAGGATACTTCTTGACTTCGGCATAGCAAACAAATGGTCACGACGAAAGCGAACAACACAAAGATCATAGGAACACGGTATGACTAATGATTGACGATTGAATTTCCTTTCGCATACTTTCTGGTTGTCTTAGCGACTGTTCCATTAGCGATTAATAAAGATTCAAACACTATGGGCTAACATATGAGAATTTTTAAAATACCGTTGTAGGCCGACATGAAATTTTCCTAAATACTACGGTTGGCCAACATGAATTTGAAGCAATATGTTTCCTGATGTTGGTGTATAAATATGCACTCCCGATTGTAATTGAGATATGAGATCTTAGATAGAGATAGTAGGTAGAGATGGATATAGTAGAATAAATTTCTTAGAATAGAGGCTATGTTGCATGTTTTCAAATGGCGATTTCAATGAAATTCAGCTGGTGTGGTAGTTTATTTTTTGTGTCAATTGTCTATTGATTTTATTGAAAAGTATTGCTACCCTGTCTCCAAGTTGATTCTTTCTAGTTGTTTAAATTGATATAACAAGCTTATTTTAAATTTATTAGTGCACATTTGTTGTATCTATGTGGTTAATTAACTATTTCTCTCAAGAAGAGATTAAATCCTTTTAGTTAATCATAGTAATCAGGGATAATCATCTGGATTATTAAAGTAGAGCTTAGTAGTCATAACCCTGCATGTTTATACAAGTTGTAAACAGAACATATGCTAGCAATTTGATTTTCTGCCAGAATAAGTTGCCCACTTCTGTTTCATTTGACTACACATACCCAACAAGGCACTGGTCTTTGCAATTTCATCATTTGGATTCATTCAGTTTCTTTACATCTGTTTTACATTTGTTAATTGAGCACTCTAGGATTTAGATCAGAAGATTGCTATTGCTATCAGGTTTGATTTCATTTCTTCACTACTATCTGCCATTATGGACAATTCATTGCAAGAAGGATAATCATAAGTACATAAAGTCTGCTTCATTCAGTAAGGTACACCCACCTAGGTTTAGTAGCACCTGAAGAGTAGAAGGTTGAATTCTTTCAACCTTGTCTATTACCCTAAAACGTATCAAGATATTGGCAGCCTTTTGAGGTATCTTTACCTACGTTTTTGAGGGCTAACAAATTGGTGACTCTGTTGGGGATTATTATAGAAAATTCAGTTGAAGACCATCATATAGAGTCATTGAAGAGAAGGTTGTAATTTGAGAAGTTCAGAAAAGAGTGATTCCGCTGGAGAAAGGATCAAAAAAAAAAATCATTTTTCCTACTTTTGGAAAAGTAGGTGGCGACTCTGAAAAAAGTTTGATGAAGAATGGAATTTGTATATGGAGAAAATGATTACACAAATGCAGGAAGTTATTGGGCCCCTCAAGTGCCTGATGATACAATTAGGAGTTTCTACAATTATGGCAGTACATATCATGCACAACAGAGCACTTATTCTCCACAGCCATCAAAGCAAGCAAGTGTTTATCTAGTCCGTCCTGGACAAAGATTGGCAAGTTATCAAGAATGTCAACGTGATCAGTGTCAAGTGCAATGTCAATGTCAATGTGATCAATGTCAAGTGCAGCACAACTCTAGCCCACTTGGAGATGTTAGTCGAAATCTCAAAAAAGGCATGCATCAAAACCAACAATCTAAAGATGATGAATATTTCAAAAATATTTTGGATGACTTTCTTGGTATAAGGAGATATAGAGGAGAATCTAGGTACTCTTTGCTTCGCAAAATGACTGATATTTGTAAGAAAATACCCATTAAATTCCCACTTAGTAGGTCTGACATGATTTTGCAGTTCATGAAAGTGTATGAGCCAAATCCAGTATATTGGCCTTAATCATACATACCAATTTATTTAGATCAACTAGTTGAATGGGCTGATATTGTAGACAGGAAAAGATATGAAGATAATTGTGACATCGTTGATGAAGACAGAGATATTGATCAAACAATGTATCCAATAAAAGATGAGACATGTGCAAGTCAGAATGACTCATGTGATAGCTTGCATGATGAAGATGAAGGTACAAGATATCTCTCTTGCATAATATATTGTGACAGGGAAAGCAGTATGTGTTATGATGGAGCCAATGGGTATTCAAATTCTGATGATGAACCTGAGGATTTTGATCTGTAGTCAAGGGATTCTTCTACCTCTTTTGAAGATTAGGATGATGAGGTAATGGGAAATGCTGATTCATTGGATAGCAAGTATACAATACCTCTAGCTGTAGTTGAAAGCCATGAAGAGTCATTTGATGATGACGAGGTTTGTAGATTTGAAAATGGTTTCCAAAAATTTTCAAGCCCATTGTATGATGAAGAGTTAAAAGAGGATTAGATAATGTTTTGCAAAGGTTTTCCCAAGAATGAATTTCAGCTATTTTCATATCCACTTGATGTTGAGAAAAGGGTATTTTTAGATGAACAAGGGGATGTGTCAAGTTATGGAATAAATGACTATGCTAGTAATGTTCCTGATTTTCCATTCTCTAATGATCTTGGGCTTCATTTTGATGATGACAAAAGTGATGAGTATGACTGTAATAATGAAAATGTGGAAACTTGGTTACTCAGCAGTGAACAAATTTCAAATTTATTAACTCTTGATTATCAGAGATATATACATAAGGGTGATCTTGAAGCTTTGTGTCCAGTTGATGGTGAAACTTTTGTAGCTGACCAAATGCATGTGTCTGGTCAAGAAGAGGTATATGATCTTGAAATTTCTAATTCATGTGAAGAAGATGTTTATTTGCATGCCAAGGATGATAGAATTCTAGATTTGATTGGTTCATATATGCTTAATATTGATGATACAAGTCATAATCCAGTGTTGTATCATAATGGTAGTGTCAAAGAGGTGCAAAAGGCTGCAGATCTATTTGTTTTAGACAATATTGATATAACATAATTTTTTGTTTCTCAAGAAAAGCACTTTGATTGTGAATTTTCAATACAGCTGAGAGAGTGTGTTATAGTACACAATAGTGAGAAAGATAATGAGGAATTTTGCATTGAATATGCATATGTTTTGTATGTTGAAGATAACAGAGATTTGCGTCATGATAATGGAGAATTTGAACTATAGAATGATGAAGGGAATTTGGGCCAAGCTGAACATGATGATTTTCTAAAAACTTGCAATAACAGTGACATAGAAGATTGCATGTGTGTCTTCAAGAGGAATCTGATGAACTCAAGACAAAACCAGGTATTTGATAGGGGAAAGTATGGTTTGAGTTTCAGATTGTAACAGCTTAGAACAGGTCAAGTGAAACATAGAGGATTTAGGGTTGCCTGTGCATGGACCATTCTTAATGGTTCTCTTTAAAATTATTTTCCATGCATAGTAGTTTAGGGTTTTGCTCGTCTCCATCTTTCATTCCATCATGCTATTTTCCCATTTCCATTTTTCTCTTTTTGTGTTTGGTCTGCTCACCCAAAGATTTTGGATCCTTGCAATGATCTCACTATCATTCATCCCCAGATGGAGCCACTGTTGGAACTATAAAAATATGATGTTTTCACATGTTGGTTTTACTCATAAACTTCCAGATTTGGTCCTATCATGTGCAAATTTCACCCATATTTTTTCCATATTGCCCCATAGAATCCATTGAGTCATGCATTTTTACATTTTGGTTCCTATCGGTGTGAGAATACCATTGTCTCCCTGACCCATTGTGCATTTTCTGCTAACATGAGTTTGTGTTGCCTTTTGACAAGACTCATTTGGTGTCATAGTGATCAAAATTTTCTTGTAGGCACCATTCAGCAGGATCTCTTCACGATCTCGATGACGAGGGATGATTCACATTTTGGCATGAGTCTGGTTGTCGATTTAATGTTTCATTGAGTGCTTTATGTCTCGGCGACTGGCTTGAATGAGGCTACATTGACATGAGTTGCAGTGTCAGTACAATGTCCTAGCGAATTCTTGGGGTCTCACTAACAAACACATTAATGTTCGCTTCGGCCTAACATGTTGCTTTTGGTGCAAAGTCATAGCGATTTCATTTTGTCACACCAATCGGCAACTAAAGGAACAAATCGATGAGAGATAAGGTTCTTGATAAGAAGTCTTGGCGAGTGAGCTTCGGTCTCGCCGATGGAAAACAAAAGGTCTCTGTCGGTATGTGTATTGAATTCTCTTGGCGATATCATGTGTGTTCGGGGTGCTTCGGTATGACATAATGTAATCTCCAAGAGGTCTCCCCAACATTGATGTGTCTCACCGATACACATGATGAAAAGGTTACATTGGCAAGAGTTGAAGTTTGCGGCATGTGGTCTTGGTGAGTTTGGATTGTCTTACCCACCGGCAACTAAGTGAATACTTCAATAAGACTTATGGGCTTCATTGTAAAGTATTGGTGAGCCCATTGGGTCTTGCCAACAAGTCTTATGAGTGACTTTCAATGAGATGTTGGCTTTGTCTTGGCGACCTAAGGATAAAGGGACGCGATATCGGTGAGATGGGGTTTTTGATAAGAGGTCTCGGTGAGTAACCTTTGGTCTCGCCGATGGAAACCAAAAAGGTCTTTGTCAACATGAGAATTGTTTTGTCTCAGCGACACTCATTATGAATGAAGATTTTCAAGGAAAGGTAATGAAATCTGCAAGAGGTCTCTTCAATACCATTATGTTATAGTGACAGTGAATGAAACAAAGGTGATGGTCGGTAAGAAAATACTCGTATCTCAGTGACTGGTAAATACAGCAAGGAAATACATATCGGTAACACTTGGGGTGGTCTACGAGAGGTTTCCCCAATATCACAGGGCTATAGTGAAACACAAAGGGGACAAAAGGATAGTTCTTGACTTTGGCATAGTGAACAAATGGTCACGATGAAAGCGAACAACACAAACAACAGAGGAACACGGTATGACTAATGATTGATGATTGAATTGACTTCGGCATGCTTTCTGGTTGTCTCAGCAACTTTTCCATTGGTGATTAATAAAGATTCAAACACTATGGGCCGCCATATGAGAATTTCTAAAATACCATTGCAGGCTGACATGAAATTTTCCCAAATATTACAGTTGGTCGACATGAATTTGAAGTGATATGTTTCTTGATGCTGGTGTATAAATATGCACTCCCGATTGTAATTGAGATATGAGATCTTAGATAGAGACAGTAGTTAGAGATGGATACAGTAGAATGAATTTCTCAGTAGAGGCTATGTTGCATGTTTTCAAATGGCAATTTCAATGAAATTCAGCTAGTGTGGTAGTTTATTTTTGGTGTCAATTGTTTGTTGAATTTATTGAAAAGTATTGCTAAGTTGTCTCCAAGTTGATTCTTTTTGGTTGTTTAAATTGATATAACAAGCTTATTTTCAGTTTATCAATGCACATTTGTTATATCTGTGTGGTTAATTAACTGGTTCTCTCAAGAAGAGATTAAATCCTTTTAGTTAATCACAGTAATCAGGGAGAATCATCTAGATTATTAAAGTAGAGATTAGTAGTCATAATCTTGCATGTTTATACAAGTTGTAAACAAAACATATGCTAGCAATTTGATTTTCTTCCATAATAAGTTGCCCACTTCTATTTCATTTGACTCCGCATACCCAACAAGGCACTGGTCTCTGCAATTTCATCATTTGGATTCATTCAGTTTCTTTACATCTATTTTACATTTGTTAATTGAGCACTCTAGGATTTAGATCAGAAGATTGCTATTGCTATCAGGTTTGATTTCATTTCTTCACTACTATCTCCCATTATGGACAATTCACTGCAAGAAGGATAATTATAAGTACATAAAGTTTTCTTTATTCAGTAAGGTACACCCACCTAGGTTTAGCAGCACCTGAAGAGTATAAGGTTGAATTCTTTCAACCTTGTCTGTTACCCTAAAATGTATCAAGAGATTGGCATCCTTTTGAGGTATCTTTACCTGCATTTTTGAGAGCTAACAAGATGACTGCAAAGCAGAAATATTTCTCCCAATCCATGAGCAACTAACTCTGCCAAAATAGTTCACACATCGGTGAACAAAAATTTTGCACTCCATCAAACTAGAAGCTATAGATCAATATATAGCACCATTAGATTATCAACAACTTAGATTCAGATCTACACAAGCATAGGATCATCATAGGAGAAACATGGAGCACATACCAGAGCAAATTATGAACACATACATAACTCTGACCTGACTCTTTATTAATTTTTTCAAAAGCACTTGGAAACCCATCATTTCAACACACCTACAACATCATAGACATAGCTCCATGTACTCACAACATCTCAACGACATCTCAACTATACATGCATAATCTGCAACATACTGAACTATGTTGACATCAATTGCAACATTAATGACAACACCACCAACATTGCTCATACTTGCAGCAATCTCCCCCTTTTTCATTGATGGCAACACATGATGTGAAAATCCATTAAATACAACAACCTACAGAATATTTTGGGATAACTATTTTTCTTCCTTTTCTTACTATTGTTCACATGGCTTTCTCTCCCCCTTTGACATCAATGGAAAAGATCAAAAACTTTGATTTCTCCCCCTTAGGAGTGCACCCATTTAACTCATACTATAACAATGAAAGACTTTTCTACTCCCCCTACAAAGTAGACCCATTCATCAATCTAGATATATGAAGAATCTATGAATTCACTGGACTGATGCACCTTCATGTGCACCTATTTTGAAGGGTCAATGACCCCCAATCTCTCCCTAAGATACTCAAAATTATCCTTCGGAGGATCCTTAGTAAATATATCTACAATTTTTTCCTTTGTTGTCACATACTCCAGCCTAACTTCATTCTCCAACACCTTTTCTCTTAGGAAAATATGATAGATATGTGTTTTGTTCTTGAATGCATCACCAAATTCTTTGAAATGTTTATAGCACTTGTGTTGTCACAAAAAATAGGAATAGGCTCATTGAACATATCACTCCAATGTCTTTTAGAGTTTGCTTCATCCACAAGTCCTATGTGCAACAAGATGTTGCAACAATATATTCTTCCTTTGTAGTGGATAAAAACACCAAGTCCTATTTATTAATCAACCAAGAAACCAATCTTCTACCAAGAAAGAAAGCACCTCCACTGGTACTCTTCCAGTGATCCACAAAACCAACCCAATCTACATCGATATAAGCACTCAAGGTGAAATCAACGCCCTTAGGATACCATAAGCCATAATCCAGTGTACCTTTAAGATATCTAAATATCCTTTTTATTGCTGTAACATGTGCCTCTTTAGGATCTTCTTGAAATATAGCAACTAAACATATTGCATGCATAATATCCAATTTGGTAGTAGTAAGATACAACAACCCACTAATCATAGATATATATTTGCTCTAATAAGATTTAGAAAATTTATTATATTTACTTAGCTTACATCTAGTTACCATAGGAGTACTAATCAGTTTGGAGTGATCCATTCCAAACTTCTTTAATAGTTCTTTTACATACTTACATTGTGAAATAAGTATCCCTTTATTAATTTGATTTACTTGAAGACCAAGAAATAAATTCAACTCACCAATCATGGACATTTCAAATTCTTTTTTCATTTCTTTTACAAATCTTTTACACATGCCTTCATTTCCACCAAAGATGATATCATCAACATATACTACTACTGTCAACATTTTGTTACCTTGCACTTTGAAGTAAATATTGTTGTTAGTGAAGCCTTTGCTAAAACCTTTCTTTTTCAGGTATCTATCCAATCTTGCATACCAAGCTCTAGGAGCTTGCTTCAGTCCATACAATGCCTTCTTCAACTTACAAACCATATTTGGTTTGTCAGATAACTAAAATCCTTTAGGTTGTTCTATGTGTAATTCTTCCTCCAATTTAACATTCAGAAATGCTAACTTGACATCCATATGATATACTTTGAAATCCTTGTGGGAAGAAAATGCCAGAAACATCCTAATAGCTTGCATTCTAGCCACAAGTGAAAATGTTTCTTCAAATTCCATGCCTTCAACTTGTGAGTATCCCTTGCATACAAGTCTTGATTTATTTCTTATAACTTCGCCATTTTCATTCAACTTATTCTGTAACACCCATTTTGAACCAATTACATTCTTATTCACAGGTCTAAGAACTAATTTCCATGTCTGATTCTTTTCTATTTGCTACAACTCTTTTTTCATAGCTCTAACCCAACTCTCATTTTCACATGCTTCACACATAGATTTAGGTTCTATGTTGGAGAGTAAACATAGATTTACCTTAGCTGCTACTTTACTTCTTGTATTCACACCTTCACTCTTATCTCCAATAATATGTTCCTTCGGATGATTCTTCTGCACATACTTAGGATTCTTAAGAGTAGGTTCTGGGATTTCTTCTTCTTCTTCTTCCTTCTCCTTATTCTCTTCAAGTACTTTTCCACAGATAGGATCATCAGGATCAACTTGACATATCTCAATAGGTCTGTACATTTCCTCATCAACTCTCACATTAGCACTCTCAAAAATCTTCCTCAATATTTTATTGAAGCATCTATATTCTTTGTTAGTAGTAGAGAACCTAAGAAAAATCCTTTCATCACATCTAGCATCAAACTTTCCAAGATTTTCATCATCTCTTTTAATGTAACATTTGCTTCCAAATACCTTAAAGTACTTCATAGTAGGAATCTTACCAGTCCATAACTCAAAAGGATTCTTTGTGTTGTTGCCTCTAATCTGAACTCTATTAAGAACATAAACAGTAGTGTGTATTACCTCTCTCTAGTAGACATTCGGTACATTTGATTCTTTCATCATGGTTCTTGAAGCTTCCTGCACCGTCCAATTTTTTCTCTCAACTACCCCATTCTATTGAGGAGTTCTAAGAGAAGAAAATTGTCCTTTTATTCCATGTTGTTCACAAAATGTATTAAATTCACTAGAAGTGGATTCTCCACCTCTATCAGATGGGTATGTTGAGGATCATGATGGGCCAAAAAGTGGCGATATGATGGGTATTTGTAGGGTATGTGGCTGATGACTTTTTTTTAACCCAAAATTGATGAAATGAAAAGGGTTTTTAAAGGATATTCTCATCTTTCCACCAATATAAATTATGCTATACTTTGAATTTAATAAATAATTATTATTCATTTTCTATTTGAATTATGACTAAAGTCCCAATTGATAGGCTGATTGAAAAACATCTATAGCTTTCAAATGGTATCACATTTTTTGAATCTAAAACATGTGTCACATTATATGGTTCACATACTATAGGATTAAAAAAAGAAAAAATAAATTTCATGAAGTTTTGACCAAGTTAAGGTGGTTAGACATACGAGTTTTTATATTTTTAAAAAGTTGTAATAAAAAAATCATAATTAATTATTTACTTGGAAAAAAATTACAAAAAAATATGCATCACATCCTTACATGAGTCCTCTACTTATATAAAAAATATTATCATTTTATTGTGGTTAGGGTGGTCAGATAGACACCTACTTCTTATTTTTTCCCCAAATTAAACTACTACATTGAAATTTCAAATTTTCACCAAATAGAGTTTTTTTGTTAAATAAACCTAGTAGTTTAGAAACTACATTCAATTTTCTATAGATTCTATTCTTACATATTTTTGAAATAATATAGATAACTTATTCAAATTTTTACATCAAGTTTCCTAATTCTGATTTTTCTAAATTTTTTACCACTTAAGGGCCTGTTTTTTCCATGATGATCCAGCACATACCGAGATCTCAAACATTTGATTCTCACGTTCACTTCATTTTCCACTCTTGCTTTGAACACTTTAAACCTATCCATAGCCTAAGTCTTCTCTCTAAGAAAATAAATCCATGCCATTCGAGTATAATCATCAATAAGGAGCATGAAATACCTGTCATCATTTAGGCTTCCTATTCTAGTCAGACCATAGAGGTCAATATGAATTAATTATAGCATTCTAGTAGTAGATTGATCTTTTCCCTTAAAATTGCTTCTTGTTTGTTTCCCCAACTAATTTTTTTTGCAAATAGTATTAGTAGGCCTTGTGATTCTAGGAAGACCTCAGACAACATCTCTTGAATTGATCCTAACTAGATTATCAAATTTTACATGTCTCATCCTTTGGTGCCACAACCAACTTTCATTGACTTGAGATACAAGGCACTGACCATCAACGCCCTTAAGTTGATAGATGTTTCCATGAGTTCTCCTTCCTGTAGTAACCATATCTTTGGATCCTTTTCTGATTTTGCAAGTATTATTCTGAAACAAAAGTTTAAAACCATTGCTACAAATATTTCCAACACTCAAAAGGTTATGCCTCAAACCCTTTACATAATATACATTATTAGTGTTGTGAATTCAATCAAAACGAATTGAACCTTTTCCAACAATATTTGTTCCTAAATCATCACCAAACATGACCAAACCACCATCATATTTTTCAGGTTTAGTAAACTTAATTTTATCTTTGATCATGTGATTAGAGCATCCACTATCAATCACCCTGTAGTATTCATCATGTCTAGCATGAAAGGAATTGACCAAAGCACCTTCCATCTCACTCTTTTTGTTCTCATGAGCATTCTTTCTTGCACATTTTCTAGGGTTAGCATACACTAATTTATTCTCCAAAAATTTAAGCATTTATTATCATCACCCTCATAATAATATTCATTATCAGAGATTTCAACTTCTTCTTTAACATAATACAACTTCTTATATTTCTTACCCTTTCTATCCTTGTCTTTGTGATCCTTTTTATTCTTATGTACAACTCTATTCAAACATCTAGAAGCATAATGACCAATATTACCACAGCTAAAACATTTAAAGGGAAACATACCTTTATACTTACTGGTACCTTTCTTCAACTTCCTAGTAAAATTCACTTCCAACTCATCAGAACCATCATTATCTAGATCATCCTCAGTCTTTGTTGCTTTAAATTTTGTCTCTATCTTTTCCTCCTTCTTTCCAAACTTTCTCATTTCAGATGTATTCAAGGTGCCAAATAGACCTTCTTTAGTGTATTTCTTTTGATCATACATTTCTTCAATAACTAAGATCTTATCAATGTAAAAATCCAATAGGGTTATTAGGATATTCTCAATTATATCTTCATTAGTCATTTTACCCCCTTGATTCCTAACATCATTTGCTGCAAGTTCAACCCTTTAGAAATAGCTTGCAAAATATTCACCTTCTTCCATTTTTCAGATTCTCATATCTGTACTTTGTCATTAGCTTCTTTGTCAGTTTCACTCTATCATTTCCTTCATAAAGATCTTCCAACTTCTTCCAAACTTCATGAGCAGTGCCCAAAGAAAGAACCTTAGTTTGCTTAGTTTTAGACAGAGCACTGAAAATAGAATACCTCGCCTTCTCATTCTCCTCATAAGCAAAAAACTTGTCTACAGTAGTAAGACCACCCGTCGGAGCTATATACTTTGTCTCAACAGCCTTCCAGGTCTTGTAACCAAGAGAGATAATATATCCTCTCATCCGCACTTTCCAGCCATTGTAATTAGATCCATTGAACATAGGGATCCCCAACTTATGCACCATTGGATCTTCCTTAAGCAGTTAAGCTCTACACCATGGAACTAAAGCTCTAATACCAATTGTTAAAAGGTGCAGGACAATTGAGAGTGGGGGGTGAATCAGTTACCAAAATTAAACACAAAACTTCAACACTTATTAACTTCACAACCACATTGTTTTGTTATTAAGTATGAACATGAAATGTAAATAGCATAAACTAAAATCAACATAATGAACACCAAATTTTACATGGAAAACCCAATGAGGGAAAAACCATGGTGAGGATTAACATAATATTAAGAGATTTCAAAACTAAATAAAAAGGCTCACTGCCAAGGGCTCACTACCCAGAAGAGAACTCATTGTCTAGATACAAAGGCTCACTACCTACAGAAAGGGATCACTATCCAATAGGGAGGCTCACTTCCTATTGATACAAAATAAAAAAAAGATCCACCATAATAATTTACACACATCCGCAACCTTGATCAAAAGATTGCAGAAACCTTCAGCTCACTTCCTTCAGGAATCTAACACAATGAAGTATTGTTGCCTCAACTCACTTTCACACACTTTTGCTCTTATATTTGTGGCTTAATTTGTTACTTTGTATCATTTAATCCTTCAAAACTCAACTTGCATATATACCATCTTCAACCTTAGAAACTTTCTCCAAGGTCAGCCACATAAGCTTCATTTCATAAATTCAAATTAGATTGGAAACTCAACATTTCCACAGTGGAAAGGAATGAGATTGAACCAATAAAATACTTAACCAAGACCAGAAATAATGTCTCGGATCAACCACATGCTTCCTTAATTAAATTTTATGCTTCATATGAAGTGTAAACACTAGGTTGGCCAAACCTAATGAAAACACAAATAAACATTGATGTACATGATTTCAAACAAGAAGATAACATGAGGATGATGCAACATGCTTCATTATGCATGAGAACACATCTACAAGAAGTGCAACAACCTTCGAACACCAAATTCCTTCCATCAGTCCATCTAGATTGTGCAAGAACATACAAGAACTCTAAAAATTCACTTCCAGATCATTAAACCACAAGAATATTTTCCATAACCCAGAGAACACCATTATAAGACACATTCCAAATTTGTAAGATCTGAAAAAGAACAATGAAGGACTTCAGAGTAGAAACATTTATCCCAATCCACATATAGCTATGTCAGAACGGTTCACACACTAGTGAACACAACATTCACACTCCATCAAACTAGAAGCTATAGATCAATATATATCACCATCAGATTATCAACAACTCTTCAGATTAGCACAAGCATAGGATCAATACAAGAGAAATGCAAAGAACATACTGAAGCACATTCTGAACACATACATAACTCTGACTTCACTCTTTATTAATTTTCTCAAAAGCACTCAAAAACCTATCATTTCAGCACATCTGCAACATCATAAATATAGCTCTGTATACTCACAACATCTCAACTATACATACACAATCTTCAACATACTGAACTATGTTGATGTCAATGACAACACCACAAAAATTTCTCATACTTGCAATGAAAGGCCACTCCCACGCAATCTAAAGAGTCAAGAGCATCAAGCACTATGCCTTAGGCACCCCTGTCCCCACCATAAAATTTAATTTGTATTGATTCACCTTCAAGGGAACCCTCCCCTAAAAGGAGAAAAATTGACACAACTGGACTTGTGGATTAACATTTGGATTCTTATGATGAAGTGGTTGTGACCATAGATGATATTGAGAAACACATGCTATCTCAATAGAAGGAGAATGATCTACCAACTTCAGAAAACAAGGTCACCAAAGCAGATTTGACAAGAGTTGACAATGCAAATGATGTCAAGGATGAGGCTTGTAAGAATTTTATGGATGATGAAACTTTTTTTTTATTAGATAAGCAGGGGAAGGGCCTTGGTCCCTTACAAAATAAAAAACAAAGCCAAATAGCTCAAAAAAATAGACTGGCCAAACACAACCAACTAGAGAGAAACAACCTATGAGAAAAATAGATAGTGTGAAACTGTTGACAAAACAACACTTGAACCAAGTTAAGCCTCTAAGGGCATGTTAAATGAAACCATGACCTTTTTAGAAAATAATTTCTTCTTTCTGTGAACCATTTCCCAAGGAGAATCAGAAACTTTTGTTAAATATAATGTTTTTAAAGAATTTGTATGGAAAATAGAGAGCAATGAGTATTAGAGGAGGTTGAATTAGGAAATGGCTAAATTCCCTGAGCAACCAAGAGAGAAGATATAAAAAATATTGGTTCTTAAATAAAAACTGGGAAAAAGGAAATGACCCCTCATGAGGGAAAACAAATTGTAAGAAATAGTGGCATTCTCCTATTGCTTGAGTCAGATATATCATCTTCTATAGCCCTTGATACAATGAGAAAACATGATTCTCAAGTATTTTCCACTAGAGATGAGTAATAATGTGCACTACAATGATCAACATTTATCCCTAAGTGGGATAGTCTAGCTATTTGGGCACTTGCACACCAAATACAAATAATCCCACAGTTGTAGAGCATGCCACTAATTTAAGAGGGGGCCTAATAATAAAAAGAGCTTCAAACACTTCATTAGTTGAAGTAGCCACATTGGCTATAAATGTTGCTATATTTAGTAAGGAAATAGTTGAATAACTACAAATTTATGATAAGGAAAATAAGAAATATAATGATTTGTTTATTGAGTACAATAAGGATAGGCAAAAGATTGTAGAACTATAATTAATGGTTGAGATGTAGAATTAGTAGCCTCAGATGTAACAAGTACAACCAACAACTCCTTCCCCTTCTTCACCACCACCTCCCCCACCTCAATCTATAGAATTGGTTGTTAATGATGATAGACCATTGGTTCCAAGAACTTCTACTACTCCACCTAGATCAAGGATCAATAGAAAGGATTTGATTAAAGAGTTGAAAGCCTATACAAAGATAT
>VDFB02075321.1:293271153-293410493 GCA_007258455.2 Sequoia sempervirens
TTTATTTCTTATAACTTCGTCATTTTCATTCAACTTATTATGTAACACCCATTTTGAACCAATTGCATTCTTATTCATAGGTCTAAGAACTAATTCCCATGTCTGATTCTTTTCTATTTGCTACAACTCTTTTTTCATAGCTCTAACCCAACTCTCATTTTCACATGCTTCACACACAGATTTAGGTTCTATTTTGGAGAGTAAACATAGATTTACCTTAGCTACTACTTTACTTCTTGTATTCACACCTTCACTCTTATCTCCAATTATATGTTCCTTTAGATGATTCTTTTGCACATACTTAGGATTCTTAACAGTAGGTTCTAGGATTTCTTCTTCTTCTTCAATATGTTCTTCTTCTTCTTCTTCTTCCTTCTCCTTATTCTCTTCAATTACTTGTCCACAGATAGGATCATCAAGATCAACTTGACATATCTCAATAGGTTTGTGCATTTCCTCATCAACTCTCACATTAGCACTCTAAAAAATCTTCCTCAATATTTTATTGAAGCATCTATATTCTTTGCTAGTAGTAGAGAACCTATGAAAAATCCTTTCATCACATCTAGCATCAAACTTTCCAATATTTTCATCATCTCTTTTAATGTAACATCTGCTTCCAAATACCTTAAAGTACTTCATAGTAGGAGTCTTACCAGTCCATAACTCAAAATGAGTCTTTGTGTTGTTGCCTCTAATTTGAACTCTATTAAGAACATAAATAGTAGTGTGTATTACCTCTCTCCAGTACACATTCGGTACATTTGATTCTTTCATCATGGTTCTTGAAGCTTCCTGCACCATCCAATTTTTCTTCTCAACTACCCCATTCTATTGAGGAGCTCTAAGAGAAGAAAAATGTTTTTTATGCCATGTTGTTCACAAAATGTATTAAATTCACTAGAAGTGGATTCTCCACCTCTATCAGATCTCAAACATTTGATTCTCAGGTTCACTTCATTTTCCACTCTTGCTTTGGACACTTTAAACCTATCCAAAGCCTAATTCTTCTCTCTAAGAAAATAAATCCATGCCATTTGAGTATAATCATCAATAAGGAGCATGAAATACCTATTAGCACTTAGGCTTCCTATTCTAGTCGGACCATAGAGGTCAATATGAATTAATTATAGCATTCTAGTAGTAGATTGATCTTTTCCCTTAAAACTACTTCTTGTTTGTTTCCCCAACTCACAAATTTTGTAAATAGTATTAGTAGGATTTGTGATTCTAGGCAGACCTCAGACAACATCTCTTGAATTGATCCTAACTAGATTATCAATGTTTACATGTCTCATCCTTTGGTGCCACAACCAACTTTCATTGACTTGAGATACAAGGCACTGACCATCAACGCCCTTAAGTTGATAGATGTTTCCATGAGTTCTCCTTCCTGTAGTAACCATATCTTTGGATCCTTTTCTGATTTTGCAAGTATTATTCTAAAACAAAGTTTAAAACCATTGCTTCAAATATTTCCAGCACTCAAAAGGTTATGCCTCAAACCCTTTACATAATATACATTATCAATGATGTGAATTCCATCAAAACTAATTGAACCTTTTCCAATAATATTTGTTCCTAAATCATCACCAAACATGACCAAACCACCATCATATTTTTCAGGTTTAGTAAACTTAATTTTATCTTTGATCATGTGATTAGAGCATCCACTGTCAATCACCCTGTAGTATTCATCTTGTCTAGCATGAAAGGAAGTGACCAAAGTACCTTCCATGTCACTCTTTTTGTTCTCCAGAGCATTCTTTCTTGCACATTTTCTAGGGTTAGCATACACTAATTTATATTCCAAAAATTTAAGCATTTATTATCATCACCTTCATAATAATATTCATTATCAGAGATTTCAACTTATTCTTTAACATAATACAACTTCTTATATTTCTTACCCTTTCTATCCTTGTCTTTGTGATCCTTTTTCTTCTTATGTACAACTCTATTCAAACATCTTGAAGCATAATGACCAATATTACCACAACTAAAACATTTAAAGGGAAACATACCTTTATACTTACTGGTACCTTTCTTCAACTTCTTGGTAAAATTCGCTTCCAACTCATCAGAACCATCATTATCTAGATCATCCTCAGTCTTTGTTGCTTTAAATTTTGTCTCCATCTTTTCCTCCTTTCCAAACTTTCTCATTTCAAATGTGGTCAAGGTGCCAAATAGATCTTCTTTAGTGTATTTCTTTTGATCATACATTTCTTCAATAACTAATATCTTATCAGTGTAAAAATCTAGTAGGGTTATTAGGATATTCTAAATTATATCTTCATTAGTCATTTTACCCCCTTGATTCCTAACATCATTTACTGCAAGTTCAGCCCTCTAGAAATAGCTTGCAAAATATTCACCTTCTTCCATTTTTCAAATTCTCATATCTGCACTTTTTCATTAGATTCTTTTTCAGTTTCACTCTATCATTTCCTTCATAAAGATCTTCCAACTTCTTCCAAACTTCATGAGAAGTGCCCAAAGAAAGAACCTTAGTTTGCTTAGTTTTAGATAGACCACTGAAAAATAGAATACCTCACCTTCTCATTCTCTTCATAAGCAAAAAACTCGTCTATAGTAGTAAGACCACCCGTCGGAGCTAGATACTTTGTCTCAACAGCCTTCCAGGTCTTGTAACCAAGAGAGATAATATATCCTCTCATCCGCACTTTCCAGTCATTGTAATTAGATCCATTGAACATAGGGATCCCCAACTTATGCACCATTGGATCTTCCTTAAGCAGTTACACCATGAACCAAAGCTCTAATACCAATTGTTAAAAGGTGTAGGACAATTGAGAGGGGGGGTGAATTAGTTACCAAAATGAAACACAAAACTTCGACACTTATTAACTTCACAACCACATTGTTTTGTTATTAAGTATGAACATGAAATGTAGATAACATAAACTAAAATCAACACAATGAACACCAAATTTTACATGGAAAACCTAGTGAGGGAAAAACCATGGTGAGGATTAATATTAAGAGATATCATACCAAAACTAAATAAAAAGGCTCACTGCCAAGGGCTCCCTACCAAGAAGAGAACTCATTGTCTAGATTCAAAGGCTCACTACCTACAGAAAGGGCTCATTGTCCAATAGGGAGGCTCACTGACTATTGATACAAAATAAAAAAAAAGATCCACCATAATAATTTACACACATCCACAACCTTGATCAAAAGATTACAGAAACCTTCAGCTCACTTCCTTTAGGAATGTAACACAATGAAATACTATTTCCTCAAATCACTTTCACAGACTTCTACTCTTATATTTGTGGCTTAATTTGTTACTTTGTATCATTTAATTCTTCAAAACTCAACTTGCATATATACCATCTTCAACCTTAGATACTTTCTCCAAGGTCATCCACATAAGCTTCATTTCATAAATTCAAATTTGATCGGAAACTCAACATTTCCATAGTGGAAATGAATGAGAGTGAACCAATAAAACAATTAACCAAGACCAAAAATAATGTCTCGAATCAACCACATGCTTCCTTAACTAAATTTTATTCTTCATATGAAGTGTAAACACTAGGTTGGCCAAACCTAATGAGAACACAAATAAACATTGATGTACATGATTTCGAACAAGAAGACAACACGAGGATGATGCAACATGCTTCATTATGCATGAGAACACATCTCAGGTTCCTTCAAATACATCTACAACAAGTGAAACAACCTTCAAACACCAAATTGCTTCCATCAGTCAATCTAGACTGTGCAAGAACATACAAGAACTCTAAAACTTTACTTCCAGATCATCAAACCACAAGAATCTTTTCTAGAACCCAGAGAACACCATTATAAGACACATTCCAAATTTGTAAGATCTAAAATAGAACAATGAAGGACTTCAGAGTAGAAAAATTTATCCCAATCCATAGATAGCTAACTATGTCAGAATGGTTCACACACTAGTGAACACAACATTCACACTCCATCAAACTAGAAGCTATAGATCAATATATATCACCATAAGATTATCAAAAAATCTTCATATTAGCACAAGCATAGGATCAATACAAGAGAAATGCAAAGCACATACTGAAGCACATTCTGAACACATACATAACTCTGACTTCACTCTTTATTAATTTTCTCAAAAGCACTCAAAAACTCATCATTTCAGCACATCTGCAAAATCATAAATATAGCTTTGTATACTCACAACATCTCAACTATACATGCACACTCTTCAACATACTGAACTATGTTGATGTCAATGACAAGATTAATGACAACACCACAAAAATTTCTCATACTTGCAATGAAAGGCCACTCGCACGCAATCTAAAGAGTCAAGAGCATCAAGCACTATGCCTTAGGCACCCCCGTCCCCACCATAAAATGTAATTTGTATTGATTCACCTTCAAGGGAACCCTCCCCTAAAAGGAGAAAAGTTGACACAATTGGACTTGTGGATTAACATTTGGATTCTTATGATGAAGTGGTTGTGACCATAGATGATATTGAGAAACACATGCTATCTCAATAGAAGGAGAATGATCTACCAACTTCAGAAAAAAAGGTCACCAAAGCAGATTTGACAAGAGTTGACAATGCAAATGATGTCAAGGATGTGGCTTGTAAGAATTTTATGGATGATGATTTTTTTTTTTATTAGATAAGTAGGGGAAGGGCCTTGGTCCCTTACAAAATAAAAAACAAAGCCAAATAGCTCAAAAAAATAGACTAGCCAAACACAACCAACCAGAAAGAAACAACCTATGAGAAAAATAGATAGTGTGAAACTGTTGATGAAACAACACTTGAACCAAGTTAAGCCTCTAAGGGCATGCTAAATGAAACCATGACCTTTTTAGACAAAAAATTCTTCTTTATGTGAACCATTTCCCAAGGAGAATCAATTTTTTTTTTAAAATGTAATGTTTTTAAAGAATTTATATGGAAAATAGAGAGCAATGAGTATTAGAGGAGGTTGAATTAGGAAATGGCTAAATTCCCTAAGCAACCAAGAGAGAAGATATCAAAAATATTGGTTCTTAAAATAAAAACTGGGAAAAAGGAAATGACCCCTCATGAGGGAAAACAAATTGTAAGAAATAGTGGCATTCTTCTATTGCTTGAGTCAGATATAGCATCTTCTATAGCCCTTGATATAGTGAGAAAACATGATTCTCAAGTATTTTCCACTAGAGATGAGTAATAATGTGCACTACAATGATCAACATTTATCCCTAAGTGGGATAGTCTAGCTATTTGGGCACTTGCACACCAAATACAAATAATCCCATAGTTGTAGAGCATGCCACTAATTTAAGAGGGGTCCTAATAATAAAAAGAGCTTCAAACACTCCAGTAATTGAAGTAGCCACATTGGCTATAAATGTTGCTATATTTAGTAAGGAAATTGTTTAATAACTATAAATGTATGATAAGGAAAATAAGAAATATAATGATTTGTTTATTGAGTACAATAATGATAGGCAAAAGATTGTAGAACTATAATTAATGGTTGAGATGTAGAATTAGTAGCCTTAGATGTAACAAGTACAACCAACAACTCCTTCCCCTTGTTCACCACCACCCACCTCAATCTATAGAATTGGTTGTTAATGATGATAGACCATTGGTTCCAAGAACTTCTACTACTCCACCTAGATCAAGGATCAATAGAAAGGATTTGATTAAAGAGTTGAAAGCCTATACAAAGATATTGGATCTCTACAAGGAACATAAGTATGAAAAGGGTTTACTTATAATGACCAATGTATTAGATAATTTGATGCAAAAAAAATAAAAAGGGTGAACAATGTACACAATAACTATTCCTTGATGATAACAACAATCAATATGTTTTAGAAGGATAGATCAGAGGTTGTCCCACTAATGCAATTGTGGGTGCCAAGGCTTAGTGAACTAGTTGGCATGATCAACAGATCAACTCATGATCCAAATAATCAAATGCATATCATCCCAATAATCAAAATGGTGAAAGGTGTAACTTATTATGAAGGAATGGTGGACCCCATAGAAAAGAGAATAAGGGAAGTGCTCCAAGAATTTGATGAAAGTGACCTTGACCTTTTGTCAAAAATTTAAGAAAATAATCAAGGAGTAAAAACATATGAGTATTGGATATCTCAAATGGAGAATTTTGTTTCTATTCAAGCTCTTCTCATTTGTGAGGACAATTTTGTTGATATTGATTTAATGAAGAGTGACATAGATAAATTGTGTTTTACTATCAGAGTTTTAGAATATTTTTACAAAGAAGCAAATCAAGTAGTGAAGAGGTATGACTCATATAGAAATAATTTGGATGATTTTATGGCATTAAAATGGCTATCAAATCTAGAGTATGATTCCTAGGATAAGAAATATAATGAATTACCTGATTTATATTATTTTCAAGATGATTTCAAGTTTTTTTTGTCTTTCATGCTTTCTAAGTGTTTCCAACATCTACAACAACATCTACAAAAGGGATTTTTGTCTTCTAGTGCCTCAAAATCCTTGTCCTACCTGCCAATTCAATTTCTCAAGCCTTCAACAACAAAGAATAAAGAAAGGAGTAGCAAAGACATCATCTATCAACATTAAACACTTTTTGAAGGACAAAGATTGTTACAAGTAAATATAACTGTATTTTTCCTATGAATATTCTATCCACAATCAATTGTGCCCATTTAAAAAAAATGTAATTTATAGTGTCAAATGAAAATGTGACATGTGTACTTGGCTTGAGGATTGTTTCTCCCTTGTCTTATAAAAGGGAATTCAAGGCCATTTACATAAAATTTTTAGAGAGTTTTGTAGTGTAAAACATAGAGAATTGAATTTGAATCTCATTTTAGGTTATTTAGTCTAAGTTTTTGTAATTTCCAGGATTTTATAATTGTACTAGTATTTTTTTAATATAATGGTACAAATTTGAAGGAAATTGTCTCCTATTGTATTATTTTCATAGATTATGAATGAAATTGATCAAAGATTATTCAAATTGGTTTCCATTGTCTTTCTTTTGGATGTATGTTTCTGTTAATTCTCTTGTTTAAATAATGCATTAAATTCTTTAATGGAGATGTAGGTTTGTGGGAATGTACACAATTTTTTGATAAGTAGAGTTGGTTAAGAATTTTGAGTACAATAGTGTAACACATTATTGTGATGCTCTATAGTGATTAGGTGAAATACTATTGTGTAACTCCAATTGCATTAGTTTTGAATTTGTACCCTAGATTAAGGCACCAATTTTGAATTTGTGCCTAAGTTGTAGCTCTAAGGTCACTCAATTTAAAGAACAATTACAAAGTTTCATTTTAGTTATGCTAATTTCTGGAAGTTTCATGTAATTTCATGTTCTCTCTTTTTAAATTTTTGAAAGCTTAAAGGATTTTTCCAAATCTTTCTATTTCTACATTTATCAAGCTAATTAAGTGAGAACATATTTATTGTTTATAGTGTATCAAATAATTTATCATAGAAGGTCTTAAATACACTGCTAGGGATCACCCTCCTAGGTTTTGCAAAGCCAAAAGTATAGAGGGACTGTTATTTTAACTTTCCCCTATTCGTTGGTCAATGCCTCCAAATAACTAACCATTGGAAATAGAAAATCCATAGGTTATTTGTGAGATTTGGTTGGCAATTAAAATAACAAGTAGATTGGTGACTCTACTAGAGATAATACTAGTTTATATCTCTAGTTCGAGATCATTTATAGTCAAAGTCACAAAATTTCAAAGTTCTACATCCTTTCAAGAATGAATTTCTAAAGTGTCTCATCATTTGTCAACCTAAAGTCTATTGTTCAAAGTTTCTGCTCAAGTTGGTATATTTATGTGAATTGACTTACAATCTATCATCTATTTAGTATAGTTTCTCTTTGTACTTACAAAACCACTCAAAATAATTACAAAATATTTTCAAATTCTAATTAATTTGGGTGATGAGTCTGAGTCTCTTGTGCCAGTGTACTAATAATTTCAAAGAAAGTGAGAAGAAAGGAGGTCAGAAGTTGTAGGCACAATGAGAGCAATCAAAGGACATTTCAAGAAAAATATGGAAGATGAACTACCAAAAAACACTCAACAGTCTTGGAGTTTAAGAAGAGTGTAGAAACAAGTAAGTTTATTACTCCTCCTCCATTAGGATCTAGATGTACTCTTGCCAACATTGATGATAATTTGAAAGTCATATGAATTTGTTATTCCTGCTACAAATAAGGAGAATTCAATTTTATGAGAGCTTGTTGAAGGAGAGAAATCCCATTTAGATTACCTAGTTGGTAAAAAATTATAGAAGAAAAAGTTCTAGGAATATCATTTTGATGCTAAATTGGCATCTAGAAGGTAAATCTTGGGGAACCAAATACATTTAATCCTATGAATTATGATTTTCTAGGTAGATCTATTATTAAATTACTTACCCTTTCTTTCCACATGAATGTTTCAAACCTTATGGATAGTACCCTTGAACACTTAGATTTTGATATTATCTTGCCAACTAAGGATGAGTTGTGGCAAGATGTCATGGGACTCCAAGCGGAGGCTCAGAGTATTCAACATTTGAGGATCGAGCAAGCAAAGGAGACGGAAGAGAAAATAAAAAAATGATATGTACAAGAGAGATCGACTAAAAATAAGAGTTAAACAAATGGATTTTCTCATTCAAGAGGAGCCCTTTTTTGCTCCTATTTCTTCTTGTGGCCTTGTTCTTACTCCCACCTTTTGTGGTAATGTTTTAAATGTTCCTATAGGAAATCCCCTACCAACACTTGGACTAGCTTTGTCATCACTAGTTTTGTTTCCATAATTTCTACTACAAATGTACCATCCCAGCCCATTGATAAAAGAAAACAACCTTTTAAACCTTCCAAATGGGTGACTATAAATGAAGGTGCATCATATTAAAATATTTATACATCATCAACAATTGACCCATTAGATCTCTAGATATAGAGGGAAAATGAAAATTTTTAGAAGGAATTGGAGAGAGTAGAGATATTGGTTGTAAATGCATAATTGCAAAGAAAAATTGTATTCCTATAATATTCATGTTATCTTGGAGATTTTATAGCCTCTAGTTCTCAAAACCCACCTCCTTATACATCTCAAACTACCCCAAGAATTTTCCTAAACACTTTATCTCACATAATTCAATTTGTCCCCATTTTGTAACCATGAAATGTAAGTGGACTTGAACAATGATCATTGACATGTTCTGGGAAATAGAAATGCTTAGTCTAGAAGAAGTAATTCTAGTAAGCCTAAAAATTTAGGATGTAAGGAGGAGATGAAGTGATGAGAGGGAAAATAATCAAGCAAATCAGTTTACTAGAAGACCTTTGCAACTAGAAAGGTATAGGTAGTTATGATTTGATGGGAAACCTGGTTATCCTAACCCCATTCCCAATGATATAAAAAATGTATTAAGTTTACTAGGAGAAATGCAATATATGGGGAAGATCATTGAAGGATCTTTCTTAACTTGTTGGATGATTATGACATTGAAGATGAAGATATTGTCATGAAATTATTTATGTAGTCACTAGTTGAGGATGCAAGAGATTGGTATAGAGGCTTATCAGATGCTAGCATTGGCTCTTGGGAAGAATTCAAAAGGGTGTTTAGAGGACAATATGGTGACAAAATAGACCCAAGTTTCATGTTGAATGAATTCAATATTTCTAAAGGAAAGAATGAGATGGTTTTAAATTTTAAAACAAGATTTCATAAAGAAGTATTCAAAATTCCTACTTATTTAAGATCAAATGAACATTTTTTTTAGTACTCTATTGTAATTCTTTTCATTCTAAAATGAGTTATTTGTTGAGGGATAAGGATCCTCAAAATTTGAGAGAAGCTTTCAAAACTGATTTACACATTGAAAGCAATAGAAGAGCCTCAGGGAAAGTAGGAAGGAGGGAGGATGTGAAACTCCTAAAAAATACCAAGGGTCATAATGAGAAAACAACTAAAGAGGATAAGGGTATGTGTAGGATCATCATGGAAAAAATAGGCCCTTAAGTGGCAAAAAATTTAGAAAAATCAGAGTTAGGCAACTTGACATAAAAATTTGAGTAAGTTATCTATATTATTTCAAAAATATGTAAGAATAGAATCTGTAGAAAATTGAATGTAGTTTCTAAACTACTAGGTTTATTTAAAAAAAGAAAAATCTATTTGGTGAAAATTTGAAATTTCAATGCAGTAGTACTTAAATTTCAGGGAAAAAATAAGAAGTAGGTGTATGTCTGACCACCCTAACCATAATAAAATGATAATATTTTTTTATAAGATTTTAGATATAAGTAGAGGACTCATATCTGGATGTGATACATATTGTTCTGTAATTTTTTTCCAAGTAAATAATTAATTATGAATTTTTTATTACAAATTTTAAAAAATATAAAAACTCGTATGTTTGACTGCCTTAACTTGGTCAAAACTTCATGAAATTAGAATTTTATTTTTTTAATCCTATAGTATATCAAGCATAGAATGTGACGCATGTTTCAGATTCAAAAAATGTGATATCTTTTGAAAGCTATGAATGTTTTTCAATCAGACTATTAATCAGGACTTTAGTCATAATTCAAATAGAAAATGAATAATAATTATTTATTAAATTCAAAGTAAAGCATAATTTATATTGGTGGATAGCTGAGAATCTCCTTTAAAAACCCTTTTTGTTTCATCAATTTTGGGTAAAAAAAATTATCAACTACATACCCTACACATACCCATCATATCGCCACTTTTTGGCCCATCATGATCCTACACATACCCATAAGATGGATAAACTAATGAGTACTTTAAAATAATTAAATTACAAAATGGACAAGACTAAAAAGGGATTGGAAAATGAGAAGCCTAATTTTTCAAAGAAATGAAATGCCACATAGATTTCATGATCAACCTTACAACAAAAACTAGAATAATGGTAAGCTAGTCTTCAATAATTAGAAGAATGTGCAAAACAAAGAAACTCATGATCCACCTAAGAAAACATATGCTAATTTCATTGATGAGATTCCATGGTGTATAGCATGTCGGCAACCACATTCTCCACAACAATGTGTAGTGGCATATTCCTTGGAAGATGAACATAATGCATCAGGTAGTTTTGACCCATCCTAAGAGAATGATGGGGAGATAAACATGTTAACAAATAAGTTGGGTTTTGTCAATGAATATTTTTATTCAAATGAAGAGTCCAATGAAATTGATGTGGATAATCAAAGGTATAAAGATGATTCTTATCATTAGCATTATTTTTCTGATGGTGATGATAAAGAAGGTCATAATCTATGCAATCTCGAGACTGACCAACCTAATGTGAATTTGAGAAGAACATTAGATGAAGAGATTAAGGAAATAGTTACAACTGATATTAGAAATTACCATTTAAGGAACAGAGTTATAAATGGTGATCAAGGTAAAGCTAGCAACCTCTTCATCAAATAGTAGAACAAAGACAAGAAAGAGTCTCAAGCAGACAATAATATAGATGAGTCTAAAGCTAAATACAATAAAGGTGAAAAGGTGTGGGATAAGAAGATTGGAGCTGTTAATGTTCATGAACACATAGTTTCTCAAACCATAAAAGAAAAGTGTTAAAGGAAAAAGGTTGAGTAGGAAAGGAAGAATGATGAGAAAAGAAATGAAGAGAAATCTGAGGAGAAAAGGAACAAATTTATTGAACAAGGTATGACAGTACATGATATTCCTACATATAATTTTATGGATATGTTTCAACTACCATCACAAGTTAAAGTTTGTGTTCCTTTTCTTGAGATGATGAGGATAGATGAACAAAAAAACAAAAGAGATGAAGATTTCTACTCCACCTAAATTGAGTAAAAATAATTCAAAAGATGAGGAAGTTGAAGGGTAGTCAATGATATCCCTCAAGTTTTCTTGGGTACCACTATCACTACTTGTCCAAATCAAGTGGATCCATTTTATGTAACTATGATAATTGATGATAGGCTTGTGAAGAATTGCATGATAGATTCTATAGCATCATCAAACATCATGCATGTTGATATTATGAAAGATATGGGTTTGAAAATCAATAAGGCATATGGAAATGATATGCCATGGATTCTAGGGAAGTCTCAGTCATTGGAAATCAAATACGTAGATTTTAGACTTGCTACTTATCATAAAAAGGAGTTCACTGATTGTTACAATAGTAGATATTTCCCCTACATATGGAATGCTATTATCTAGAAAATGGAGTGCAATAATGGGGGGTAGTATGAAATGTGATGTCTTTTTCCACTCTTCCCATTAATGGAAAGGATATAAAAAAATTAGAGAGCCAAGGGCTCCCCATATGATTGAGGATATTATCCCTAAAGAGAGAATTCATTTTGTGGATAAAAGCATATCTAACTTTAGAATTGAAGAGTTATCTGAATAGACCTACACCATTGGAAAAATAAGTTATGGACAATTTATTTTGATGTTGCTTGTTCCAAAGAGGGGTCTAGTGTAGGAGTTATTTTCATTTCACCCAGTGGTAAGACTTATATGTTTTCATTTTCATTATTATTTGTTTGTACAAACAATGTTTCAAAATATGAGGCTTTATTGTTGGAGTTGAAGCTAGCAGAAAAAACATGGTATTCAAAAGCTAAGAATATTAGAAGACTTTGAATTGATTTTGTCCCAATCTAGATCAATATTTGTGTCAAAGAATAAAAGACTAAAATAGTATAGGAATGTTGTTTGGGACATAATATCAATGCTTGATGTTTTTGGGATAGAGTGGGTAGAGAGAAACAAGAATGCTACGGATGATTTGTTGGACAACATAGAATTGAGGCTAGATGACATAAAATTTGTAGGTATCTTAAAATTTGAGGTACAAACAAGGCCTTCTATCCCTGACAATATACAAAATTGGAAAGTGTTTAATAATGATGATGACATACTAAATTTTTTGCAGTGTGTTGACCAATATGAAATTCAAGAGATAGATTTTTGATCTTTTGTAGAGACAATTGATGGGAAGGACATTGTGTTTGGTAATGAAGTGATTTGACTTAAAACTAAAAAAATTCCCAAAGCCCTGGTTGCCCTAGAAAGAGTGTTTAATGGTTCTAATAAGAGAAACCACAAGCAAATATCCACCCATCAAGATGACCTAGAAGAGGTAAATCTAGGAGCTAAAAATACAACAAAGGTGTATCTGGGGAAAAAGATGAAACCCCAAATCAAAATAATGCTTACTGATTTACTAAGGACATATAGACATGTATTTTCTTGGTGTTATGATGATTATAAGGCCTACAAAGAAGATATTTTCCAACATGAAATACCATTGAAAGAAGATGTAAATCCATTCATACAAAAATAGAGGCTCTTTAACCCTACTTTAGCACCAAATATGCAAGAGGAACTTATAAAACAAAGAGATGGTGGGATCATAAAGCCCATCAAACATTCTACTTGGGTGTCTAATTTGGTACTAGTCAAGAAGAAGAATGGTGATATCAAATTATGCATGGATTTTAGAAATCTTAGCATATCATCATTAAAGGATAACTACCCATTTCCAAACATGGAGGAAATACTTCAAAGGGTCACTCATTGTGAACTACTATCAATGATGGATATTTTTTTTGGTTAAAACAAGTGAAAATCAAGGAGTTAGAACAATAAATGATGGATTTTTCTACTCCTTGGGGGACATACATGTATGTCAAGATTCCTTTTGGCTTGACTAATGCGGGTTCTACCTACTAGAGGGATATGGATGTATCATTTTATGATTTCATTGATATTTTCATGGTAGTGTACCAAGATGACCTTATTGCGTACTCCAAAAAAAGGAAGAACATTCTATGCAATTTGGAGAAGATGTTGATGAGAGCTGTGGAGTATGGGATATCACTCAATCCAAAGAAGTATGCCTTTGAAGTTACATAAGGAAATTTTTTGGGGGATATAGTATCCAAGGAAGGAGTGAGGATAAACCATGAAAGATTGGTTGCAATAGATAGGATACCATAGCCAAAAAGTGTGAAAGGAATCCAATCATTTTTTGGATAGGTAAACTTTTTAAGGAGGTTTGTGACTAATTTTGTAGAGATCACAAGAAAAATCTCAAAGATGTTGAAGAAAGGAGAGAAAATAGCATGTAGTGAGGAGCCAACTAAGGTTTTCACAAGCATAAAGTAGGCTATTAAGCAGGAATTGATTTTGAAGTCTCCTAACTTTTCAAAACCTTTCCAACTATTTTCCTTTGCCTTATTTCACACTATTGATGATATGATTTTACAAAAGAATGAAGAAGGATATGATCAGATTATTACCTTTTTTAGTAAATCCTTACAAATTGTTGAGTTGAAATATGATATGAATGAGAAGCAAGCTTATGCTTTTGCAAAAACAATAAACATTTTTAGGTCATACCTAGTTGGTGCAACAATTGCTACATATGTACCACTATTGTTGTCAAAGATATATTCATGCAGTAGGAAGTCACAGGAAAAAGGTGTAGATGAATAAATAGAGTGAAATAGTTCAACATTGACTCATAAATCACCAAGTTGGTCAAAGGATTAGGACTGGAAAAACTAGTGGCAAAGACTAATATAATGCAAATCATATCAATTGTTTTGAAGAGGTAGATGTGTCTCCCATTCGTGACATGCAGACTTCAAAGTGGTACAAAGATGTATTTTAATTGAAAAACATGTCATTCCTTGAGTGGATGATTGATAATAAAAAGAGAAAAGTTAAGCTATAGATCATAAAATATGTTATCATTGACAATGAGTTGTGGCAGAAAAATATTGATAGAATACTACTATAATGTATCAATGGTGAACAATCCTTGGAGATTTTAACTAGAATACATTATGGTGTTTTAGGTGGACACTACATGGCTAAAACTAATATACACAAGGTTTTAAAGGAAAGGTTTTGGTGGCTAGAACTATTTAAATATGCATAAAAAATGGTAAGGGCATGTGATGCATGTCGAAGATTCTTAGGGAAGTTGAAGTTTTTAGGAAACTTTCCCCTTAGACCAATAATAGTGTGAGAACCATTCCAACAATGGGGAATGGATTTTATTGGAGAGATTACAGAAAAATAAAATTGTGGGCACTCAAGGATTTTGGTAGCCATAGACTACTTCACAAAATGGGTTGACGTTATTCCTTCAAGGAAGGCTACTAGAAAAATAGTGGTAGAATTTTTTATGAATAACAATATAACTAGATTTGGTGTACCTAAGAAAATAATATTTGACAATTGAAGGTTCTTTAGGTCTGAAGTTTTATTCAACTTCTGTAATAAATATGGAATTTTAGTTTCTTAATCATCCCCATATCATCCACAAGGAAATGAACAACCAGAGCCCAATAATAAAAGCTTAATGAAGATCATGAAAAGGGTGATTGAAAATTAAAAAAAGGCTTGGGATTCAAAGTTGAGACAAGACCTTTGGGCTGATAGAGTAACCATCAAAAAGGAAATAAGTTAGTCTCCATTTGAACTAGTTTATATTCTTGAGGCTAGGGTGCCAACCAACAACTTGCTACAGTTGTACAAATTTATCCAAGAATATGAAAATGATATCCCAAATGATATGTATCAGAGAATTAATGATTTGGTAGAGCTAGATGAAAGAAGGGAAGCACAATAGAAAAACATGAAGATGCAACTACAAGTGAAGAATTTATATGACAAATGATCTTCTAGAAAATTTGAGATTGGAAACAAGGTGTTGATGTGAAGTTTTGAAGCTCAAGATAAAGGAAAGAATGGAAAATTTGATGCTTTATGGTTGAGCTCATATTTGATCAAAAACAATCATGAAGAAAATTCTTACTTGTTATAGAATATGGTTGGTAAACTTCTAAAATTTCCAATACATGGATGATTCCTAAAGCCATACTTCACATGAGGTATATTTATTTCGATTTACATTGTATTTAATGTATATAGGGTTTAGTTTTGCTTCTAGTTTTATCTTGGTTTGGTTTTCTTTTTCCTTTTCTACGAATCCTTTTGGTTTTGTCTCTATGTTCTAGTCTACTCCACTGAAATATTCATGGGATCTTGCTTTGTTCCTACTAAAAAAATTCTCAAAAAGAGCCATTGATATGACTTAGGAATTTATTTTGTTTTTTTGGCCATCCATTTCAAAATTTTGAGTGTTTTGATGGTTATATGAAAGCTAGAGTTTGTTTATCCGAATGTCTAGGGTTCACCATAGGGCTAAAACCCTCTTTAAACCCTAATAGTTTATCCCAATGTTACAACATGATCAATTACTTACTTAATTGTGTGAAAAATCACATGCAATTGCTAAGATTTACTTTAAAATTGCATTCCAGGGTTGCACATGTTTAAATTTTATTGCTTGCATTTACTATATTCATAGTTTTCTCTATTTTCATCAGAAATTACATCATTACCCTAAAAGCACTGTAGAAACCCTAATATTTTCCAAATTATTGTAAACATGTTGCCTCCTAAAGCACAATCCTTTTAGTTCCACCCCAAAACAAGTCATCCACGCAAACCTTCTAACCTAATTATTTTGTTCAACCAGTGAATAGGGTTGATAATAAAATAAAATTACAAGGCTCAAGAATTGATAAGGGTTTGGTTGACGTGTATTATGGGGATGGGATGTAGAGATGAAAATTTATAGCTCAAAGATTTTCAAATATTGGTATAGGAAGAGGAATGCCCCTGTCCCAAGCTACAATTGTTGGAATATATATTTGGGGAAATTGGTCATCCCAAATATATATCTTGATATTGACATACTCAAAGAAGTTATAGACAATTATGACGAGAACATCAAACTTGTAAGGACACACCAAGGTGTTGAGATGGTATGACTAGATATGCAATCAATCATTGATGTCTATAATTTGAACCCTAATACCAATAATCCCATCAACCTTGAAGAATTAAAAAGAGAATATGAGAGAAACAAAAACACCTATAAGGTTATGTTGCTACAAAGGTTCTGGGTGAAAGATAAAAACAATAAAATGGTTAGAATATCCCTTACAAACCAAGAACCTTTTTGAGTTGATGGTTTTGAGGGGTACTTTGTTAAAACCTATTATACACTCTACCAGGTTCTAGGGGTTGTTCCTTTGCAGTTGATATTAGTGGCTTTTATGTTTATGTCAACCAATATATAGAACCTGATGGCTAATGAAGAATATGAATTTTCCACATACTTGTCAAATTCCATCCACAAGGGATTGTTAACTATAAAGAAAGGAGATAATGGAGTTATGCTTTGGTGGTACTCACTTCTATGCCAAATTTTTTTGGCTTGGGGATATAAGGATTTGGGTCCATGATTGCAAATAATAATGAAATATGAAAAAGGTGTTGAACTCCCTCTCTAAATGTGGAAAAATTTGTTAGATATACTTTGCTTGTAGTCAAATGTTGTGGCATTCACAAACTTGATCGCTACAAAGCTAAAGTGTTATCTGAGAGGAGAAGTACCAAGGATTCCAAAAGAGCTACATGATTTCTTAAGACCAAAGAAAGGAGACTAATTTGGGAATAAATCAAAATTAGGGTGATGTGATTATGCATTTAGATTGCACCATTCTAAGGGTGTATGGGACTAATGTGGCCCCACATGTTTTTCCAAGATTTCTTCCATTGAGAATTTTTTTTCTTGAAGTGATGTGGCAGTTGGGATGGACTAAGGAAATTCATTTAGAATATCAAAAGAAAGGTTCTATATTCCCTTTAGTCATATTTTTTTTAGATTTTGTAGTGGGAACTGAGAGATGGAAATAGATTCTAGATTTACTCAATCCTCTCAAGATGAAACCTTGGAGGGCTAGAAATTTTAACCCTAAAGGATTCATTATTTATTTGAGAATAAGAATTAATAGGTCAAAATACTAGTATGGATTATGGTAAGGATATAATCAGAAATAGATTTGAATTGAAAGAAATTAAGGATAAAAGAGAGAAGTAGATTTTCTTCAAGAAACTTGAGAAGGAATAAAAGAAAAGGAATCCCAATTTCAAGAGAATTTATGTTGACATTGATGATCCACTTTTGATGATTGAGGCTATATTTTAGAACTCTGATCAATTTTTGGGGCAACTTAAAGAGAAAAAACATGATAAGGGGAAGGCCCCCATGATAGAGGAAATTCCAACTTACCAACCCCCAAAAAATCATGTCTTCACTAGAATACCTAAGGCTATTGTGAGGAAAGAGCAGATAAAGGCCAATCCCACATAATTTGAGGGGTCAAGAACATCAACCATTGTGCCTCATACACCCTTTTCCCCACCACAAAATGTAATTAATATCTATTCACCTCCAAGGGATCCTTCCCCTAAAAGGAGAAGAGTTGAGAAAATTGGACTTGTGGATTACCCTTTGGATTTTGATGATGAAGTGATTGTGACCACAAATGATATTGACTATCACATGCTATCTCCATAGAGGGATAGTTATCTACTAACTCTAGATGAGAACATCACCAAAGCAATATTGACATGAGTTGATAATGCAAATGATGTTAGGGATGAGGCCTACAAGAATTTCATGGATGATGACACTTTTGATAAAAATAATATTTAAAGAATTTGTATGGAGAACTAACAGCAATGAGTATCATAGGAAGTTGAATAAGGAAGCGACTAAATTCCCGGTAAACCAAGAGAGAATATATTAGAAATATTGGTGCTTAAAATGAAATATGAGCAAAAGGAAGTGACACATGATGAGGGAAACAACTGTAAGGGATAGTGGAATTATCTTACTGCTTGAGTGAGATATAGCATTTTTAATAGCCTTTGATATGGTGAGAAAATATGATCATGTATTTTCCACTAAGGATGAGGCATTATCTTCCCTACAAGGATAAATATTTAGCCTAAGTGGGATAATCTAGCTATTTGGGCACTTGCATCAAAGACAAATAATCCCATAGTTACAAAGCCTACTAGTGAATTAAGAGGGGGCCTAATAATAAAATGAGTTTCAGACACTTCAACAATTGAAGTAGCCACATTGTCTATAAATGTTGCTAAATTTAGTAATGCAACATGTGAATCATTATAAGAAAGGTGTGGTCAGGAGACTGAGAAATATAATGAGTTTCTCATTGAGTACAATAAGCATAGGAAAGAGATTAGAGAGCTGGAAATAATGGTTGAGATGCTACATAATCAATAGCCTAAATAGATCCTTCCCCTTCTTCACCACCACCTCCCCCACCTCAATCTATATAATTAGTTGTTTAAGATGAACATAGACCGTTGGTTCCAAGAACTTCTACTGCTCCATCACCTAGATCAAGGCTCAATAGAAAGGATTAGATTAAAGATTTGAAATCTTATGTAGAGATATTGGATCTCTATGAGGAAGATAAGTATGAAAATAATTTAGTTAAAATGACCAATGTATTAGAGAATTTGATGGGAAAAACAATAAAAAGGGGGAATAGTACATACACAATAGCTATTCCTTGATGATAACGACAATTGGTATTTTTGAGAAGGATAGATCAGAAGTTGTCCCACTAATGCAATTGTGGTGCCAAGGCTTAGTGCACTAGCTGGTATGATCAAGGTATCAACTCATTATCCAAATAAGATAGTGACGATCATACCAATGTATAAAATGGTGAAAGGAATAACTTATTATAAAGGAATGGTGAACCCCATGGAAAAGATAATAAGAGAACTATTCCAAGTATTTGATGAAAGTGATCTTAGACTTTTTCTAGAAATTTTAGACAATAATGGAGGAGTAAAAGCATGTGAGAATTTGAGATCTCAAATGGAGAATGTTGTTGCTACTCCGTCTCTTCTCATTTTTTAGGAAAAATCCCATTGATATTAATTTAATGAAGAGTAGCTTGGATAAATTATGGTTTACTAGTAGGTTTAGAAGATTTTGACAATGAAGAAAATGAAGTAGTGAAGAGGTATGGATCATACAAAAATAAAGTAGATGAATTTATGGCATTCAAATAGCTATTAGAGGAAGATTATGACACCTTGGATAAGAAATACAATGAATTACCTGATCTTTAATATTTTTAAGGTGATCTAAAGTTAATTTTTTCTTTCAAGATTACTCAATGTTTCCAACTTCTACAACATATCCAAAAGGGAGTTTTGTCTTCTAATGCACCGACATCCTTTTCTTACTCTCCAGTTCACTTTCCCTGGTATTCAAGAACAAAGAATAAAGAAAGGAGTGGAAAAATAATCATCTATCAACATCAGACACTTTTGGAAGGACATAGATTGTTAAAAGTAAATATAACTATATTTGTCCTATGAATAATATTTCCACGAGCATTTGTGCTCATATTTTTAAATGTAATATAGATTGTTAAATGAAAATGTGACATGTGTACTTGGTGCAATGCTTGTTACTCCCTTGTCTTATAAAAGGGAATTCAAGTCGATTTACATGGATCTTTTGGAGATTTTTGTAATGTAGAACATTTATAATCTAATTTGAGTCTTCATTTAGGTTACTAAGTCTGAGTTTTTGTAATTTGCAAGATTTGTATAATAGTACTAGCACTTTTTCAATACAATTGCACAAATATGAAGCTAATTGTCACCTATTGTATTCTTTTCACAAATTATGAATGAAATTGATCAAAGATCATGTAATTTTTTCTCTATTATCTTTCCTTTGGATGTATGTTTCTATTAATACTCTTTTTCAATGAATGAGTTAAATATTTTATTGGAGATCTAGGTTTGTTGGAATGTATGCAAGGATTGGATAAGTAGAGTAGGTTAAGAATTTTGCATACAATAGTGTATTGCATTATTGTGATGCTCTATAGAGTGGAGGTTTGAGGCTAATAATTTTTTTGGCTAGGCAATTATCCCAGTTTGAGAAAACTTTTTTATTTTCCTCCTTTTCTCCAGGCATCCTCATTTACCAACTCCACAATGGCTCTTTCAATTTTATCCCTGAGTCTGTATTTATTCATCTCTTTCCATTGAAAGATTCTCCTATTTTTCTCCTTCCATAGCTCCCATATCACAATGGATGGGGTTATCTGCCATATACCCCCAAACACAGATTTATTTCCCTTCTAGGGCTACATTCTAAACTAGGACACAAGATCTGGTGGCATGGGGCATTGCAAATTTAGCTTGCTTATCACTATGTTCCAGCAATCATTTGCATAGGGGCATGTCAAGAGAAGATGGTTTTCTGATTCCTCATTCTCTTTGCATAGAGAACATCTTACCCAGCCTTGTACTCCAAAGGTGGCTAGCCTATCTTCTGTGAGGATTCTTCTCTGAATCACCATCCAAGCAAAAAATCTAGCCTTGGGGAGGAATTTACTACCCCAAATTTTTTTGCATGGCTAGTCTTGTCAAGCCATCACCATCTCCTTGATCTTGTAACCAATATTCACCTTGTATGTGTATGTTTAAGACCCACACCATCAGATCAGGTCTTGATCATTGGATAGGAGAAAATGCATCTCTTTGAGGATCTTTTCCAATACATATTTTTGTGCTTGAGGAGCATTGAGATTTTGGAGGTCATTCCAGCTCCAGATGTGGGTTCCTTGATTGACATTCCTCCTACCATAGTTGGCCACTTTATATCCTGAAAGCCTTGTTATTTCCTCTTTGATTTCATTCAAGCCCAGGGTACTGCTGATGGGTAGTTTTCCACACCATAAGTCATTCCATAAGGATGCACTATTTCCACTTTTGACTTCCCAAGTTACATGTTTCGCTATTATATCCCTATAATCTAGTATAAAGTTCCAGATTGTTGATCCTCTCAGAGGGTTGATTTTAGTGAGGATTCTAGTTAGATCATCTAAGTCTAGGTGTTTCCTCCTTATGATTTTGACCCACCTTTGCTCACTTTTTGAGTGTATGTCCCATACCAATTTGGCCCCCATGGCTTGATTCATTATGGATAGCTATTTGATCCCTACTCCACTAGCATTCTTGGGTTTGCACACCTTATCCTAAGCCAATAAAGGAAATTTATTCTGATCCCTTGTTCTGCTCCAAAATAATTTCCTAAAAATTTGGGTGAGGGCCTCTTCCACTACTTTGGGTAATTTTAAGCATGACATTGAGTACACCGGAATGGCTGAAAAAAATAATTTGACCATTAGTAATCTTCTTGCTAAGGACAACCACTTACCTTTCCATGTTCCTAGCATGTTCTTGTAGCTATTAACTATATTCTCCCAATAGCACTTTTTGTTGATACCTGCAAATAGAGGCATCCCCAGGAAGTGGTCTGGTAGTGTTGCTACTCTCAAATTTAGGATCTTGGCTAAATATTTCTTCACGCTTGGTTGGGTGTTTAGAAAAAAATACCTCTGATTTTCCCTAGTTGATGCTTTGTCCTGAGGCCCTATAGTCATCTAAAAATCTTTGATCACTCGTGCTTCCCTCATACTAGCCTCTCCCATAAGAATTGTGTCATTTAAAAATTGGAGATGTGTTGAGGGTTCCAATCCATTGGCCACATGAACACCTTTCCACTTTCCTTCCCTTCTCAATCTCTGAATCCCTCTACCAAGCACCTCTACCATAATTATAAATAGGAATGGGGATAGGGGATCCCCTTTTCTTAACCCCCTTATGGAGGGGAAGAAGCCCTAAGAAGAACCATTCACTAGTACTAAGAATTTAGTTGTGGAGATGCAGATTTCAACCCAGTTGACCCAGTTCTCACCAAATCCAAATTTCCTCAACACCTGTAAGAGAAAATGTTTGTCTACCATATCATATGCTTTGAGGATATCTAGTTTTAGAATCATGCAGGCCTCTTTGTTTTTTCTCACTGAATATATAGTATCATGAGGTATGATTATTCCTTCCACGATTGACCACCCTAGCACAAAGCCACTCTATTTTTCTGATAACACCTCATTCAATACTTCCTTGTGTTTGTTTGCTATTATTTTGGTGACCACCTTGTACACTGTGTTACATAGTGTAATTGGTCTGAAATCACTCATTGTCTAGGGATCTTTTTTCTTAGGGATTAAAGCCAAAAAAGTGTGATTCACTGCCCCCAAGATGGCATTCTTCTTCTTGATTCTTCTACTATCGCCCCTAGATCTCTCCCTATTGTGTCCCAAAATCCTTGGAAGAAATGGACTAGGAATCTATCAGGGCCTAAGGCCTTGTCAGGGTTCATCTAGAAGACTTCATTTTTTAAGTCTTCCAAGGAGATCTTTTGATATAGAAACATATTTTGATCCTCCTTTATGATTGTGGGGATTCCACTCAGTATGTTATCCCTTGTTTCCATGTTTTCCTGGCTTTCCCTATTTAGAATTTCTTCAAAGAATTTGACCACCTCCTTTTTAACCTCTTCAATAGACTGTATTGTTTCTCCATTGGCCTTCTTGATCTTTGAGATCCTGTTCCTATTTCTATTGAATATTGTTGATTTGGGGAAGAACTTGGTATTTCTGTCACCTTCTTTTAGCCACGTTTCCCTTGATTTCTGATGCAAAAAGCACTCTTCCCTCTTTAGGATCTCTACCATTTCTCCTTTTAGTCTTTTCTCATTTTCAAAATCCTCTACATCCATCCCTTTCTCTATTATGTGTTCATTCAGAACTCTAATTTCTTGCTCTAGTCTTTCCTTCTCCTGGAATATGTTCTTAAAGTGTGTCTTGTTCCATTCTTTGAGCTTATTCTTAATGTATCCCAATTTTTTATTTATCTTGAAAAGCTCTAATTTATCTCCAAACCTAACCTCATTCCACCACTTCTTTATTATCTTTGGTAGGTGATCATCTCTTAGCCACATGTTTTCAAATTTGAAAGGGATTCCTTTTGGGGGATCATCCTGCCCAAATTTTAGTGAGATAGGGAAATGATCTGACCCTGTGAAAGGAAGCTGCATGCTTCTTCTGAGGCTGCTAGTTCTCCTGAATCACCCCAAAGAAGGAATCTCTCTAATCTCTTAGCTATGTTGGTGAAATCCTTTCTCCTGTTAGACCATGTGAATGTTCTATTCTTGGTTTGTACATCCTTTAGAATATTCTTATCTATGAACTCTTGAAAATCTCTCTGTATGACAATTTTTCTTCCTAGGCCTCCTTGCTTCTCTTCATTGTTCAAAGTTGCATTGAAGTCCCCAGCTACTATTCCCATCTCATTTCTCCTATTCTCTAGCTCATTTGATATTTTGTCCCACACTTTTTTTTTTTACCTATAGCTATGGGCCCATATACATTGATACTAAAGGAGTCATGCCTTCTTAGATCCTTAAACTTGATCACCTGCTAGTTGTCCTCTTTTTTTTCTACTTCCCCATTTACTGTTAAAGGGTTCCAAAAGACTCCCAGCCCCCCAGATGCTCCTATGACCTCCTTGAATTGAATTCTCCACTGCCTCCAATTGCACAATATCCTTTGACCTTCTTACTTACTCCATTTTGATTCTTGAATGAAAACTATGTTTGCTTTTGATTGGTCAATTTGGTGCTTGACCATGTGCCATTTGTCAAGGGAATTGATGCCCCTAACATTCCATGTTATGATCCTCATTCTACCCTAGGAAGGAGGATATCCTTCCCAACAACCAATTTTTTATGCCCGAAGGCATTACCTGCAATCATCAGCTTGGCTTTGTTTGTCTTCCTACCCCTTTTGGATTTTTTCTTTATGTTAGGAGCATTGATCTTTGACTCTGATTGCTCTAGTTTCCTCATCTAAAGCAGTTCACCTTCTTCTACCTCCTCTCATGGTTCTGTTTGAAGTGGATTCACTCTGAGAGGGGGGGCAAATCAGAGTGATATAATTTTTGAACTCTTTGATTTGAATGCACAACTTAAATTTTTTGACCTTGAAACAATGTGGAAGATTTAACCAAACAAATGAATACTTAAAATTTGCAAAAAGATATGCAAGAAATTCAACTTCTATTAAAATCATCATGTAGCATTGTTCCATCAAATTGTGAACAATCTTATTTATGCTTTTTGAAATAGGACTTCAAATTTACACAATACAAGTTTAACTTGCTTTATAGAAGATTTTTTAACAAACTAAACTTTGTCTTTTAAACAAACTAAAAGTATCAGAGCATTAACTAATTGAACAAATCAAGTTGAAACAAAATGAGAGACAAAAAAAACATCAAATAACACAAATATTTCTTGAGTGGAAAAACCCTCTTGAGGTATAAAAACCACTCGCAAACTGATCCTTTTATTCATTCAAAAAGAGCACCAACTCTATTACAATGTGGAGCACCAACTCCAATAACGTTTCTGAAGCACCAACTTCATAGGAGCACCAACCCCTTAATGCACAAAGTCATTGTATATAATGTAAACACCAATGACTTTACAACTACATTTTATTTGCATTCCCAAAATCATTAATGAATAAAGGCATATAAAATATATTCAATGATTCCAACTACAACATGAACTATTCATAACAATACCACAACAATTTCTCATAAATCTGAATGGTATCTCTATTATAAGAACAAAATATTTTACACAATAAAAAACCCTCTTTCCTCTTCTCAAATATTGTAGATATAACAATGATATAACCAAAAAATTCTCTATTCGGACTATTTCATCTCATCTCCATGTCATATGCTTCTGCCAAGTATATATAATGTTTACAAATAGTTATCCATCCTTGTTAAAAACCCATATTCAATAACCAGGGTTTTATAAACTGGTAAGAACAATAATATTTGATCATGATACCCATCAAGGGTTTTTAGAAAAATCAATAATATGAAGATGAAATTCCATTGTAAGATGATAAAACAATTGAGCAGACTCAGGTTAGTAAAAACTAAGATTAATCTTTAACACATTTCTAATCTCCATCAAAATATTAACCATAAAAATGGTTATATTTGAAACCAACAAAAGATCTTTCAAATCGAAAACCAATTATCCATCAAGGTGGCCAAACTTTTACCAGCTGACTATGTAACATCTTCATAGCAACCTCACTAAAACTCTTCTAGCTTTCAACTTGAAAACTAGTTGTATACCGTGGTCCATTATCCTCCATGGTGGCGCTGCTAGGGTTCATATTGTTTACAAAATGAGACAAATCTTTTGTTTACCCTATTTCTTCCTTTTCATCGACTACTCAACAAAAAAAAATCAATTAGAATCCACAAATCGAATTATAATCATTTTGAGTTCCATCAAATACTGACGACATGATGCTATAATCAAGTGCCAAATCACTTCCCACATGTAATTCCATGAAATTCAATTATTCTAACATTCGACTAACCAAGTCAATCTTTGACTATGTTGCTACCAAAGCCAAGTAAAACCTGATATCATTTAAATATATATCAATGTCAAACCAAACATTAAGTGGATCCCGATACCATGCAAAATGGTTAGCTACTAAACACTATGCAATATGAAATGAAGTCCGAAAGTGACCACCAACAGCCATTTAAATGGCTTGTAAAATATTAACAACCTGATATGCAATAAAAAATCTGACTATTGTATCATGATGAGCTCGGTAAGCATTACAGAGGGTGTTATGCACTTTGAAACAAACTATAAGATATGCAATAGAAGCTTGATATAATATTGAACCGAAGTAAAATGTGAAGTTGTATATCGATGAAGCTATATACAATAGCCAACTTAAGAATACAAATATGACTATGTATCAACTTTGTGAGCAAGCAATATTCCTCATGTGAACTGAAGCCAAAAACCATAGAACCAGAAATATATTACCTTCCATCTGAGTAGTGATGTAATAATGAAATCACCTGTATATCAAACACCTATATAAGTAAATAACCTTTATCTGCACATGAAGCTCAACCTGATTAGTACCACAAGATATAACAAATCTGAATGTAAACCAAATCAATAATTCTGTCCATAGCCAAGATACTAAATAAAGTATCACAACAACAATGCCATGAGTCATAACATCAAAGTATCACAATATCAATTCCATGAGTTAGAACACCAAAGTGCCATATTAGTTTTGACATCAAGGACAAATATCCACAAAGAGAAAGTCAACAGGTTCATCTTCTCTCTCTGAGAATTGATCGCTCTCCTCTTCTTTAGACTGGGAAAAGTCATCATATTTCTCCTAGAATGCATCTACATTGTTTCCTTTGGGGGTCTGCTCATTCTTTCCAGCTTCCTCTCTTGTTGACTAGGGTTCCAATTTTCCCCTATCTACCTCCTTTGTTAGTTTCCAAAGTTGGGTTTTGATATCCTTCTATAGTTCTTGTGCATCTTCCATAAGGGAATTGAGTGCTTCCTTTGCTCAAAAGCTTCCCTACTTTTCCTTTGTTGGTGGGGAAGTAATGTTACATTCCTGAGAGCTTTCCCTAGATTTTTTTTGCTCTAACTTTGTTCTAACATGCTCAGATGTTTCTTTTGTGGATTTAGTTTCTATATCTTGAGGAATTTCATCTCCTATTTCTTCCCTCTCTTCAATGTTTGTATAAGCCTCCATTCCGCTTAATGAAGTGCCTTCCAGGGATGAATCTCTAAAGAGGCATTTTTTGTGTTCTCCTCCTTCCCATATCTATATCTCTTGTTGCTAGCTTCCATACTTTGTCAGAATTTCTATGTTTTTGTCTAAGCTAACCCCTTTATCAACTTCTACTAGTATGCAGGCATCAACCTCATTGATTCCATTTATGAAATCCTCATCCACCCCTAAGCACACCCCTAGGGAATCACCTAGTCTAACCATAGCCTACACATTCCATAATTCTGAGGGAAGATCCACCAGTTTGATCCAGGTGGGGATTTAGTTTATTTTATAGTTCTAAGGATCAAATCTTGATCTCCAATTCAGGAAATGAAAACTATGAACATTCATGAACAGAGGTTTCCCTTCTATGATTTCTAGCTTTAATTTTTGGTCTATACATTCTATGAGAAAAAAAGGAATTTGGTAGTTGGTAGATGCTTACTCGGTCTTTGTATTTGTTATTTTAACATGCTTTGATTTCCTCCCTGGGGTAGCCTGGGCTAGTCCACTTGGTGAACAAAGATCTCTCCATCAATCTGGTCACTCTCCACTCGATCATTTCTGAGGGAATTTGGTACAACTTGCTTCCTCACAGTCGCAACTAGTCACCTCCATGTTGGTTTTGTTTTTTATTGTAACTGGGTTGGTCTTCTAATCTACCTATGGAATATCCAATTCCAATCAAGGGCAGCTCAAAGGACCTAGACCAACTGACGAGGACTTTAAAATCCTCCTACACTTTGGGCTCTGCAAGACCCGGGAGGGTGATCCCTTAATGTGTTTACAACCTCTACACCATTATTATAAACAACATTAATAATAATAGAGAATCTCACTTAATAGCTCAACACAATAGGATAATATCAATTAGAATTGGTTGTTCATCGATAATATCAACTACTTGGGGCATGAGATAACTACAACACAATCCACGGTATAAGATAGTCATTGATTTGCAATTTATAGCAAGTTCTATGCAAAAACAAAAAAATACTGAATCATACAGATAAATATAACTTAGATCAGTGCCATATATCCATTGTAAGAGTCAAATTTATAAGCATCTAAGGGTTTATGAAAAATTTAACACATAACATACAAGATCCCTGATAACATTGCATTACAATTTCATCAGGATGCATTCTAACCCAATACTACTTATCAAATCCTTATACAAAACATATCCGCCTATAATCCCATTCAATAATTTTAATTAATTCCTTGAATTAAAGCTGAAATAGAATCATACACACCACAACAATGAGATGAATGAAACAACCCTTAGTTATCTTATTCAAAGTTTAGATATGCATGTACAATGGAGAGACATGAGCTTGAATTTATCATTTCAACTCAAATGCTAGTATTGTTATACAACATTTAATCCCCATGAATTCAAAACCTGTTACAAAATGACTTAGAACCTAAATTGCATTTCTCTAAAACCATTGAACTTTACAATTTGCTCAGCAACTTCACCTAAACTCGACCTAAAATTATCTAACTTGCTAACCCATACTTTTGGCCTTGAAATCCTTCTTATAGAAAATGAAGGTGCAAACAAGCATCGGGCCATAAAGTACACATGTCACCAACCAATTGGAACACTTGGTGATATTCCAAAAATTGTTACAATAGCCATCACCCTAGAGAATATTCTTGTTCATCGTGCTCATTGGGAAAAGTTGATGCAGTAACAAAAAACCATAAGAATCCCGCACCAAGACTGCCACCAAAGCAAGATTGGAAACCGTTCTAACTGTAACATCCGATCTACTACCCGTTAGAAACTCATTCTTTTTACTCTTCCTCAGTTAAATATTTAGTTACCCATTTTTGGTTTTCTTCATCAGTTGGCCAGTCAAAATTAATCACCTATTTTACCGCTACTTGATTTGCATCTCTTTCAAAAGATTCCAAAAATGAGTTGGTGCTAATGATTTTATCCATACAACTCACTAACAAATCATAATCTGAGTCATCACAAATTAATTTAATTTGATCACTGATGACCTCACTTGCTTGATCCTGCCATTGTTGGAGTGACCTAATTTTCCCCTGCTCATCAATTATATCAGGTAACAATGTGTTACACCAATCATTAAAATTCTTTACCAATTCCCTGACCTTCCTACTCAAGTCATCTGGTAGGGTTTGAAAACCTGCAATGATTTAACTAATACTTGAGTAGGCCTTAATGATTGGGGCCTATTGCTTGTATCAAACCTTGAGGCCTTATACATTACATCTATATCACTGGCCCTAGGGATCCAATTTTTAATCAATGGTATCACTATCTCCTGATCCCTATCAATATTTTTTATTGCATCTAATAATAAAGAATATAAAGAATGTATAGATGGAAATTTATTATCAAACCTCTCATTTAAATGTCTCAAGACAATAGTAACAATCTCCTTTTGCTTTGAAAGGGATCCTTCCTCACTTACCTTCAAAGATGCATGTAATTCATCAATTTTTTGCATGAGATGCTTCTTTGTAGGATCCATAGAGCATTCTATTTCTTCATCAATTTCCTCTAAAGAAGGGGTGAAGGAAGGATTTTGACTGGGAGACCCTGGTGTGGAAATAATTGGAGAAGCAGGAGGCACTGACCCTAATGTGGAAGGAAATGAAATGATTCCTGGAGCACTTGATGTCTCCTCAATCTATTTATACCTTAACCTTTCCACCTCAGTCTGCAACTCAACATTATTCTGTTGCATCTTGTTGTACTCCTCAATCAAAAGGTTATACTTCTCCATTAGGCTCCTCTTTTCAGCTTCCTCCCTTTCAGCAATCTTTTGGGCCAATTTAGCCACATTCAAAGTCAAATTAGTGGCCTCGGTGGTTGAAGTCTCTAAATATTTCTTTATTATTAGCCCTCCTCTTAAATTTGGGTTGATATCAGAAACATCTGGCTTTCTCCCTTGTGGGGCCAATGCCCAAATTGCCAAGGTTTCACAGTCTTCACTGAAGGCAGAGTCTTGTAGTACTGCCTTGACCTCTTCTTCAGAATCTTGTAAGGGATGCTTGGACTTCACAATAGCATTAAAGGCTACTGCATCTACAATGTCCCATTAAGGAAAAATCAATACACCAGCCTGACTCACCAGTTTTCTTCCTTCCTCAAGAGTGATGTTCTTGAATTCTTCCATCAATTTAGCTTTCACTTCCTCATCATTCTCCTGGTCTGACCTATCAGGTCTTACTTCTCTTCTCTTCTAAAATTTATCTTGACATTCTTCAAATTTCATCCTCCATCCCAATTGCAAGAATACATGAGCTTTCACAAATGCATTGTCATCTAGAAACTCCTTACATGCTTCCATCCTTGCATCTTGTACACATTTTCCTTTCATATCCAAATCGGATAAAACCAATTCAGCTGGCCTAGGAGGGGAAGGCATATGAACCTGCATGTCATGATCAGTAACAACAATTTCATCCATTAGATCCTCCTGTGGTTGATCAATTATCTTCCTTTTGGGGCTTGGATCGAATGGTGGTGATGAGGGACTATCTTCTGGTGATGATTCTAAATCAATGAATTTAATTTACCCAGGCACTTTGAATTTTGGACATGACTATGAAGGAAACTTCATTATTTGCTTTCCTTTTCTATCCACTTCTTCTTCATCACTGCTGCCATCCTTTTTCCTCGTGTAAATAGGCCACCTTTCTATAGGCTAGTATGTTGGCCTTGTTTCAATTGGCCTAGCATCTTGTTCCTGTACACCTAGATTCAATTCTAAGTTTATCTTCTTGGTTCTCAAGGTGCCCATAATCTCTTTGAAGTTCTCCATCAGAAAATCAATTTTCTTATGGTGTGGATTGAACTCCAACAATGGATCATACTTTGGATCCATTTTTTGCACAATATCTAATAGCTTATCATAAGCTATCCATTTCTCCTTGTTCAACTCCTGCCTATTTAAATCAAATTCATTTCTAATCAGGTCCTTAGGAAAGTTGAACTCATGCACAAACTTGCCACCCTTTATTCTTTGTCTGAAAAGGGAAAAGAAACCTCTAGATCATGCTACCATTTTGGACCACACCTCAAATGTTAATCATCAAAGAATTTCTCAAAATTCACTCAACCTCCTTTTGAAAAGGAAAAATCAGACACCACTGTATAATCTGGGAAAAATGTTCCCTTACCCCTCCTAGTGAGGTTTTCCTCATGGATACAACCTATTTGCCACATAACTTCTGCAAACCCCACTCTTGGTGGCACATTGTATGGTAGTATATGGGGGGCTCTTTGAAAACCATATACCCTCAAAACAATACTAACTGGGTATGGGATAATGTCACCCTAGTTATGACAGACTTTCAGCTCTGACTTCCTCCCCTTTGGTCTAAGGAAATCATGCAATTCCTCAAGGATCCTGGGTATATTTACAATCAATCTAGCCCTTAATCTGGAAGCAAAGCAATTATCAAATTGCACATAACTAATGCCTTCCTTATTGCAAGATAAATCTATAGTCCATAATTGTACTGGCAATCTTTCTCCATCAACCGATTGCCTTAATTCTATCTTCTCAGAGAAAAAGTCAGCATTCTTGCACAAGAACATATACATCAACATAGAATACCAAAATAATTGATTGCTGGTATCATTTTCCTGCAACTTTGACATGCCTTCATGTATCCTCTCAACCAAGAAAGAAGAAAAGTCATACATCACAGAGAAATTGGGGTGTTGTATTTTCACCCCCATGAACATGTATGCAATGGGCATCATCGTACCAGCATTGAAACCCAAAATCTGACACAATGAATAAAAAATGGCCAAGAAATGATTTGCAAAACAATTTAATCTGAAAGGTTCTTGGTCACTGGGGCTAATATAAAATCTTGAACCTCCTATCCAGCTAGCCAGATGAGGTGGAAGCAACTTAGCTCTGAAAGGAGACTTCAACTTTTCATATTCCTACTTCATTTCCTCAAGATTGATAGGAACCAAATATTCACTTGGTTCACTCAAGTCAAAAAATTGATGAATTTCATCTCTGTTAATGCTTAACAAAACCCTTCCATCATTATCCCTAATTACCTGTGTGATAGGGTCATATCTTGCGGCCATTGCTCTAAACAAGTCTATATCAGGGAACATGTTTGGCACCACCAACTTCCCCAAATCATACATCCAGCCATTTGAAAAGGGGTGAGGAAAATTACTCTATCCATACCACAATCTGAACATTTCCAAGCCTGTGAGAGGAACCCTAGCATCGGCTATGTTGGAGAAATTATATACTAACCCTTCCCCCATGATTTTTCCTTGCATCAGGAACAATCCCTTCTTTCTATCATTCATTGACAAGGGAAATTAATCCAGGAAATCATTGTATAGGTTTCTATTTAAATAGTCAATTTAGCCAGAATGTTTCTTTGGTAGTGCCATTTTGGATAAACTAGGGCCTCTTTACAACTTCACACTTCAAACAACTAGGACTAACCAAAGATATGAAATTACAGAACAAAACACTACAATTTCTCACAATTTAATTAAACTATAGCCCTAAATAGTTTATCAACAAACCTTATGACAAGTACAACAAATATTTTCCCAAATTCAAGTGTAGAGTAACTAGGAAACACAAAAATTAACTCACGACTTCGTGCTTGCAGAAATCCCAAATTCTAGCTACAAAGACTCACAACTTCGCTTTCGGCTCTGAGACTACTTTGCAAAATACTTGAATGCTTTGTGATACAATAAAAGTAGGAGAATTTATTTTAATTCGATCAAATCATGCTAGCAAGTGTCTCATCTGCCATTAAAGTTCACTCATGCGCTGCACGAATGACTCCAACCACATTTGATGCAGATTTAAATCCTAGCTGTCGATCCTTTAGTTTGATCAAATCACTGAATGACCGCCTTCAAAACAAGCTGACACAATCGCCAACATGGCAATAAGGGGCCCACCATACCATACATTGCCAAGGAAATCCACGTGGCGGTCGCCCACAATATCGCAATCAGTAAAGACCTTGCAACTTCTGATCACGTGATGGTGGGCAACCATAGATCTTGATCATCAGTGATCTTGTTCTTTCAACACAGTTTCCAACCTTATCATTAACCATCGAGCAACTTTCCCACCAAGATTATAACATATCCATTGATTTAAAACATGTGCATCTTAAGAACACTTTATTAACCCGTCGTCTAATGTATTAAGGCCAGATTAATTTACCAAGGGTTTTTCCTTATTCCTTCAGCTTCATCAAATGGGACACGTGGTGCCCACCCATGATATCACGATCAATAAAAACATTGTAATTTCCAATCATGCGATGGTAGGCAACCATTGAGATTTGACAATAATTGATCAATGGTCACCCAAACTTATCCCCTTCAGCATCATCAGATGGGACACGTGGCGCTCGCCCATGATATCGCGATCAACCAAACCAGTGTGGTGGGGTCATCGCGGGATGGTGGGGAATGACTGAGATCAAACAACAGTTGATCAACAATCACATAAATTTTATCCCTCTGCAAAATAGAACATTTAGGGACATCACTAGGTAGATGGTGAATGGCATAAGTTGTTTTTAAATGATGAAACATGGGGCCGACCACGACTTAGGAAAATAAAACCCGTGGAAGAATAAAAATATTAAGACAAAGGGACCCAACCTAGATGAAATGATAGGACATAAGTCATTTTAAAAACCCTTTCAAAAGGTAACAACAAAAAAGATCGCAACCAAGGCGTAAAATAACACAAGGGTTTCACATGAAAATAAAGCTAAAAACCCCAACCCTAGGAAAATTCCAACGCCATGAAAGACTAGTAACATAAGGAAAGGTAGGAATGAAACATGAGGAGCAAAAATTTGAAGTTCCGTTAGTGGCCCCAGTTGGGGACGTTCATTCTACTGGAATGAACCGAGAATTCAGAATCTCAGGTAGAGCAGACCAAGATGCAGAGATGACCAAAAAGGGATTTTTTGGACAAAACAACCCAAACTATGTACAAAATATATACAAAACATAAAAACCTAAACTACTCTTCATGGAAAAGAATACTTCAAGTGAAGTATAACTTCAAGAACTGTCCATGAACTAGCAGTTCAAGAATATCCGCTGTCATATTTTGGAGGAAGTACGAATCTTCACCCCACTTACCATTAATAAAAAATGGACCTAACTAGATTGCATCAAATTTCCCATTTTTCCCTTTATCTTCTAATATGGCATTCCACATTAAAACCAAATCTCCGTCTTTGAAACTCCTTGCATTTTCCCTCTTGTCATACAAATTCTTTACTTGCATAAAATTTCCCATGTTTCCCTTTGTCTTGTTTTGGAAGTTTCTTCTGTTTTATTTTATTTTGAACATGTCTTGGTCTCTTTGATTAATTCTTCTTCCAAATTCAAATTCTTCACCCGCTTGTTGGTTTATCTTTCCTTCATTCCTATACTTAGGGTTTCCCGAGCCCCTGACTCTCCAAACTTTGTTGGTGCGCTTCTGGATGCCTGCCTTTGTTGCGAAAGTTGGGATCCAATGGTTTCCCATGGAATTTTTTTTCTCGAAACAACCTACTCCTTGGCTCGTGCATGCTCCATCCTCACCTATTCCTTTGATATGCTATTGAATCCAATTTTTGGTCCATAGCCCCCTTCTCACTATCTCTAGTCTAGTTCCTGCTCTTGTTGCAAACTTCGTTCTCTGAGCTCTCGTTATGGTAGTAGAGCGGATGGAACTTGTCCACCTAGGCTCCATTATTGAATACCCACTATGGGATGTGATCCACCATCTACTAGAGGAAAACACCTTCTGTCTTCTTCCCTAGTTCGCCCTCCTCCACCAAGTTGCCCCATCGACTCTTTTTTGTCTCTACAATTTTTCGCTCTTGCTTGCCACCCTGCACCATCTTCATAACAAGAACTATTATTTTAACTAACATGTTTGTTGTTTATAATATATTAGATAATTTAGCTTATAATTTTTTAAATACATTGTTAGGGATCACCCTTCTAGGTTCTATAGAGCCCAAATTGTAGAGGGAAGGTTATTTTAACTTTCACCTATTCGTTGAACAATACCTGCAAATAACTAACCATTGGAAATGGAAAATCCATAGTTTATTTATGAGATCTAGTTGGGAATTAAAAACAACCAAAAAATTTAGTCCAATTGAGGTATTTTGAGGCACAATCTCAAAATAGGAGTACAAATCCCCTTATCAAAGTTTTCATGAAAATTCATCTTCCTAGGTTTAATGGCTTCAGTGGAGGAGATGTGGCAAAGGAATTTATTATTATCATGGATAAGTAATTCATATTATTATATATGAGTAATTAAACTTGAGCCACAGTTGTTATCTTCCATTTGGAGAAGAAGGATTCTTTGTCATAGAACCATCTGAAGGTAACACATAATTATAAGTTTTTACAAGCTCTTAGGAAATTTTTGAAAGGAAGATTAGATAGGAATAATTGGAGAACATCACAAAAAATAGAAACTTACCTATTTCCATGGATTAAAATAAGGAATTTATTCCATTTCTAACACCAAGCTCATTGGACTCTTGAGATATGTTCATTATTGAAGGTCAAAAAGGATTGTTGATGGAGGAGCATCCATGGGCTCGTGCAATCTTGCATCAACCAAAAAAAATTATTTTAATTTTGTTTGGTTTTCAATAAATGGTTTCCAAAAATATTTGTAATTAATGTAATAATGTAATTTTAAATTAAATTACATTAACAATTCATGTTGAATGATTATGCCTGAAAAAGTAGGTGTTGCAAAGGAAATGGAAGTGCAAAAATTCAAAATTTGGATTTTTGCAAGTTAAAGGCGATTTTTAAGATTTTAATTTAAAATAAAATCTCAACTTCCACAAATCCCTAAAAAATAGGGACTATCAAAGTGGGTGCCCATCTAATCAAATTGGAAACTTTGATGAGTGAGTTCAATTTTGGAAACTATCGGTAAAGTGTGTGTGAGACTGGTTGCTTGCACAAGTGAGAAGTTTGATTTTTGATTTTTTTTTTAATTTCAATTTAGAAATTCTCTCCTTGGATTTTTGGGAAGGATGATTTTTGAGTTTGAAATGGAAATGAAATTTCATTCCGAAAGATTTGGAAAGTTGGTAATAAAAAAAATAATTCATTTACATTTTGGAGTTAGTTTTTCAAAGGAGAGAAAAATCACAATTTGGGCATGGATTTTTCTCTAAGGAAAAATTGTAGCAAAGTGTGAAGGCTTCAAGAATTTTATTGCAGCCATTGTTGAAGAGTGACAGAGTGTGCATGTGGGTTGGTTGTAGTGCTTGATAAACTCATAAATTCTATGGAATGTTGCAGATTTTTGTAATGAATTCTATGATGTTGTAAAGGGAAAATGTGGCGCCCATAGTCTCAATGAGACTTTATTATTTTGTAATTGCAAATTTTTCATTTTAATGCAAGTTGCATGTTGCAGTTTCTTTCATACTTGTCTTGAAATTCACAGTGAATTGAGAATTTGTGTTTGTGTTGAAATTAAGTCAATGGAGAGGGTTTTGTGTCACCCCCTTCCTACTTCAATTGTCTTAGTAATTTTTTGTTGCACTTGAATAAGGGTGTTATGTTTTCTACTATGCTCATTAAACCAAGGACATTGGTTCAAGTAGATGAGGTTATAACAATTACATAGGTAAAGAATCATCACAACTATGATAAGAAGATAAATAATAAACCTTAGTTTGGATACTCTTTGTTAGGAATGTTCTCAAAAAGAATAAAAATCATATATTCAAAATGAATAAGAATGGAAACAAGTGTAAGAAAAATAATAATACATCTAATTCTAAAGTATTGGATAAATATGGGAACATAATTAAGAAGGTTGTTACATCCATTTTTTCAAAACCCTCTAGACTATGTTATTTTGGTTGTGCATTTCAATTTTGAATGTGAAAATGTGAGTTATGAATAATTAAAGGAATGTTGATTAATCATGTATATTAGGTAGATATATTGTGAGGTGATGAAATTATTATTTTGATGTTGATTGTAATGAAAATGGAATATTGAGATTTATATTTTAAGTTATTTATGTTGATATGTATATACAAATATTTATTTGATATCATATTAACTAGTCTCTTTCAATTTAATGACGTGAATGCATAGTTTTCCCCTCTAGGTATGAGAGGGATAGTGTCAATGGATAGAGGGAAGGAGATTCAATAGGAAAAACCATGGTCACCAGAGATTCAAGAATACACACACTCATGAATTAATAACTATTTTTATTGATTGCAATGCGATTCATGTTATATTATTGGAATTTAATTAATGAATCAATTTCTTAATAAAGAATTCTTGATTGCATGGAAAGTGATTTTTGAGTAAATTTATATGTTTTATTTTTTGAGGGGTAGTTACTTTAGAATTGGTATATCTTCTATACACGAGAAATTTGTATAGTTTAATTTTAAATGTACTTATATGAGAATATAAAGTTTATATGTTGGTTCTTATATATATAGACATGTTTAATTATATATATGAATAGTTATACATATGAATAGATATGAATATATATAGATATATATAGTGATATATGTATATATATACGTATGCATTGGTGTGACTATTGAATCCATGTATAGCTGGATATAATTCAAACAAAGACTAGGTTTGATGTAGAGGAAGGAATTGGTTTAGAACAACAACCAAAAATGACAATATGTTTTTGCATGTTGGGTATGTGTAGAATCATGATGGGCCAAAAAGTGGAGATATGATGGGTATGTGTAGGGTATGTGGCTGACGATTTTTTTTACCCAAAATTGATGAAACAAAAATGGTTTTTAAAGGATATTCTCAGCTTTCCACCAATATAAATTATGCTTTACTTTGAATTTAATAAATAATTATTATTCATTTTCAATTTGAATTATGACTAAAGTCCTAATTGATAGGTTGATTGAAAAACATCTATATCTTTCAAATGGTATCACATTTTTTGAATCTGAAACATGCGTCACATTCTATGCTTCACATACTATAAGATTAAAAAAATAAATCATGAAGTTTTGACCAAGTTAAGGTGGTTAGACATATAAGTTTTTATATTTTTTAAAATTTGTAATAAAAAAATTCATAATTAATTTACTTGGAAAAAATTACAAAAAAATATGCATCACATTAGGACATGAGTCCTCTTCTCATATGTAAAATATTATAAAAAAATATTATCATTTTATTGTGGTTAGGGTGGTTAGACAGACACCTACTTCTTATTTTTTCCCTAAAATTTAAGTACGACTGCATTGAAATTTCAAATTTTCACCAAATAGATTTTTTTTTTTAAATAAACCTAACTTAGTTTAGAAAATACATTCAATTTGCTACAGATTCTATTCCTACATATTTTTTAAATAATATAGATAACTTATTCAAAATTTTACGTGAAGTTTCCTAACTCTGATTTTTCTTAATTTTTCGCCACTTAAGGACCTGTTTTTTCCATGATGATCTTGCACATACCCTATTCTCCATTGTTGTTCCTATGGGAAACTTCCTAGAATCTAACAATGGAATCCCTTAGAGGATTTTATTTAACATACTTTAAGACAATGCAAAAGTTTTGGTATACTTTTCTAAAAACCTAAAAGACCATGAACAAATCCTATATGTTGATTCAACAATGCAACAATTTATGATTGGAAACTCTTGTATTCCAAGGCTTCATACACTAAACTTTTGGGACAATCATCATATTCTATCACAACCCTTTCAAAATGTTCAAGACACATGATTTAGGTCTGTATGACCTCTCGCTACATTCCCATGCCATTAACAATGACTAGCAACAAATTTCTAAACTTTTGAACCACATATGCTTCCTATATTGTGTTGTCTCACTGTTTGATTCTTGCACAAAACAAGCCTTTACACCCAACCTAATGAGAAATAGTTTAACAACCCTACAAAAAATGGCCTACAAAAGATTACAAGACACCAAAAAATATTTAGCAACTTTCCCTTTATGAATCAAAGCAATGCATTGATCAAACAACACAAGAGGGTTTTGCACTATTTTTATACAAACTTGAAGCGAACTAGTTAAGATATCTTCCTCACATGTGCAACCCAGAACCCAAAAACTTGCATGGAAATCCACCATGTTAAAACAGAAATTTTCACAAGCTTTTTACCATTTTCCTACCACGGAAACAAAAAATATGGCATTTTATTGCTCATTAACTACCCTAGCTAGGGTTTTAACCTATTTTTAGAATAATTGCAATAACTTACAAAATAATTGATGAAATCTAGTGCTAAAAAAACCAAAAGAAATAGATTCACGTATCTATGTTTTTGAATCTATTCCAGATCAATACATAGGCTATATAGGTCATGCACAATGCAAGAATATGACTAAAACGTTAGAAAATCACAAAGAAAAAAAACCAGTTTTAGTAAAAATGCAATAACTTTTGAAATTTGATGCCACAAAAACCAAAATAAACTAGATTTGTATCCACATGCTTTCCAATTGATTTCAGATCAACATATGAGTTGTACAGGTTGTACACTATGATAGAAGTTGCTACAACTTTGAGAAAACCACAAAAAACTTGCCCTCATTCATTCAAATTTATAAAAATCAACTTATCCTCTTTGCATTAAACCATGCACACCTTATTATTTCCTTTTTCATTAGTTACAAATGTTTCCTTACCTGTTTTTAATGTTTCCTTGATTTTTATTGCCACTTGCCTAAAGTTGCATGGCAATTTTTAGCAACTTTGACAACTTTCAAACCCATGACCCATAACTCACCCAAAATGGATTAAATACATTGAAAATTGTCATAAATGACCTTTTTGGACCTTAAAACCCATTAATCACCTAAAAACCCAAAATTACAAAAAAGAGCAAAATGGAGCTCCTAGTGCCCTTGCACCAAGATTGAAATGATAGCTTGGGATCTAGTAATTAATAAATAGTGCATTAAAATAAATAATAGGCATGTGGATAATAATTGAAAGAAGTTGGAGTTAAGGTAGGAATAATCCTTCACTTCTCACAAAGTGAGAAGTAAAGGCACCAAGCATCGACAAAAAATGAAATTTAAAGCAAAGAGATGTACAAAGCATGCATGAAGATAACGATATAAATGAGGGAATGAAGAGGATTAAGGGAAAATAAAATAAAGAGATAAGAAAAACATATTATGGAGCAATATTTAAGGGAAAAAAATTGTAAAATTTTGCGGTTCATGAATTGGTATGTATTTTAATGTAGGAGCATCTCACTCCACCTAACCTTTGACCAACTTTTTTCCCTCGTCGGTAGAACTTTGGCTTATCGGTAGGAGGTTTCTACCCATTCCAACAATAGAATAATGGTCTTGGTAATGATAAGGTCGCGGTGGAGTTACATCAACGGGAGACTAAGATTTTTGCAGGACCATGTTCCATGTCCCAACGTTGAACTGATGGTGAAATAGTGTAACAGGTTCATCGATGCGAGTGTGTAGTTTCAGTGGGACATCAATATTTGTCCCAACGATAGGGCGATTAGTGTGAAGTGAAGATATTTTGGTGAGATTGAATAGTTTTAGTGGGACTCATCTTGCAGTCTCTCTAACAGCCCAAAATTTATGATGTCAGTGAGTCATGAGTTTTCATAACTCCACAACCTTTGACTAGAGGTTTGAAGGTTCTAATTTTTAGCAACACTGTGATAGAGGTTATGCTATTCATGTTTTTTGTGATTTAGCATTGTGTGATGGAAGGCATATGGTGGCACTTGATGGGTTGGTAAGGATAAATGGTGGTGTTTATATGCAGATGGCAATTATCAAATAGATGATCATGCAATTCACATCCTTGTTGTAAATTATGTGGTAGCAAACTGGAATGGTTGACCCCACATTAGAATGATGTATGTATTGGGTTTTGGTCTCATCAGTGAGACTTGGGTGTTTTGAGAAGATGTGTTTCGAGGTTCCCTCAACAGGGTGATGGTGAACATTAATGAGAAGCAGGTGTATCAATAGAAGATGATTTAAGGTCTCTCCAATAGGATGATGGGATGAATAATATGGGATAGCTTGAGATGAACGGTTGAGATGAATGGTCAATAGAAGTAGATGATGAATGTAGTCACAACACTTAATCAGGTGATACTCAATGCCATTCTAGATCACTGTTGTGGAATACATGTTCATTGGTCAATGATTGGAAGCTGCTAATAGCGAGGTAACTGCATGGTGATACTTTGACACAGGACTAAAGAACATCAAGGATGACATGGAGAAGAAATATAGTTTATAGAGATATTGAGACATAGAGATGGTGGTGAGGAGGTGGTGAAATAGCCCATAGTATGAGAGGTTGGTAAGAAAGGAGAGCCGACTCGAACAAGAGTAGGAAAAGTTGAGGAACTGTCTCGGTGGTTAATAGGAGAGATCTCAAAGAAGAGGGTGAGGCAAGGTAGCCTACAAAGAGAGGCAGAAGCTGAAATGAACCATCTTAGGAATGGTACATGAAAAGAGCTAAAGTATCCCAAAGAGCTCAAAGGGAAGAGCTTCAAAGAGTAGAGCATGATGTGAAGTGGAACAAGGGATTTCCTTGTAGATATGAATTTCTAAATGTAATCATATAATCTATTCCAAATGAATAAAAGAGAGTTGTTGACCTATGTTGTGTCAATCTCTATGTGTGTGTGGTGTGTGTTGGCTACAAGATTGTGATGGCCTAATAAGGTCCTTTGGTCTTGAATGCACCAATTGGTATCAAATCAGGTTGTATTGAGTCTATAATTGAGCGCTGAACATGAGGCAGTTGCAACAGGATCTGTGAGTGTTAGTTGAAGCCAGAAGACTTGCAGGTGATGACCTGAGAAGAGTTTTGGAAAGGAATGTTTATTCTAGGCATGAAAGAGGGTCTATAACTTCTATCCTCTATTAGAGATAAAGTTGTGTAGAAGGTGTAGATTTCCTCCATTGAGAGAAGGTGGGTAGAGGATAGTTGTGTCAGTGAGGTATTGTGACAGGGAGTACCTGTAATTGTAGAGGATTTGAGTTCTAGAAGAGATTGTTGTAGGTGAGAAGAGACATTGCAACTACAAAGGGCTTGAATCCTAAAGAGATTTGTTGTAGGAAGGACCTGTGATTGTAGAGGGTTGATACCCTAATAGAGAGGGAGAGATTTTTGTGAGGACTTGTAACTACAAAAGGACTTGCGAGTTCTTAAAAATGTCTTCAAATAATAGATCAATATGGGTCATGAGGAGACCAGTTATAATCCCATTTTGGGAAGAGCACTTGGAAAAGATGAGAGAAAAGAAGTTTATTGCAAAGCTAAAAAGGATTGAAGTAAAATTAGATTCCCTTGAGGAAATCTTGGGAATGAAGAATGAAGAAAGAGGAGAGATTGCAGCCGAGGTTGCAAAGGTTGAAAAGATTTGTAGCCCTTTGATGGAAGGATCATGGGAGGAAGAAAATGTGGGGGCAACCCACACAAGTGGAGAAGATGCTAAGCCATAGGTTGTCGCGATGGCATGTGAATAGAGTAATTTGTGTGAAATGAAAGAAGGGTGTTTTCAAGCTGAAATAGTGAACACAAATGGTCCCAAGTTTGATGATGGGATAGAGGAAGACAAAGATGGAGGGTTGTTGAGAAAAGAGATGAGTATAACCCAAAGTTATTTGGATGCTGAAGGTGAAAATTTAATTAAGCAGAAGAAATTTGTTGCACCAAGAGAAGATGGTGATGAAGAGTCTTTAGAGGCTCGTGATTTTAATAACGCTTTTTGTAGTGTTGTGTTTGCAGGAAATAGATAGGTTGCAACTAGATGTCAAGTCTGTGGAATTGAAGAAGAAATCCTCATACAAGAGGATAAGGAAGGAAAAACAAGAGGGAAGCTTGTAGTGGAGTTACGTCTTTTTGAAGGCATAAATGAAAAGAGGTTACAAGTTATAGCAGAATATGAGAAAAATGAAGTTTTAAGTCTTGCTAAAGAAAGACTAGTGGTAGCAGAGGTAAATTTTGATTTTTATGATTTTGAAGAATGTGTAAAAGTGCATTCATTTGAGTTTGAGAAAGTTGAAAGTACATATATGTTTAAGGTTGAGGTGCAGCCTGAGAAAATCCTATCTATTGGTATGACAAGAAGAGAGGTTGAAGAGAAAGCTACTAGTGAAGACATTTGGTTGCTGAAAATTCTTAATTTTGCTCCTAAGAAGTTTACAAATTTTGTGGTGAATGAACAATGGACAGAGTGTTCTTAGAGGAGGATGGATTTCAGTGGGTTAGTTGCCACAAAGGTGGAAGACTATGAGGAAGAATGGTGGTGATTTGAAGTTTACAAAGAAATGATCCGAAGGAGAAGGTATAAATAGAAAGAGAGAAGCCAACAAGTGCAGATAATGAAACTTCAAAGGAAATAGTCGAGGAGATTGAACAACTAGAAAGTGAGGAAAACTAAATCAAAATTGAAAGATGGAATGATAGATGCCATGTGTAGGAGCACATGATTTTAATCACCTGCGGAGTCTAATGCAAGAGAATCATCCTTCACCTCCCGTTTGGTTGGCGTTGTTCCCTTGTTGGTAAAACTTTGGCTTATCGGTAGGAGCTTTCTACCTGTTCCAGCGATAAAATGGTGGTGTTGGTAGTGATAAGGTCGTAGTGGAGTTACATTAGAGGGAGACTAATATTTTAGTGGGAGCATGTTCCATGTCCCAGTGATGACCTGATGGTGATAGAGTGTAATGGGTTCATCGACATGAGTGTGTAGTTTTAGCGGGACATCAGTCTTTGTCCCAGTGATGGGGCGATCAGTGTGGAGTGAAGACATTTTGACAAGAGTGAATGGTTTCAATAGGACTCATCGTAGAGTCTCTCCAATAGCTTGACACTTATGATGTCAGCGAGTGATGATTTTTCATAACTGCATAACCTCCAACAAGAGGTTTGAAGGTATTTATTTTTAGCAACACAGCGATAGAGGTTCTGGTATTCATGTTTTTGGCGATTTAGCAATGTGCAATGAAAGGAATATGGTGGGACCTAATGGGTTGTTAAGGACATATGGTGATGTGTTTATGCAAATCATGATTATCGAATAAATGATCATGCAATTCATATCCTTGTTGTGAATTGCATGGTAGCGAACTGGAATGGTTGATCCCACATCAGAATGATGTATGTATTGGGTGTTGGTCTCATCGGTGAGACTTGAGTGTTTTGGGAAGAGATGTTTTGAGGTTCACTCAACAGGGAAATGGTGAACATCAGCGAGAAGGAGGTGTATTGGTGCAAGATGATTTCAGGTTTCTCTCATAGGACGTGAAATGATAAAAATTGGTGGAGGCTTTCTTTCACTTCTAGGGTTTTGGACCTAAAAGGAGAAAGACCAATTTTTCAATCTTTCACTAAAGAAAACACCCTTGAGATTTCAATGCAAAGGAGATTGAAATATGACAATGAGAAGGTCCTAGTGATTGAATGATAACTAATGAGGGGTTCACCACCAAGTATAAACTTGGAAACAAAAATATTTGAAAACATAGTGTGATATGCAAATACATGTTAAATGATCTAGAAAGATAAGCAAACTATAATGAAAAGTCGTGAAACTAGAAATGTGCACTTGGGAAACTGAAGGTGGTAGAATGAAGGTTTGGAATCCTTTTTTTTTTTTTTTGAAGTTGACTAGGACTCATACATCAAGCTAGGAGAATCAATCTAGTTTTCTAGAAAATTCATAGGAATAAGTTTCAGCCAAAAGGGTATCTAACTCTGTAAAAATATTGTTCAGGCCTATACAGTGGGACCCATTTTCCAATCTAGTGTCGAATAAGTCAACTTCTACTTTTCTAGAAATTCTAAAGTGGATTTTGTGCCTCTCGGTCTACTTTATTCTTCCTGATTGGTTTCCAAATCCAAAACTACAAAATACCACCTGTAGGCTTCTCCAAGCTTCTCCTAGGCTTGATGACAACTTTGACAAATTTTAGGAACTTGACAACTTTTCTCCAAATTTGCTTCTTGATAAATCTGCAACCTATCCCTACAAATCACACATAAGAAGAGGGAAAAATGTTGTGGGGTTAGGGAATAGGGGTTTTCCTTGGTCAAACCCCTTGTTGGTAATTAAAACTTGAAATAGAATGAAATGTGGAAAGAGAATGATGAATGAAAGCAAAAGACATTGTTGCAACTCACCAAACACTTGCAATAAGATGCTACAAAAATGTAAGTGATGGCTCCAATGGATGTAGACTTGAAATCTTACTTGATGTTGATAGATATTGAATGCAATGCTTTCTTGAATCACAAATCCCTACACCACAATTGTTAGCTCTAAAACAACATGATGCAGATAATCTTTGACATGATGAAAGTGTATTTTCATAAAATTGCATGCCTTGTAATTTCACATACATTCTTGCATTCACTTTGGTGTTGACTCCCTTAGAACTTGTGTAGGCTCATTTTATCCCTAACATCATCCTTTTCCCCACTCAAGATGCTCAACATCCCTTTTTAGTAGCTACCCTTTGTGCACTAGCTTTGCATCGAACTTGGTGCTTTTCATGTTTACATCATTTTGTAGCGTGACATGTTTGGTACTAGCATGTCGTGCAGACGTCCACATGTCGTGCTAGAATCCTACAACATTTTAATGTTTAAATGAGAATTTCCAAGCATATCTGCCACTTGCCTGTACCTTTTGTTAGTGATAACAACTCAAGATGCCTTGTAACCGCTCAGGAAGCTTCCTTTTGCTTCTCTTCTCTCCTTAAATGCTATCTCTTTAATTCATTTTCATATCTAGCTAGCCTCTTCTCTTTCTTTGATTCTCTTTCAAAAATTCTACCATCTTGTTCTTGCTTGCATATCTCCATTGCTTGCTACAACAACATTCTCTAAAGATCTCATAACACTCCTTGCAACACTCTTAGCAATTGCAGCTCCATCTCCCTCATCTCATGCTTGTGAGCATCCTTGGATTCCATATCCCCTATCTATTTCATCCTTACTTCATGATACAATTTCTCTTCCTCGAACATGGATTTATTTAATCACCTACATTTTGTGATACAGGTTCTCCTCCTCGAGCAGGGTTTTCTTTTATCACATTACATTTTCTTACTTATCATTTCTCTTATCTATTTGGTTGTTCGTGGAGGTGGGAACACCAAAATGTGGGTTTGATTGAGGAAAACCCCTATACAGCCCCAAAAATTTCTCAAAATCTTACACATGTAGGTATTGAAGACATTCATGTGTTGGAGGCTTCATCACGTGTGTGGTTGTGAGCATTTATTTTCTACCTCTTTTTCTCTTTATAATTTTTATTTCATTTTATTTCAGCTTTATCACATTCTGTTACTTTATCACATCCTGGAAACTATCAATAATTAGAGTAGAAGTAGCCACTCTATCATTTTTCATGATAAACTCACTCTTTGATTTGTAAGAGATGTCAGCACACCCTGGGTAGCCAACGTGCTACATTGTCGTTTGTATTCTGCGATGTCACCCTTTGGCTGAGAGCCTGCCAGTTTGTCTAGAAAGTCATTGTGATCTTCTCTTTCTGATTCTAGAACTCTCACATTGTTCCTTGAGGTAGTTTAGTGTAGTTCACCCCGTGAGTCTCTTGAAACAAAGAGAACTTGTGAGTAGTGAATCCCCCTTCTCTATAGAAAGGCACTTGAAGAATGCTCTAGAATGCTTGATAATCTACCCTTGAAATGCCTTGAATTCTCTTGTGAATGCTCAAATGCTCTTGTGAACTCTCTTGAATGCTAGGTATGAATACTTGAATTCTTGTGATGAAAATGAGTGAAAGAACCTTGTATTTATACTTGATTATGCAAGAATTCTCAAAATTACAACACTAAAAGCCGACATCAGATCTAGGAGGATAAAATCCCACCAAAAATTTGATTTAAATTTGAATTTTGGTCACACGGGACTCATTTTCCCATTGTGGCAAATGAGTCCCATTACACATAATGTATGGGACCAAAAACCAAAAGTGTCTAGAAATGTGTGAAACTTGCATTGGGGCTAAAAAGACCTAGGTGGGAATCATTCACCCAAGGTGGCGAATGAGTCCCAAACACTAAATATAGGCAACACAATCTAGGAACACCTGAATTATGATTAGTTACTGGTTGGTGTCAATATTATCCTCAAAAGGATACAATAAATGAGGCTTGTGGATGCAAAATGGGGCCAATTAAAGCATAAGAAAGAAAAATTATTAATGAAAAGCCTAGAGGAATGTGAAAATGTGTTACAACACTTTACAACACTCCAAATAAGGAAAGGTTGAGATTAATTATGATTAAAATTATGTTTAGGTTGATAAAGCCCTAGAAAAGTGTGAAAGTGTGTTACAACACTTCATAACACTTGTGCATGGCACCATTAAATTTTATTAGTTCAGAAGGGCCCAACACTAAATCAAGGTAGTATTAAGCCAAAAATCCACAAGGAGAACCCAAACAATTGAGAAAAATGACAAAGGATCCTTTTTTTGACACTACATTTAGCCCCCACTTTAGTGAGAGGATGTACCTACTTCAAACTCACACTAAAGTAGACAAACACAGACCAAGAGGGGTTCCAATGAACCAATGCTAGAAAGATGAGACAACAAAAATCAAGAGGGGTGATCAATCCTCTATGATCAAGATCCCATGGAAAACCAAACATAAGCACAAAGGAAAACACATGAAAATGATATAAAGAATAGGGATAATGCCAATCATACACTTCCAAAGATCAAAAAGAGAAAATTAAAAAAAGAATCAGATCAAGCTTCAACCATTTGTCTATCTCGATGTGGATTAAATCTAGGTTGTTTGTCTGGAAAAATGCATACTCACTGTGAGGTGACAAAACTCCTGGTTGTCCATTGGGTGAGAAGTATACACTCATGGATGGTATGTACTCACACACACAAGTGGTTATGGGGAAATTCATGCCTCAAATTGGGCTTATCGCTCAACCATAGAAAAGTTATACATCCTAATCACTTTAATAAGGTGCCACACAAAAATGATATTTCAAGCTTCATGATGAAAGAAAACCTTCGTATGCTTGGAGCTCATGCACAAACAGGATGGTTCCACAAGCTGCAAGCTGTATTATGCAAGGTGGCCATATAACAAAAAATGAAAAATGTTAAAATATGATGTTTTCAAAGGAGTCTTGCGTAGTTCATGTGAGGTCTTTAACTTAGGGAACATTGTTCCTAATGTCTCCAAAAGAGGACAAATCAAAGAATAGAAACTTCACAACTTAGGGGATGCAGTGTGTTGCATCAAGTGACTAAGAGGAATGTAATATGCTAAGAGAGATCAAACTCTTGAAGGAAATCACACCCAACATCATCCACAAAGTGACAAATGCACCATATGAAGTAAGAAGGCTGCATTAAGAACCAAGAAAAAGGAAAATGAAAAAGAATAATGCCAATGTATGCCCCCACTTTAAAGAAATTACTTTAAAGTAGAAAATGAAAAATGCAAACAAGAAAGAATACATGAGAACCAACTTGGAAAGCCCTATGCCAATTCATATGTTTTCGAGTAAAGATACACCATTGAAGAGAAAAAGAAAAGAAAGAGAGAGAGCATCAAACCGGACATCATGGGGGATCTCATCACACACATGCAATCAAACAAAAGAAAAAGGAAAAAGAAAAATGCAAAGGACTAGTAAGGTAAATGTGAGTAAACCTATGAGAAAGTCATCTGCCTCCCAATCATGTTCTATGTATGCCAAGGGTAGGAAACTAGCCAAAGGTACAAGGGAAAGTGCTGAACTAGGAGAAGAACTAGGTTCAACACTCTTTATAGGAGATTTGTCATTTAAGCTCATGTAAGAGGAAAACAATGTTTTCAATTCATTATGCACCTCTTCATCGATTTTGACAGTCTCATCATCATTATCTAGGTTAACCACAATAGGGCATCAAATGATAATTCCCATTGAAGAGTTCAACTCTTCTTGTGGTTTTTGTATTGGGTTATTTTATGTTGGTTGGGGAGGGAGGTCATCATGCATTGCTTTACTCAAGTTTGGATCTAGATTTTCTTTTTTTAATTCTTCATGTAGCTTGTGAGAAAGGGCACGACGTTTTTTCCTATGCTCTCTAGCACCTCTATTTCTTTTGGTTTTATTTTCAACTTGAATTTGTGTAGGAGTGAGTTGATCAACCATAGGTTGCTTGTTTTCCCTAAGGGGGGGAATAGAAGGAACCATAGGAGGTTTTTCAACCACTTTCTCTTTTTCTTTGTGAATTTGTTTTATTCTAGGAGGTGTGACAAGGTTGTTTTCATTGTCTCTTGGTTGTTTGTAGGATGTGGGTGAAGTTTTTGTTGTTGGTTGGTCTTGTTTGTTTGGTTCTTGTTTAGGTTGAAGCATGGTTTTGTCTAGGATGGCAGGTTTAGAGGTGGATGGGGACATTTTTCAGAGAGATAATTCTGCTATCTTCTTTGCCTTGAAATTTTGATAAGACAATAAAAAGAAGTCTTCCCTTGTCTTGATAGGTTCCATGAGCTCGGACCAAAAGGCACCTAGAGAAAGGTTTCCTTTAGATGACAAGGGGTTAAAGTCACTATGGCGAATAGTGAATATCTCATTGTCAAAGGGAAAATTTAAGCATTTATTTACAACTGAAGGGACAAATTTCATGGAGCGAAGTGATGGGTGGCCTAGCTTCACACAAAATTGGTTTGACTACGAGATGATGGAGAATGTGACATCTAATATTTTTGGTCCTATTTGCAATGGTAGGGTGATCGATCCTATTATAGGGCACACAAAGCCATTGTGTGTCTTGATCCATGCTTTTGGTCTATCATATTCATCTTGATATAGTTCATGCAAAAGTAGGAATTCTTTGGTGATCACATTCTCTCCATAGGCAGGATCTATTAGTATCCCACTAGTGGGCCTATCATAGATACAACTAGCTATGTAGAGAGGACCATCGACCATGATGAGGAATGACATCTATCACCCCTATCATTTTATGCATAGGATTGATATTAATAGAATTATTTAAAACATAAGCATTGTTTTCATCATATGTATCAACATTCATCACATCATTCTTTGTAGTTTTGTTAGCTTTGACAAATGAAATATTTTGTTTTGGCATTGGGTTGGTACAAATTTGTAAATTTTGGTTCAGAGGGGCAACAAACTTATTGCCTTGATTGCTAACACCTCCAATGGATAAACAACCATAATCAATGAGGTCTTGCACATGATGTTTAAGATGCTTGCAATGTTCCATGTCATGTCCATTTAGTTGGTGATAGTGACAATAAGAATTGGATTTAAAGCTCGGGGGTAAAGGATTATTAGGGTCGAGGGTTTTGACAAGTGGCAAGGTGATCATTTGTTGTTCTAGTAGTTGGGCCATTGTGTTATGAAGGGTACCGGGTAAGGGAGTGAATTATATTTTTTGATCTCCATAACTAAAGGGCATCATGGTTTTGACAACAACTACTTGGTTGTTGATGTTTTGAGTTTGCTGTCGAGGGGGGTTGAAATGAAGGAACCCTTTATTTTGTTTCCTAAAAGGTTGGGATTTTTTATTGGTTTGCGGGTTTGGATTTCTTGATTCGGCTAGAAGCGGACCTTGTATCTCGACTACTAATTGAAGTTTGATAATCATGGAGGGTAGTACATAGGTGCATGAAGGATGGGAATTTCATCATGGTCAACTTGTCTTGAATTTTACTTTTTAAGTTTTCTATGAACATCTTTTGAAGGTGTGGGTCGGGAACCTTAACATTGATTTGGGAATAAAGCAACTAATAGCATGAGATAAAATCAATTATCTTTTCGTCCTCTTTTTACTTGCATCTCATCAAATTAGCCAAGGTCATCTTGGGAGTCATATTCACTTGGAAATGGTTTACAAATGCATCAACAAGTTCATTGAAGGAATGAATTGAGTTGTTTAGTAAGGAAGAGAACCATTCCAAGGTAGTATCTTTCAAGGGTCTAGGAAAAATATTTTCCAAGAGTTTATCATCAAGGACAAAGGTACTACATAAGGTAGTGTAGGAATTAAAATGGTTAGAATGATCTCCCTTCCCTCCATACTTCTCAAATATAGGAACCTCTACCCCTCGTGGCATTGATGCTCTCAATATCTCTAAGGATAATAGTCTACTTTTGACATAATATGTAGGTGGGCCATTTTATTTTGAAGGGATGAAATAGTTTGGGATAGTTGTGTTATGAAAGGGCCATTGCTTGTGTTATTGGATGGAAGTGAAGGTGGTGATGGAGTGTATGTGTTTGTAGGAAAAGTGAATGGAATGCTTATAGATGGTAAGGTAGGAGATATAACTTATGATGTCACATAGGAACTAGGGATGCTAGTAGGAATACCTAGGGAAGGAATCACATTACTAACTTGGGGAGTGGTATAGGTAGGGATTGAGGCTATGGTTGTAGGAGGAATTTGAGTTCCTCATTGGCTTGTAACATTTCTTGTGGGTAAAGGACAGCTAGTGGTTGTAGGAAGATGCTTTCCAAATATTTTCACTATGTTTCTCACAAGGTCAAGGCCATCTTCACTTTCAAGCATGCGATGAATTTTTTCTATTGTAGGAATTATAGCTGTTGAAATGTTTTCAATGCTTATTTGATGTTGTAAGTTTACTAGATCCTCATGAATGTGAATTATGTTTTTTTGTGGGATTCTATCATTCTTAGTTTCAACTTGCATGCAATCTGAAGGAAAAGAGTTGCTAGGGGTGTTATCCATGCCTAGTGTACTAGTGCCAATACTAGGAGTGGAAGCTCTAGATATCCCAAGATCCACAATGATTGTCTTATCATAGGATGACATGAGTCTCAAACTTCTTCTCACTAAGGTATTAGCAATAGGACACCAAACAAATGAAAATGCTACTAAATGCGAGGTGAATGCTAATACAATGTAAGCTAACAAGAATGAAATACTTATAATTGAAATTCTAGAAAGTAAAAGTGAAATGCAGAAACAAGTAGAAACTTAGAAACTGAACTATAAATGCTAGAAAATGTAGTGAAAAATATGCAATGGGATTGTTTCACCCAATGTGGTGAATGAGTCCAAGTACATTTTTTTTTTTAATTTTCAAAAATTTGAATTGAATTTTATGCCTTTTATATTTTTTTGATGTAAATTTGAGATGCAAATGCAGAATTTTACTATTTTTCAATGAAATTAAGTGCAAAAATGCAACCTAAATGAGCTTTTAACTATTGCAAATTTTGAAACCCTAGAATAAAAATTGAATAATGCAAAATCTAATGCAATTTTAATGCAAGATAAATATAGGAATGAACTACACTTCAAATTAGAAATATGATGCTCTATATGTAGGTTCACCAAAATGAAATGGTGAACATTGGGTGAGGTTTTCTTTTGCTTCTAGGGTTTTGGACCTAAGAGGAGAAAGACCAATTTTTCAACCTTTGACTCAAGAAAAAAACCCTTGAGATTTCAATGCAAAGGAGATTTAGATTTGACAAAGGTAAGGTCTATTAGAATCAAGCAACACTGAGAAGGGGGGTGAATAAGTTTTGTGCAAATTTTATCTTTATTAACCTGATCATTAAAGTGCTGATAACATTCATTCAAAATAAAGATGCATGCACATAAGAAAAATAACCACAACACCATAACATAAGAATTTTTTTTCGTGGAAACCTTGTTAGGGGAAAAACCACGGTGGAGGTTAATCCAAAATATAGTTATGAGTATACTCGAAAGAAAAGATTACAAATGGGAATGCACTTGCATTCAAGCGCACTGTCTGGAGCTCACTGCTCAAAATCAGAAAGGCTCACTGTCTTACAAAAGTTTGTAATACTTCCAAGGATTTGAATTGATAGAGTAGCATCTATGAATGCCTGATTATAGTTTTAGTTAGGCTCAACAATCAATTCAGGACCTTCTGTCTGATTCTACACTTTTCTCTACTCTACTTCAATTTGCTTCACAAGAATCCTTAATGCACAAGTGAAAATTTGCATAATCGCTCTACTGACCTTCTGAATTTCACAACATACATCAAATCACATCGAACACACACTCCAAAATGATATAATCAATCACATATATATATATCTACTACCAAGAATTCAATCGCTACAAGTCATCTTTAACAAAATAAGAAATATTCACAAATTGTCGGCTCAGATCATTCATAATAATCAATGTGCATCCACAAGAGTCAGCCATAAAATAATGGGGACCCAAAAAAAATGCACGAACACAAAAATACATAACCAATAACACCTCAAATATCTGTGACACATTATATTCATCGAGTCGGCCTTCATACATTTATAAATAAAAAACTGGTTTACTGAACCTTCTAACTTCCACCCAAATTGATACGAGGCACCAAGACTTATGGATAACACATATTATCCATAAAATAATACTCCTTGAGATCCACAACATAAAATATTAACAAAAAATATGCATATGAATTGAAGAACATGAAACTACCGGGTGGTCTGTTCTTCCCAAACAGATAACCATTGATCTTGAATTCGTCTGCTAGTATGAGTAAATGATGACATATGGATTTGATAGCTAACAAGGGTTGCCATCAATGAAAACACTTTAAAATATATGCGGTGTATCTTGCCAACAATCTCCCCCTTTGGCATTGATGGCAACACTTAGTGAAAAATGACTAAGTGTCAGATCAGTACCAACAAAAATACACTGCCAACCAAAACTTCAAAAAGATATTTATCCACAACTCAAAACTACAACTCCCCCTTAGATGAATATGCATTTTTCACTGATCTATTCTCCCCCTTTAACATCAATGACAAAGATGGGAAATCTGCATACCAAACTTCTACAAATAAAAACATCAAAACTGCATATGCACAAGCTTTGTTTCAAAAGACTTACACACTACTATATTTGACTCCACTTTCTGATGAAAATTTGTTGAAATGTCGAAAAACTATTGCTGAAATTCCAACGAATATCTTGAAAAATTTTCATCACAAAATTTTCATCAGTATCCCGACGTGCTTCAAAATGTTGAAATCATGACTAAACTTCGTTGGTTTTTGCCACAAAAAAGGGACCTCATGTTTGTCAGAATATCGATGAACATTGCGTCAATCTAGCAACAAATAATAGCCATAAAACATGTGGCATGCCTCTGCCAAATCATCGGAACAACATGAGATGTTTGTTGGAATTGTGACCAAGTTTCATGGAAATTCCAACAAACATTCGTTGTTTGTTCGATGATCTCATCATCATAATAAGATCAAAATTGTGTCAGAGCTATAGCTATATCATGAGGATTGACTTGTGGTATCATCAATGAGCATGAGGAAGTATATTGGTGAGACTTATACCATCGGGGTAAGTTCTGAATGTTTACCCTACCCTCTATTTCTCACCGATATATTCCCAATGCTCATTTCGATGAAAAAAATGATAGTCTCACCGATGAAACTTCATTGGTGAGACTTAAATGTTTGGGCCAACATATATTTTTTATAATGAGATGATTTGTCTTACCAATAGATTCTCTTCATCGATGAGACCATAAGCTAGTCTCCTCGATATTCTAACAAAAATTTGTCGTTTGTTTGATGATCTCACCATTGGAATGAGATCAAAATTTCATCAAAGCTATAGCAACCTCATCGCACTTTTTTTTTTGTCGAACTGGGTCATTGAAATTTCGACAAAACATTGTATTTTTTTTTTTTGAAATTTATCGGGAGGATTGACTTGTGGTCTTATTGACAAATAATGAGGAAGTATATCAGTGAGACTTATATCATTGGGGTAAGTTCTGAATGTTTACCTGACCCACTATTTCTTGCCGATATATTCCCAGTGCTCCTTTCGGTGAAAGAAATGATGGTCTTGTTGATGAAACTTCATCGGTGAGACTTAAACGTTCGGGCCAACATATATTTTTCATGTCGAGATGACTTGTCTTGCAAATAGATTATCTTCATCAATGAGACCATAAGCCAATATCCCCGATATGTCTTCTTTAGTAATCCTGATCGCTACAATAGTTTTGATGTCTCATCGATGTGCTAAAAAGTGCTTGTAACCCATAATAGATTAGGAAGATCCATACCAGCTCATGCCAATGTGATTTGTTTACCACAATATATTTGATCAAAAGGATTTTCAGGAGTAGAATGAGGTGACCATGGGTAATTATATTCTATAGGGCCAATTACATCCTTTTCTAACTCAAAATTTAGTTATTATTAAGAAATTGACATGAGTAAATCATTATATTTTGTAGGGCCAATTCACATAAACTACTCAAAACTAGGGAAATGCAGAATCAATGATACCTCAATTGCCGAACCAATTGGTCGATTCCACAAAAGGATATAAAAGTCATAGAAAATCATAACTTGGGAATTGGACATTCCAGTAGGTGACTAACATCTTCTTATGGTCGTTCATTTACATTGTCAAACCAGGGAATATATACTTGAAATGGAGCAGCATTGTATGTGCACTAAGAACCAGTTTCAGTCACAATTTACCAGAAATAAATGCTTGGAAGGAATTCTACTTATCCTGCAGGAATGTAATGTAAAGTCTTCTTAACTTAAGCATAACTTAATCAAAGCAGAAATCATGACAACTATTACTAAGAAACAAACTATGCACTGGCCTTATGTTGCAGGAACAAACACAAGGATGGATTCTCGATGCTGTAGGAACAATATAAGACTGAGTTTGCACTAAAACCTTCAAGAATGAAATCTAACTTATAATCAATAGGAGATAAATAACTAACTAAAAATACTCACTAAGTTGGCCCCCTTAGCAAGCATCAACCAGTTTATGCAAGAATTGAACTCAAAACTTCATCAACTTTTATTCATAAACTTGGAATCATATACATTGATTGTTCTTCTTGTAAGAAAACTAACACAAAACAATTTTTCTCATTATAATACTAACTTTAACACACTCTGTTGCTCACTCACATAGGAGGAATAGTTATTTATATTAGAAAAGCAACTAACTACCTAAATCTAATAGAGAAAGACATGGATATAAATGCATCTTGAAACTAAGGAACAAACTTCTCATAAATGAAGGAATATCTATTCAACACGATTCAGAGAGAATTTAGTATTGCACTCTTCCTAGATTAATGATCATTTATATTTCCTCCCAACGACCCGGTCAGAGAGTCTTTGCTAGAACAACTTCCTCGATGTCATGCTGGAAATGGACTTTATTGTAGGGCCGAGATCTGCTGCGCTTTGACTCATTCATGCTTCCTTCAACAACCTGCAATGCACATGGCGACCAAAGTGAAAGAAAGCATGTGTGGAAAATAACACGATACACATTCATTAATCACATATTAAATCCATTTCATTATCCAAAAACCACATGCATTATATTAGTCATTCGGGAGGTCAAACAAGGCAATTAATACAGAGACATAGAGATGTTAAGTTGCAGGAATATAGGAATGTGTTGCTCCAAGATACTACCCGATTTTAGATAAAAAGCCTTTAATCAAAGAGTTAAAACAACCATTAGTAATAAGAGTAAGAGTATTAAAAATACATCATAATATTCAAATTATAAGCATATTTTGAGCTCATCACCAATCATTTGAATGATACGATAAAAAACACTTGCTTTTTCAACTTGAAATGAACACCATTGGAGAAGTGACTTATAAATGATACATGTAGCTATAGGTCTTCCATTACTAAAGCCAACATATTCTATGATACACTTGAAACCAGAATAACAAAAAAATGTAGTGTAAGGGAATAAAAAAATTGCCAGAGCTTTATAATATAATGTGCCTAAGCAAAAAAGTGATATAACTAGAAATACAAATAGAAGAGATAGATACTCCTCTAGAAGGTCAGAATCATATACTTGCTACTTGTTAGTGAGAGTCTTCTATGGCCTCTTCTCTCCATCATGAGCTCTTTCAAGGCAGACATAGGAGTTTGTGAATTCTGCCAGACACATCTATTGGTTAAAATAGTATTGAAAAATAATATTACTTATTTAAAATCAGGAGAATGAGATAACTAAAATTATACATAAAAAGATATAATTTGTTTATATTGGACAACCATGAGTGTATGATCATGATGAAATTTACCATCTAAAGGCACAAAAATGGACAATACATAATGACAATTGGAAACTTAACCTCCTTGAGTTAACATCACAAGCCATACTAGCTTTGGTCTCTAGACTAAACAATGTTGCAATATCATTTCCCACACACAAAAATTTCTGCTTCTGACAGTCCACAAATGCACCTACACAAGCAAGTACACACAATAATAGTGCTCACAAATAAGCTAGCCCCATTGCATCAAGAAAGGTTCGACAAGATATTGCAGCAATACGAAGACATATTTCTATCCCTCTCAGTCCTCTATCTCTTTCTATCCATATATTTCTCTATCTCTATCACGATCTCCTAAAAATATATTTAAATCATAGAGTAGTGAGGTTGGTATGAAGTAATATTTTGTGTTCCACCTTGCTATAGCAGTACCTATAGGTGCTCAGAGTCATGATGTGCTTTTTTGGTTTATCAACACATCTCTCATGGGTACTTCCTACGTTTGTTTTATGCACACCAGGATATCTTTTGTGAATAGTACCTGCATTTTTTTTAGGAAAATTGGTTTATTTTTCATGCATGATTCCTGTGTTTGTTTTAGGAAAATCAATGTAGGAAAATAACATCCAAAAATAGATGCTTAGTTACTCAAGTGAGCAATAAGTATTTTATTCAACTGTAAATTGGCTATTCTAGCTACTGACCTTTAAAGTGTTGGTCCAGAGGCATGTAGGTGGACGAGCTTCATTTTCTTCAATAAGTTCCAATGCTTCAAGAATAGGGAACATCTAAAGTTTGGAGAACACAATTTATAGTTATTCAGCACAATATCACTTCATTTAACTTTATTCTAAAATTCACTAAGCTACAAAAAAAAGTGCTAAAATGGCAATTAAACAAAGCACTAGAATAGATAATAACAACAAAATTCCAAAAATTCAGGCTTCAACCTCGAGGAAGGTCTGGATCAAATAGTCATTGTAGCCATAATATACAGAAAAATCTACAACAAGCTGCTCAGTATAGTCCTTCGGAGTAGACCCTTTTTGCCTTAAAGCTTTGAAATTGGATAGAATTCTAACAACTGATAGAGAAAGGATCAATATGTATCATTAATGAACACTATCAAACATAGTCCAAATAGATGAAACAAGTGATGCCTTGTAATCTTGAAAAAAATGCAACAATAATCAAAATTAAAACATTACCCTCTTTTATTGGACTCTTAAGGTTTGGGAGGTCAGGTGGGCACTTCCCCTCTTCTTCAAGCTCCTAAAAATTAGTACAAAACATATCAAAAAAATTTCATGGTTAAGTGGAAGCCTCCCATCAACAACAAGATCCAAATATTCATGTATCTATCTCAACCAAGCCTCTAAACCCTCTAGAGTTGTCAATTTTTCCACTAACCTGTTATGAACAAAAGTCAAATTTTAGAGTTATGTCACCACTAAAAACAAAAGAAATAGAGCTTTGAAACCAAATCCACACACAACACAATGTGGTATTCATAGAAATCCATACAAACAAACTAAACTCAGAACATTGGAATGGAAACAACTTCAAATTATGATACAGAGCATGGATTCACTTTACTCAACTAGAGGAACATTTCATAATAATGGGTTCTTCATCTAAAACATTTGTATGAGGTTCAAATAGTAAACAGATTGATGAAAGATAAAGGAATTAAAAAGATACTTGGATGTAGTTGGATTGAAGGCTATAAATTGGTACATGTTTTTTGTGTAGGAGTCATATCACATCCACAAACATGGCAGAGCTATGCAAAGCAGGAGAAATTGGCTTGGAAAATGAAGGCATCAAGGTATAAAGAATTATTTTTCTGCCACCATAGTGAAAAGTTATCACTTTCTTTCATCTTTTCATATTGGTTTGATGCTTCAAATGGTGCATTTCTTATATTCAAAATTTCATTACCTTATTGAGCTTCTCTTTGTTTCAAGAATAGTTTAATACTCTATACTTAATAGGGCCAACCACGTGATGGTGGAAGTTCATTTTGCCCCTCCCCCCCTCACATCACTCTCAATTCCCCATACCCAATCATATAACATTAATCACTCATTCATCCATTAATAAAATATAACATTCATTCATTCATCCATTAATAACATATAAAATTCATTCACTATCATATAAAATTCATTTATTAACATATAAAATTCATTCATTAACATATAACATTCAGTCATTAACATAACCACATTCATTCATAATATGATTACAATTACTTTTTTTTTGTTTCTTTCTTGAAGCTAAAAAAAGCTGAAGTGGAGTATCATTTTCTAAATAATTTGTCCCCCCTTTAGTTGTTATGCCCTCTACTTGTGATCTTAATGTACGCCTAGTTGTGTACTCACAATGTGGACGTCACTGCAAGGGGGGGCCTGCTGCAATAACAAAGAAATGTTAAATTGATATGTTTTATTATTATTGTTACAAGTATTTCATTAATTAAACAAAAATTAGAGTGGTTCTCTTTACCTGATGGGGCCACATCATGTTCTTGATCTTCTCTTATAGCCTCATGCTCAACATGTTGAACACCCTCTAAATTGTGATCAAGAGTTGAAACATGAAAGGTTACATTAATTAATACACCAATTACAATTAAATATGTTTAAAAGAACATTAGAGTGGTCCTCTTTACCTGATGGGGCCACATCATGTTCCTGATCTTCTCTAGCCCGATCATGCTCAACATGTTGATCACACTCTACATGCTATAAAGTTGAAACATGAAAGGTTACACTAATTAATACACCAATTTAAATTAAAGATGTTTAATTGTATTAATCCATACTTCATTTTGTATAGCACATGAATACATCCAATACCGAGATGCACACCATGGCCTTCATCTGTAGGTTGTGCTCCACCCTCACCAGGATGCATTCCAATGTCATGTGCAGTATTATCATTGCTTGTCTATTTAAAACAAATAGGCACATAATTACTTTATGGTGGAAATTAATATTGAATACATTGCACAAGTATTCAATTTTAAATAAAATTTATTGATTTTATTTACCTGCGTGTCAGATGTAGTGGAAGATTGTGTTTTCCCAGTCAAGACTCTTAGGCATTCAACCATGGCTCCATAGCCTTGCTAGAAGGAAATATTCAGGTCCTCTTTTGTGGGCACTCTGTTGAATTCAAAGCCCTGCATTTTTGCATAAGATCATGAATTTTGCTTCTATGGTGTGATAAAACCAATTTTTTTTGCAATTTATTAGTTGGATGCAATATTTCATTTATTGATACTTTCAATTCATGTGGCTAATTTCATATAACCACCAGAGCCAAGTTTTTGTTGCCCATGTTTTTCTAGTCTTTCCTTTGTTGCCTTTGATGTGTCGGGTAGCCTATTAAAAGTTTGAAATACATTAGATTATGTAAAAAGAAAGAGTAATTAGTATATAATTACATTGTTGATAGTATCACATACCTTCCTTGGCCCGATGGTTTCTTTCCTTTTTTCTTTTCAGCCTTCTCCTTTCCATCTGACACTAGGTCCTTCCACTCCCTCTCCAGAATCATGGGGGGATGCTCATACTTTAGATAGGTACCAACTTTCTGAAGGACCTTCGTTCGATTGAATGTTTTATCACCGAACAATACAACTAAATGGTTAATGAGCTCATCTTTTAAATCTTTATTTTGGGCATTCCACCATGTACGTATGGCGGGTCCAAAGAGATCTAATGTAAATCACTTAGATGTTTATAAAAAACCATCATTTCCTGCAAAATGATCATGGGATCATTAGTCTAGAAAGAGTGATCAATAAGTAAATTTCAATTTGATTATATATAATAATAATTAAAATATTTTAAAGTACCTAGGACCTTCTCTATCTTTATGGGAATGAAATCCTTGTTCACCACAAATGTTCCCGTACTAGTAATATGGGAAGATCTAGGAAATGTTGCTAAAACATCACCAGTACTAGCTATGGCCTTTGCATCCCCAGGTACATGTCCTGACGCATGTTCTGGCATGTGTTCATTGTGAGAGGGTGCACTACCCAATGCTTGCATTCTATGTGTTGCCAAAATTTGAGACAACAATAGAGGCACAAATGATGGGGTCGGATGATGTGATGTATGCACAAGAAGATCAAAATCAACACTTTTACCAACCCCTACTCCTCGGGCAGCACCTACAATACCCTGATCATTGCCAACAACATCATGAGGATGCAACTAATCCTATAAAAACAACACATATTTTAGTTCATGACATAAAAGAGTACAAAATATAAAACCATGAATGAACTTATGTTATAATTAAAGACCTCATGACAGCTTACTTGCAATTTTTTTGCTCTCTTAGTCAATATTTTAACCCTCTCTCTTATCTCATCTATTTGAGGCACTATGAATATCAACTTAAGGATTTCTTCATTGCATTTTTTTGGGTCTTCCTTAACATATCGAGAGGGCTTGTTGAATATGTGTTGTCATCATCACATAATATTGACTACACCTCCCTATGGATGTTCTCCTCTACTGCTGGTTCCTTTCCCTAATCAACAGACTGCATCAAGAATATTAAAAACATTATCAAAATTAACCCAAGGAACTTATGAAAAAAACATAAAAATAAAACATTTTGCTCGTATCTAATTTGTACAATTACAATGAGGTAACATGTCAGGTAGAAGCAGTTGAAGATGCATTGTGATTTGTGCTCTATGTTAGATCCTTCCCCGTATGATCAATGTTCTACTATGACAAAAATTAAATATAAAAAAGCATTACCGAAATGAAACCAATAGACTTGCAAAAAAAAACATAAGAATAAAATTGTATATTGGAGTCATTAATTGGAGGTTGGGTAAAATGGTACATAGTACGTACCACCCCCATAGTTGTAGACACCGAAATCTAGTTTTAGGCCTGCGACTTCAATATTCTTCATAATTCGTATTCTTCATGGTCATGATTAAATAATGACAATTATTTAATTATTCTCTATAGTATTCATTTCAACTATTAATTAAATAATCGTAATTATTTAATTCACATTTTCTTTATTCTATCTGATTAATTAAATAAACGCTTTTTATTTAATTATGTTACTAATTAACCTTATTCTTCTTGTTAAATTAAATAAACGTTTTATTTAATTTACCTTTATCATATTTCAACTATAATTAAATATATTCTTTATTTATTTAATTATTCATTTAAAATTCCTTTATCACTTAATTAAATAAATATTATTTATTTAATTATTCTTCAAATATCAAGTCTTGAATTAAATGAATTATTTAATTCATAAATTCTATTTTAACACATTCCTCTATACTTTAGATAATTATGTGAGTTATCTAAGTATTCACTTTTACTCGACTCGACATCTATTTTAATCGCTCAGTTAACTCTTGATTTGATGTCTGAGTGGCGTTCTCGAGAAATATCTTCGTCAAATCATTCAATCGTCCAGTTCTAACTCATTTGCATGTACATCCGGATTAATTAAATATTCTTATTTAATTAATTAAATCTTGTGCATGCATTCAAACAAGAGTTGCTTTAATCAATCTTTATCTTTGTCATGCAAAGATATTTCTTCTATTTTCGAATACCAAACTGAAGATTAAATCATTTATTTAATCTTTAATTATATTCCTAATTTGTATCACTCTTGTCACTTCTGACAGTTATCAGAATGCATGTCCAATCAGTCAATCTCAATAGTCCGTTGATCTTTCAATCATGGCCTGTCATTTGAATAATCAATTTTCTATAAATTGATCTGTCATTCTTCATTCCAATCTCTCTCAAAATCTCTCTCGAAAACTCGCAAAATCTTATGACTTTTGAGAGCACATATCTTGAATCTTCGATGTTTTGCTAAATCATTATCTTAGGCTATACTTGCACGAACTTACGAAAAATCTGAGGGAAATTATACTACACAAGCAAAAATGAGAAGGGAAATCGAGATGAATCATGGAAATACGGTTGAAATTGGTGAGATTGTTCAATTTTTAATTATGTTTTGACTTCCTTTGTTCTTTGTTGCTTAGCATTAGATTGCATTTAGATTTAGTATTGCATGTTTTCTTCTAATCTATTTATTGTGCACTTTCTTGGTGTTACATTTGGTGAACCCGACGTGAAGACACCATCTTTGCAAATCCATAGACTTTTATTTTGATTTTTGCAAGTTTTTCGTATAGAACGATGCATCAGTTTGATGAAACAATGCAATTGACTTCCTGAACTGCATCTGACAGAAGAAACAACGCATCTGAAAATTCCTGAACCACAATTGACTAATAAATACTGAGCTGTAATTGAAGAAAATATCGACACATCTGACTGGTAACACAGCGACGCAATTGATTGGTAAATCTTTATTTCTGTTTTCAGAAATCTGAAATTTTCAATTGATTTGTGTGTTACTAATATCTAATTTTCAGCGTGCGGCCATTTGGAGTTAACAAGCTTTTGCAGGATGATTGACGAAGACGATATTGAAAATTACTAACGATTTTTTCTGCAGGATGCTTGTCGAAGACCCTAGTTAATTTTGAAACAGATTGTTTGGTAGCGTAGCAAATCTTTCGTTTGGTTAAAATTAACAAGTGTCTACTGTGTTTGGTGCGAAAGCACAAGTCTAGTTACCCTCACGACTTGGTATATCAAAGTATCCTCTCCCCTTGTGCATCCGTGTGATCCTAGGTGTAAGAGAAACAATTACCAACTCTAGAATTTGGGCCTGTTCTGGTAGGAAAAAGTACTCACCCCAAGATGACTTAGACTGGTAGCACCCTAAACCTGAGGGACTTCCAGCTAGTATATAAAAGTGGGTTCTTGGGGAAAACCCAAGAATCACGAGTATGGTTCCGACGAGATGGATTCGAAAGGGGACTCTCGCCATATGGATCATGCCCCATGAACATAATTCCCGTACTAAATACCTTTTGTTTTAGAGACCAACCTATTTGTGGTCGTTGCTTGGTATAGTGCAGGGTACAGTATCATGCCCGAAGATACTCACTATTGATCCCCTTGAGTAGAGATAGCAGTTCTTGGGAGGTCATTGCCCAAAGAATTCAAAATTGGTGTGCTCGAAAGACGTTAATGAGCCATGGAGGGGAGCCAATGCCACCAAATTTCTAAGCTATCCATTCTCGAGAAGGAAAGGTGTTTATCACCAATCTAGGGTATAAAAGGTGGACTATACCAAGTATACAAACCCTAGGCCTTTGGCCTATTAGGATGTGCTTGTCTGTTATCAACTTAAACATTCTTTGAGTCCAAAATCAAAATTGAAAACACTTTGTCTTATGATTGTCTTTGATTGTCATAATTTGATCATGGAAAATGGAGTCAGTTTAAATTTCATCACTAAAAATACATAGAGAGTCAGAACTGTTCACCAGAAAGTCACAATTGATTTTTAGAGTCACATTTGTTTACTTTTGAGTTGCATTTGTCTAGAGTATAGTCGCATCTACCAGTTTAGCTTGCAATCGCTTTGCAAAAACTACATGCATTATATTTTGAGTCGCAACTGTCATTACGAGTTGCATTTGTTAGAAGGTTAACCACATCTGTCAGGGTCACACATTGAACTTTACCAGAGAAACGCAATTGATCACTGGAAAACCGCAACTGTAAACTTGAACCACAACTGTCAAATCCCATGATGCATCTGTCTAATTATCAGAAAACTAGAGTTCACAGTCATTGTCCAGTCAACACGAGTATACCAGTTTCAATTGTCTTTACACAAACAGTCCTTGAACAAAAACTTGAAACGATTTGCTCAATTTTGCATCCTTTAGGTTCATTTGGTCATTACCATAGTTGTCTTAATTTTGAGTTTAGTTTCATCTTAGAATACATATTACCATGCATTAAACTTCTAGAAAGGTCACTTTTACAAACTTTAGGACTAGTTCACCATCTACACTTTAGAAAAGTGATAGTGTCAACGAAATTTTTCATTGAACCTAGTTTTATCACTATATCCTTTGTCCTACACAGAGTCCTCCTAGCTCATCAGTCTAGTTAGGAAACTCAACTTGTCTTTGATTCTCGTCCTACATTGATTCCTTGACTTAAACTAAATTGACACCTTGGTTAGACTTTAGGTATTTGGTCCCTTCGTCTTAAGGTTTATAGAATTGATTATTTTTAGAACCTTGCTTAGGCCTTGCATCTTTAGATTTTAGGCTAGTGTCATCCTAGAATATTCCTTATTTTGCATACGAAAATCCAAAAAAAACATAGAATAGGGTCATACTGTTCATAGGTATAGTTTTACATTTCCTGCATATTGAGCTTGTCTTACATGGTTGAAACTAGGTCTAAGAGAAGAGAGAGAGAAAACATGTCGAACCCAAACGAATTCATCAATCTATTTTCTTCAAGACCTCATAAGACTCTATTAGAGAAATTCACCACTAGAAACACTCAAGGACATATTGTAGTAGAGGACATAGAGGCTACCGCATAGGACCCTGAGTTTGCCTCTTTCATAGATGAGTACCTAGCAAATGATCGACAACGATACTTAGCCAAATTGCTAGCTGAAGGCGCTACCTTACCTCCAGGATTTGATATCAGCACCTTACAAACTCAACCTACACAAGGGACAAATACCATGACTGCTAGTACTGCTATACCTCAAGTCACCACAACTATGCCATCTAGCACACCTACATAGAGTACGATAGTCCACACGTCCCTATTTGGTACATCTAGCATGACATCGGGATTTAATTTCACTATAGGGGCTTCATCATCCACTCCCTTCGGTCCTCTTGCTGGGAGTAAAAGACCTAAAACCTCAGCCTCTACACCTTATGTCGGTGTCACAAGTTCACAATCAACGGTCATACCTAACGCTAGTATCATGAGCACCATACCATAGTCGACAACCATACCTAGTGCTCCAGTCACTAGTACTATACCACAGATTACACAAACAGGGAGCATTCCCTCCTTCCAATATGGCAATCAGAATCCATTCATGCAGTTTTTGAGTCAGAATCTATTCTCCCAAACTGGTGTTCAGAATCCATTTACATAGATTCTGAATCAGAATCCATTACCTCAAATTGGTGGACACCAATCATTTACACAGATTCCCAATCAGAACCCCTTTTCCCAAAGTGGTACTCAGAATCCATTTACACAGATCCCAGGTCAACACCAATTTATGTAGATTCTAGACCAGAACACATTTACCAACATTCCAAATCCAAATCCACCTCAGATGCCAACGTTCAATCGAAACCCATCATGAGACTTTGGATTTTAGAACACATACACGGATCCGTATAATTCCCCTAGCACATCTTTGACCCAAGTTGACGTCTTACAAACACAAATGCATGCATTACAAACTCAAATGGATAACATGTCGGTGTCAACTAAGAAATCATTTTCAATAAAGGACATATGCCCATTCCCATTTGATAGATCATTGTACATGACCCCTTTCCCTCACGGATATGTCATACCGAATCTCCCTAAGTAAAATGGAAAACGAAATCCAATAGAACATATAAGGGAATTTTCTACCATATGCATAGATGTCACTTATGACCCCACTTATCTTATGAGGCTATTTCCAAGAAGTCTTGTGGGAATTGCACTAGAATGGTTTTCGGGTCTAGATTCTGGCATTAGATCTTGGGGTGAACTGGTTGAGAAATTTGTAGAGCAATTCTCCTTCAACATAGATCACGAGATAAATATAGCAACCTTGTGTCACACAACGCAAGACGAAGGGGAGACATTCATTACTTTCTTCCAGAGATGGAGAACTATATCTAGTAGGTGTCCTATCGAGATACCCGAAAAACAAAAAGTTACAATGTTTCAAGAAAACCTTCATGCAAAACTCAGGAGTAACTTAAGGGTACATTGTTGTACATCTTTTTCAGAATTAGTGGAAAAAAGGGTTATAATAGAGAAGGATCTCATCAAAAAGGGAGAACTTAAGACATCAACATCCAATAGAAACCCAATCATACAAAACACCCCCACTGACAGAAACAGATTCTGGTCTCGCAACATAAATGTCACCAATGATGGGGTGGTTGATGTTAAAACGCTGCAAGCAGGACCCCTCCTCACATTACAAGGACCTCATACTTTTGCCAACACACTTAATGCTATCAATCAACCTCCTAACGTGGTCCAAAATACTCAATGTCCACAACCAAGAAGATTTCAAAAACGTGAGTTCACTCCCTTAGGGGAACCCATTGAGTCGGTGTTCAGACAACTGTTACAACATAATCTCATACAGCTACAGGAACCAAGGCAATACGATCCAAGACAATTTAAACCATCTTGGTGGGATGACAATGCCTTTTGTGATTATCATAGAACTAAGGGACATAACCTACAAAACTGTCGACAACTAAAGAATATCATACAAGATCTTGTCAAAAGGAGAATTATTGAAGTTAGTGGACAAAAACAGAAGTCATCAAACACTAATCATCAAGTATTTTCTAACCCACTACATGACCATGGGAAAGGAACTATCCCCAGTTCAAGTACTAAGACCAATATGTCAGCCAACTATGCCAGTGTTAAGCATGATTATAATAGTGGAAAAATCATTCACTACCTTCGTGTCGCCGATGAGAATATCAATACCATTATTATCAATACTAATCCTGATTGTGCGGTCAATACTCGTCGTACTAAGTTCACTATCCAAGGCCTTCCATCACAGCAAACACCCCAACCTTGCAAGCTACAATATAACCTTCTTGACCAGCTAGGGAAGACCCCAGCCCAAATCTCAATATTGGAATTGTTGCGTATTTCTCCTGAGCATCGAGCTATTCTCGATAAGGCTTTATAGAACACTACGGTCCCTAATGATCTTGATGTCAATCGTTTCCAGGAAATGGTGGGCTACTTGACCAATAATCACCATGCCACATTTTCTAAACAAGACTATGCAACTGAAAAGGCGAATCACAACGACCCTTTACATCTAGAAGTCCTTGTTGATGACACCAAAGTTAGATGAGTTTTAGTAGACGAAGGAGCAGGGTTAAATCTGTGTACTTTAAAACTAATTAAGGATTTAGGTATCTCAGAAGCATGTGTAGACACAACCAAAAGTATTATCATTAAAGATAATGATGATGAGGAACGAAAATGAAAGGGGGTGGTAACACTTCCTATCAGAACTGGTCCTGCGGTAATGGAGACAAAGTTCCAGGTCTTGGATCTCACCCTCCCTTATAACCTTATGCTAGGTAGACCATGGATTCATGCCATGAAGGTAGTCCCTTCCATGTATCATTAGTGTCTTAAATTCCCTTACAATGACACAAAAATAACTATAGATGGTGATCCAGATCCCTTCCAGTATTGCACCAATCTAAAGGAGATCCCCCAATGCCAAGTGCTAGTGAACCAAGAGGCCTCATCATCCAATTCATCTTCCTATGTTGAGCCAGCCACACTCGCTTGAACATCTATTTCACCTCAGTTCCTACCACTCCTAGGGTTGAGATCCAAGACAAGGGTTGTGGAGAATATTACATGAAAACCTCTTATTGTGTTAGCCATTTGATTCCTCCTAAGTCATACGGTTTACCTACATCGGATAGGAGACAATCTATGGTCACTATACACATCCCTCCCACAACAACTTTTACTAAATGGGGTGAATTAAGCAAAGAGGCCGTAAATATAGAAGATGTCACTTCCTGGTTGTATAGGGAAGATGATGAGGAACCCCTCTTACTTTCTCATATTCCTACAAATATATATGGAAAGGGTTTTAAAATCATGCAAAGCAAAGGATATGATGGACAAAGTGGTTTAGGCTTAAACCAAGATGGCAGGATTGAACCAATATTTGTTTCTCAATGGCCAAAAGGAGTAGGGCTAGGGTTTCAATCGATTCAGATTGGTGTTCCTAGTACCCCATTACCCTTACTTGAGGAAGTAAGTACTTCAGAAGATATTTAGACATCTCATGAACCAGTGGACCAATATAATTATGACTCCCCTGACTCTAACGATTATGAGTGGGATTCCCTATCCTCTACTTCTTCCATGGACCTCGACAAGTTATTTGGAGAACTTGACTTGATGTTAAGTTCCTCACCAAATCCCTTGAATTCCTGACCACCAAAGAAAATGACAAAGGAGGAGTGGTTTAAACACTACTATTGGGAATCACTTGATCCTACCTCGTGGCAACCTGAGCCACCTATTTCTGATAGTCAAACCTTGGCATTAGGCCCACCTATCCATCTACCTAGACCTAAACCTAAGAGCAAAAAGGACCTAGTAAAAGACTTTTGTAACCACATGAATAATTCAATCTTTACCTTGAACCCATTAAACTTTGATAACTCCGACGATGACATGCCCTTAGTCTATCTCCAACTCATTGATTGGGACCAACAAGACACACCCATCTTAGACATTTTTGAGAACGACGAAGCAATTGCTGAGTTCTTGGGATTACGAGAAGGCATACCAAATAGTGATCATAAGGCTGGTTTTACTATTGAATTGGACAACAAGGCATATTTTGGGAAATCTGTTCAACCCTCTAGTCACAATAATGAGAAAAAGAATAAACAAGATAAAAAGGATGAGTCTCTAGGTGAAAACCAAAATTCACCTTTAGACAATGAAAAAGTAAAATGAAAGGACTCATCTGAAGGTGAAAACCTCTCTGAGGCACCTAAGGATGGAGGTTTGAACATTCTCCCCATTGCATAGGAAAGGTCACCCATGTTCGTTGAAGAATCAGTAGAAGTCAACATAGGTACCAAAGAGAATCCTTGACTGGTTTATTTTGCAGCGTCATTGACAACAGAAGAGCAGCCAGAGTTCCATAACTTCTTTGCACAGAGACGGATAAATTTTGGTTGGTCATATGCTGACATGCCAGGGTTGGATCCTGAACTTGTTCTGCATCATTTTCCCTTACAACTAGGTGCCAAACCAGTGAAACAAAAATTGAGAAAAATGCACCCACAAATTACTTTATTAGTCAAGGAAAAACTCAAGAAACTCTTAGACATTGGTTTCATCAGAACTATCAACTATGCAGATTGAATTTCCAATCTTGTACCAGTCACTAAACCAATTGGGGGCATCTGCATCTACACTGATTTTAGAGACATCAACAAAGCTTGTCATAAGGATGACTTCCCTTTGCCTAACATAGACATGATAGTTGACATGACAGCAGGATACGAGATGTTGTCCCTTATGGATGGATTTTTAGGATATAAACAGATTAGAATTGCAACTGAAGATTAACCTAAGACAACTTTCACTTATCCTTGGGGAACGTATTGCTGGAATGTTATGCCCTTCGGACTCAAGAATGCTGGAGCAACCTATCAATGTGCCATGAGTACTATCTTTCATGATCTAATACACACTCTTATGGAGGATTATGTCGATGACCTTATTGCAAAATCCAAGACAAGGGCAGAACATTTATAGGTTTTAGACAAGGTATTTTAGAGGCTAGAGAAGTATAATGTGAGACTCAATCCAAAGAAATGTGTGTTTGGAGTCAAGTCGGGAAAGCTATTAGGTTATATCATTTCTAGACGAGGCATTGAAGTGGATCCGGCTAAGGTAAAAGCAATCATGGACATGCCTCCACCCACTAATCTTAGTCAACTAAGGACATTACAGGGAAGGTTGCAATCTATTAGAAGATTTATAGTGCTATTAGCAGATAAGACACATCCCTTTCAACATCTACTTAAGAAAGGAGTACCCTTTCCATGGACAACCAAGTGTGGAGAGGCTTTTCAACTGATTAAAGAATATTTACTCACACCACCTGTCTTAATGCCACCTATTGAAGGAAGACCATTGATTCCTTATATTACAACAACCCATTCATCACTTGGAGCATTGCTTGCATAGAATGACGATGAAGGTCATGAAAGGGCAGTCTATTATATCAGTCAGACTTTGGTAGGTTATGAGCTCAACTATAGTACCATTGAAAGTGCCTATCTTGCAGTAGTATTTGCTACTAAAAAATTGAGGCACTATATGATAAACCATCAAACAATGTTGATTGCTAAAATAGACCCTCTGAAATATCTCCTTAGTAAGGCAGCATTAACAGGATGACTGGCCAAATGGGTTATGATACTTAGTGAGTATGATATCTAGTATGTAGAAAGAAAGGCTATTAAAGGACATGTCATTGCTGATTAGTTAGCTGACACACCCATACAGGAAGATCACCCATTAGTTGCATACTTTCCTGATGATTTCATATTCACAATTGACACAAACATAACATGGAAACTATACTTTGATGGCTCACATACAAATCATGGTTTAGGGGCTGGTATATTGTTTATCACACCACAGGGTGATTCCATCTCTAAGTCATTTAGGATTGCATTTCCATGCACTAACAACATGGTAGAGTATGAAGCTCTAGTGATAGGGTTACGTATGGTATTCAAGTGGAAAATTAGGATTTTACAAGTATATGGGGATTCTCAACTAGTAATGAGACAGGTAAATGATGATTATGAGACTAAGGATGAGAAACTTGCTCCATAGAAGCGCATGGCTGATAGCTTTAAAGAGTAATTTGACAAAGTCAAATTTCATCAAATACATCATGTTTTAAACAGGGTAGCAGACGCTATGGCTACAATTGTATCACTTCTTGACATTCCTAACAACTTGCCTAAGTTTGAGTTTTTGGTAGAACAACTTTTGGTCCCCACCTACGATATCCCAAATTCTGAAATGGTATGTGACATTGTTGGTCCTGATTCTCCATGGTACAAAGAGATCTATGATTACCTTCATGCTTAAGTCATACCCACCGACCTATCAAATAACCAACGTAGGACATTCCTCCACAAGTCAACAAAATGCACCATCGTCGAAGATACCCTATACAGATGCACCTTAGATAATACCCTACTGAGATGTTTGGATTCTATTGAAGCACAAGAAACCTTGCATGGGGTGCATGAGGGTATATGTGGTTCCCATTCTAGTGGTCCTACCTTAGCCAAAAAGATTATGAGATTGGGTTATTACTGGCCTACTATGGAAAAAGACTCATATGTCTTTGTAACAAAATGCCACCGATGCCAAGTTCATGGAGACTTGATACATGCACCAACATAGGAGCTCCGTCCTATAACGTCACCATGGCCCCTTTCCCAATGGGGACTCGACCTCATAGGTAAGATCCACCCCACATCATCAAATGGACACAAATTCATTATCACTGCCACTAATTATTTTACGAAGTGGATTGAAGCCATTCCTATGACATACATTACCGGCACACAGATTTCTAGGTTTATCTTGAACTATATCATCTATCAGTATGGTGTCCCTCAGTCCATAATCACTGATAATGGCTGCCCATTTAAGAACCAAGAAGTCAGCCACCTATGTGATGAATTTCATATCCAGCATCACTTTTCCAATCCATACTACCCACAAAGTAATGGCCAAGCAGAGGCATCTAACAAGACCATCATTAGAATCCTCAAGAAGATTGTCAATGATGCTGGTCATGACTGGCATTTACAGCTTAACCCTGCCTTGTGGGCTTATCACACAAGTATCCGTACTCCCACTGGTGCTACTCCCTATTCACTTTGTTTGGTTATGAAACTATTATGCCTATTGAGGTCGAGATTCCTTCCCTACGGGTATCCCTGAAAGGCCACATTGATGATGAAGAGTACCAAGTATCAAGACTCCATGAGCTAGAATTCCTGGATGAGCGAAGACAGAAGGCACTAGACCATCTTCAAGCATATCAAAATCACCTTCGTCGTAGCTATAACAAGAAGGTATTGAACAAAAACTTTGACATTGGTGACCTGGTTTTATTGGAGAACCCAAAGAATCAAGCAGAAAGAGAAAAACTAGGAAAGTTTGAACCAAATTGGTTAGGACCTTATGTTGTTACGGAAGCTTTTGGATCAGGAGCATACCAACTCTCTACTCCTGAGGGGGAACCATTGTCCTCACCAATCAATAGTCTGCATCTGAAGAAGTTCTATGCATATTTTTTGGGAGCCTTTGTCTTAATTAGCAAAAATACAAAAAAATTAGAAAATCACAAAAAAATCATTATCAAGGTGAAAACCTACCAAACAGGCGTCTTGGTAACAACAAAAAATTAGATAATCTAGAAAATAGTAAAGACAAATCATTCATCCAATAGTGAAAACCACTTCAGTGGTGCTTTGGATAAGTACCATGGTGAAAACCTGGAAAATAGGTGCCATGTGTAGTTAACTCTACTCCTTTGTCTACTATTATTGTAATCTAGTCCTTAGTATTGTACATAGCCCACTTCCCTGTACATAGTGCACTACCCTGTACATAGTCCACTACCCTATACATAGTCCGTATCCCTATACATACTACTTGTCCCTGTACATATCCCTTAGCTTTCATATCCATCACTTGTATATACCATTCATAATAAGTGGTAGTCTTTCCCATAACTTGGAACGATTGGCATCAAGCACATTTCATATCCCCAATTTTACCCTATTCATAGTCAATTGGTCTTATACTCGACTGGGGGAAAACACTTGACATGTGACATATTGCTTCTTGCATTGGTTGTGTTGGAGATGTAAAACCATGGAAAATCCACGAACATCGCAAAATGACTTGAGAAAACACAAAAACATTAGAAAACTTCAAAAAGACAAAAAAACCAAAACATTTCGAAAATCCAAAAAAAAAAAAAGAGTCAAAGTCAGTCGCACTTGTTAGTCTTTGTTGTTTGTTGAACTATGTTGCCTCTACGACTGGACATAGGCAAGGCCATCTTCTAATGTGCCCCTGAGGCATTAGGTCAGTCCGTTTAGGTTTGTCTATATAAAATCATGCTTCAATCCACGTGTCTATATGACAAGGTCATTGGTCATGTCAAACTATGAGGTCTCTGTGTGTATAACGTAGGCAAGGCCATCAATCGATGAGCCCCCGAGGCCGCACTAGGTCAGTCCTTTAGGGTTCGTCACATTCATTTTCACACATGTCTTCTATTTGTAGTCAGTCTTGTGAATTGGGTCAAGTCGAACTACAAGGTCTCTGCATGTACAACGTAGGCAAGGCCATCAATCAATGAGCCCCCGAGGCTGCACTAGGTCATCCTTTAGGGTTTTGTCGTCACACATAGTCAATTTTCAACACATCGTCTCAAGTCATGCATCAATCTGGTGAACAAGTCAGCAATGTCTCCAAGTCAAATCAAACAACTTTCCAAACAAAATAATCAAAATAGATCAACAAATGTCTACTACAGGATGTGTCCTTCCTGGAAATAGACATCATCATAGCAATCAACTTGTGTTAGATTGTTCAGGATGAGTCCTTCCTAAATACTGATATCAAAAAAATGATCTATCTTATACAGGATGAGTCCTTCTTGCATAATTGACAAGGTCAAACAATCAAACATAGCCTTACACAGGTTATCACATCAACAACATCTAACTCAATGTCTTATACGATACATGTCTTTCTGAAACCAGGCTTTGTCATGCCTTATACAGATAGTCATAACATCGAAACCAGACTCAAAGTCTTATCCGGTATGTGTATCTCCTAAAATCAGGCTCTGTCAATCAATCCTTTTATCAATCAAAACAGATCAAACAAACAAGATTAAGTTTTGGAAAATATTTTATTGGCTTTTTGACTTTCTAACTTATTTATCTTATCTTTTCACTTGGCTTTATGATGGGAATTATGTTACTAGCTTTCTCAAGGATGTCCCATGAAGGATTTAGAGAAGCAATGATGTATCAAAATTCTATTTTCTTTGACTGCTGTTTGTCGACTGTCTTTTAAATTTGATTTTGAGTCATGTTACTAGCTTCCTCAAGGATGTCCCATGAAGGATTTAGAGGAGCAATGATGTCTCATGACCCGTCTTTTACTTTGTTTGTTGTCTGTGGTTTGTCCTGACAAAAAGACTGGGGCAACTTGTGCCCTTAGTATGAGTTAATGACAATCTTTGTTTGCGAATGTCTGTTGGAAAATGGATGACCTTGCACACCTTGATTTATGTCATATCATGGTGTTTTTCTCCATTTGTATTAGTCCCGCCCAATGATGATAAAGTGTAAATACCTTTTGTGATACAGTGAAATATCGAAGATTGTTAATACTAACATCTATCTCCTCTCTTTTGTTCTTTCTCGATCTTTCTTTCCACACTAACAGTTCTTTCTTGCATTATGATGGAGTCCTGTGACACAAAATATTATACATCATCCTGCATCAACGTACATGTTAGAAAAATACATACATATAGGCATATTTCATATGTAGATCATCATGGCATAATAGATATTCATCATCAAACAATACATATCATAAGCATTATATGCACAAAGCAACTATAAATACATGCATCACATTACATTTGTATAGCATCACATCTAGCCGGCATCATACATGTAACATCATATAGCATCTATGATTATAAATTGCATACATCACATAGAATCAACATTATCTCATTAGCTACATAAACATCATAAAATACATATACTCATCCATCACATAGGCATATCATATAAACATCACATGTATAAATAAAGACTGCATAATCAATACATAGAAATTCATATCATGAGAATCACCACCAAAATCATATATATATATATCTCGCTCAACTGTGTCACATCACAATGTCATAATATATCAATAATACATAGAAGCCTGTAGGCTATAAGACCATAATACAATGTCTCGATGCATCTCAAGAAATATCCCTATCCTAAACTACCATTGCTATCATGCCTGGAGTGTGTGGAGGAATGATGATGGGAACTCGATGACCTGTGAGCTGAGGGAGGTCTGTCATATGGACCTGCTCTACGTGGCTGCTCCACCCCCTCTGTGCTAACTGACCTACTGTGGGTCCTGGTCTAGGACCTGCTACTGTGTGCCTCTGAGAAACTGGGAGCCCGTCTCTCTGGTGGAATCTCTTCCTCATACAGATCCCGATAGTATCTCTCTCTCCCCAGCTCTGACTAGCTCTCTGGAAAAAGCAGCTGATGGTCCTGTGCACAATGCCCTGAGCTCTATAAATCTCTGCTCAGTCTCCTTTCTCTGAGCTATGGCCTGATCCCTATCCATCACTGCTTTGTCCCTCTCCATCTAATACGCATCCCTCTCAACCATCAGAACTCTCATCTACTCCTCCAAGGATACAACTTAAGCACGCAAAAGTATGTGTCTGGATTGACTGCCCCTGTCTCATCCTGCCTATCCCTCACTCTCCCATCCTCCTCCTCATCTAACTCCTCTAGGATCTGATCCTGAATCTCTCTCTCATGATCATCATCTCCCTCATCATCCTCTTGGTAGGCACCCAACAAACCCAGAGCATCAATCTCTACCTCCTCTCTGCCTGCCTCCTCGATACCTATCTCCTCCTCTACCAGGATGTCTAGAATAGATGCCTCTACGAAATGCACCTCCTCTCCACCTCTCGCAATATCCTCCTCCCCTCCTCTCCCAATATCTGGCATGCACATATCCTCCTCTCCTCATCCCTCCTCATGGATCGGTGACAATGGTGGCTCTCGTCCCCTCCGACCACATCTCCCTCTCTTGCCTCCACGCCATCCACCTCAGCCATCATCTCCTTCATCACCATGACCTCCTCTACCTCCGTGACCTCTACCTCTATCGCGCCTGCCTCGTGGACCTGTCCCTCATCGCTCTACCGGCACTGGCTGCTCTAGATCCATTAGTGGAATCGGTCTGTGCACTAACCACCACTGATCATACTCCTTTGTCATCCTTGGATCTACTGGACCATCCCTCCATCCCCATGGAAATGCCTGTAGTGCATCTATGTTTGCCTTTGCTGTGGCCACTGGAATCTCTGGACCCCATAGCTAGACCTCTCACGAGGATATCGCAAACTATGCCTGTCCTCTAGATACATCCTGCATCTCTCCAAACTGTCGCAGGACACGATCTGGCAACTGACGCTCTATAATGTGGACATGTGACAGTGTCCATCCAACCAAGAACTGTGCCTATCTGCTAAACGAAAAATGCTCATCTTTGTCTGGCCACTCGTCACAGCCCAAGTATGGTCTCCATGTAAACTGCTGCATAGTGTCTATGGCATGTCTGAAGTAACCCGTATCTCCAATGTGATGCTAAGTGTTCGCCCCCATATAATGGAAGGTATAAGGAGCTCCATGTGGAAGATCAACTATCGTAGGTGGTCAAAAAATGGCAATGTTATCCCACGCCCATACCATCAGGAGCATGGTACCACAACTCATCGACTATGCCTCTCGGTAGGCAATATCATGCAAGTGAAAGTATAACATCCTGAGCACACAGGAACCCCAAGCATATACCACTCGATGCTTGAGCATGCCTACTAGCATCTCCCCGCACCCTACGGGAAAACCATGACCTCGGTGGTCAAGAAGTACTATCCTACCTATCAATGTACATAATAGATAGTCTAGCTGTCTATACCTCTGGGCCAACACACGCCATCTAATCTCATAATCATCAAATCCTAACTGCCTAATGTTAGCATGGGGGTAGTATCTACACATCTCGACTGCACCCCTCTGGGTATCATATGTCACCCATGTGCCTCTAATGAGAAGTCTGAGGATCCTATAGATATCCTCTAAGGTAACCGTGGCCTCTCCAGTCGGTAGGTGGAAGGACAATGTCTCCGAGTGCCACCACTCACACAAAGCTATCAGTAATCCCTGATTCACCCAAATCTAGGGCATGTCTGTCATGCGTGCAATAAATCCAGGTGCCATAGAATCCGTCGCTCTACCAGCCACAGGCTATCTCTCAATCGAAATGTAGTCAGTCTCGACTCCCGTGTATATATCGTGTCTAGCACAACTTGCAATGGCATTATATATGCTAGTGCAAACTAACTTTCCTAAATAAAATTCAAATGCATCATTATTTTGCACATGCGTGATTATTTTTCACATGCGTCACTTTTTAACATATGCGGTGCATAAATTTCAAATGCGTCATTATTAAAAAAATGCGGCTAATTACATCACATGCGTTACACTAAATTCATATGCATTGAAAATAAATGTTGCATTGCAGAATATTCAAATGCGTTTCAAAATAGACATATGCGGCTATTCTAAATGCAAATGTGATGCAAAATGTCAAATGCATTTCATAAATTTACACATGCGTTGAACCAAAGACAACCTATGCAAAATGGCTAATGTAAAATCACAAATGCGGTTTTCCACAGACAGATGCGTCATTCACGCGATCATATGATGTGTTCTAACAAAATGACGCATAACTAAAAAGTGAATTAAATGCATAAAAATGCGTGCAAGTAAAAAATTTCAAAAGGAAAGTTTGAGGTACATACCGGGGGTCCGCGTCGGCTGGTCTCTAGAAGGTCCAGATCTTGTAGGCTTGGTGATGGGTGTTCGGAACATAAGACATCGTCGCTAGGAGTGCAGAGCAAATTCTCAAATTTCCAAGCTAGGTGGGTGAAAATGAATAGGTTTTTACCCCACTTCTTATATATACCTAGGGCTTAGGTGGCATTTCTATCCTACTGGCCATGTTAACTTCCATTTTAGATCATCTTGTACCCGTCCCTGACATTTTCAAACTCAATTCTACAAACTCCACTACATTTCTGCCTATCCAATGGAGTAATTGAGAGCATTTCCAAATTTTTTTGAACTTTTCAGAAATTTGTCAATTTTCCCGAGGGGGCATACCTTCACTTGTTTTAATTTGAAGCATTACTGGGGCATATTTCTTATCGATTTTCTTTGACACAACACCGAAATGACATTGTATTAAAGAGGGGCAAATGTAGACACCGAAATCTGGTTTTAGGCCTGCGACTTCAATATCCTTCATAATTCGTATTCTTCATGGTCATGATTAAATAATGACAATTATTTAATTATTCTCTATAGTCTTCATTTCTTCTATTAATTAAATAATCTTAATTATTTAATTCACATTTTCTTTATTCTATCTGATTAATTAAATAAACGCTTTTTATTTAATTATGTTACTAATTAACCTTATTCTTCTTGTTAAATTAAATAAATGTTTTATTTAATTTACCTTTATCATATTTCAACTATAATTAAATAAATTCTTTATTTATTTAATTATTCATTTAAAATTCCTTTATCACTTAATTAAATAAATATTATTTATTTAATTATTCTTCAAATATCGAGTCTTGAATTAAATGAATTATTTAATTCATAAATTCTATTTTAACGCATTCCTCTATACTTTAGACAATTATGTGTGTTATCTAAGTATTCACTTTTACTCGACTCAGCATCTATTTTAATCGCTCAATTAACTCTTGATTTGATGTCTGAGTGGCGTTCTCGAGTAATCTCTTCGTCAAATCATTCAATCGTCCAGTTCTAACTCATTTGAGTGTACATGCGAATTAATTAAATATTCTTATTTAATTAATTAAATCTTGTGCATGCATTCGAACAAGAGTCGCTTTAATCAATCTTTATCTTTTTCATGCAAAGATATTTCTTTTGTTTTCAAATACCAAACTAAAGATTAAATCATTTATTTAATCTTTAATTATATTCCTAATTTGTATCACTCCTGTCACTACTAACAGTTATCAGAATGCATGTCCAATCAGTCAATCTCAACCATCTGTTGATCTTTCAATCATGGCTCGTTGTTTGAATAATCAATTTTCTATAAATTGATCTGTCATTCTTTATTCCAATCTCTCTCGAAATCTCTCTCGAAAACTCACGAAATCTTATGACTTTTGAGAGCACATATCTTGAATCTTTGATGTTTTGCTAAATCATTATCTTAGGCTATACTTGCACGAACTTACAAAAAATTTGAGGGCAATTATACTACACAAGAAAAATGGAGAAGGGCAATCGAGATGAATCATAGAAATACATTTGAAATTGGTGAGATTGTTCAAGTTTTAATTACATTTTGACTTCCTTTGTTCTTTGCTGATTAGCATTAGATTGCATTTAGATTTAGTATTGCATGTTTGCTTCTAATCTGTTTCTTGTGCACTTTCTTGGCGTTACAATAGTAACTATGTTTGTAACTAAGTGATTCAAATTGTAATCGATTAGCAACTCTTCCCCTCCAATTATTGATTTTATTGCACATACGAATACATAGTTTCCCTCACGTGCCTCGAATATGCAATTGGGTTGCTTATTTGTTGACCCAAATTGTGTATTGTTTATAAACCCTGCAATATTCCCTGATGCTTTTGGCCTTCCATCAATGTACATAGCTACTCCTTTATTTTGATCCTTATCTTTTAGCTATTTATAATTTTTGGATAGTGCATACCTACACATACTTTGTGTATATCGAACTAGCTGCATCTAATCTTTGTAACTGTAACAAGGTTCGACATACTCCATCAATTCAGTAACTTTTTCATAACATACCTTTATGTCATCCATGAAAAATAAGCCCAAGCCATGTAATGATGATGGTGCTATGCGATATATCCTCTCCTTGACACAAAAATCAGTGTTTATTGAAGGAAGTTCCTTGGGTACCCATTGTTTCCATAGATGTTTGTACCTCAAGGGAACCTCGATGTCGCCTATGATCTCATCATCATAAGAACATGACCCCCCTTTAGCAAGAAAACATTGCATGCGTTTACAAAATTTTCTTCTAATCTTTTGACCTCTAGTTGATCTCACTCTTTTAGACCTACTACATGTCTCGCTTTGCTCTTCTCTTCCTGAATATCCCTCGCTCGAGGAAGACAGATCTGAAAAATACCCATTTGGTGGTACCTATACTCATAAGGATGTTGGATGAAGTTCTTTCATGGTGATGTGATCCCAAGGTGACATAATGATAAATCTATCATTTCATTGCTAGAATTTGATAGGTTATAAGGTAATCAAGTATTGATAGATTGCAAGTTATTGTTACTACTGTCCAAATGTGTCCATCACAAATCAAATATACTTAACGTTTTAACTCCCAAACTTTGTAAAAAGTGTTAAATGTGACTATGGTCCACTAGTTACACAACGAAGGCCTCAAATGTATTTTGTAATTGTAATCAAAGTACTTTTTCTCTTCATTCAAGTAAATAAACTTGAAGGGAAACACCACCAAGTGGTTTATTGGACACCTACATGACTAAAAATAGCGATAAATTTACATTTAATTTCCATATGTCTAAGTGGTTAACGGGGAGGGAGTGTGTACTAGGCTTGGTTAAGTCATCATAAGTTTATGCTTTGGAAATAAAAATTGTTTAAGTCATCTCAAATCTTCCTATGTCTAATTTCTAGAAGACTTTTGGTATGTTTTAAGGTAGGATGAGTGGTTGCATCAATGTTCTAGTTCTCTATGGAAAGGTTTCAACATCTTCAAATAGTGAAGGTTAGTGCTCATAGTCATTTGAAACAACAACATTTTCATTATGTATGATGGTAGGATTTGATAACTTAGAAGAATTGGCTACCCAACAAACTTAAATTTAAAAGAAATTTTTTCAATTTAAGGGGTTAGCACTTTCTTCCATCTTTTCATATTGGTTTAATGCTTCAAATGATGCATTTCTTATCCCATTTCTATCATATTGTATTCCCATCTCATTGCAATTGTTGATACCAAAATTTCATATCAAATACAAGGACTACCCTATTTTTCCTGTGTAAGGGTTTGAGAGCTAAATAGAAATGACATCCACCAATCCACCCATTGTCTTGGAACTGTAACTTGGTGGATTGGTGTGCAACATGGTATGATAGAGGTTCATTGCATTTAGGGGCCTGTCAAAGCAAGAAACTTGGCATTGAATTGATTGCCTAGGGCTGATAGGGGCAATTTTATGGTGAATTCATGGTTTTTAAGTCAGGGATTGTCAATTTGATTGATATATTGGTAGAGTCATGGTGACACTATTTGATGGTGCAATCTCTACTTTGAAACAAAAATATCTCTAACAAATCTAAGAGCTATAATGGGGTGGCCACCATCTTAGGAAAGATTCTTCATTCTCACTTTTAGGTGTTAAAATTTAACAATACCTTGATTGATGAAAGAGCCCAAAAATCCTTTCTCCACGGTATCCAAGTACACATAGCAACGATCTTCTCTTATATGGTTGGGAATGATTTAAAGAACTTAGCTAGGAATTATTCATTTAACCTAAGGTTTTCTCATAATGCCATCATTGGAAAAGTATGATCAAATTCTTCTATTATGAAGAATTGGTCTATGTGCCTCTAGTAATCACTATAAATGTTTGTAATGATAAAATGACTAATTGCATCAGGTAGGAGAGAATCAACTTTGAGTTCTTCAAAGATTATATTCCTCTATTCATAATTTTTAAGGGTTGTGTGTGGAGGAGGTTATCACTACCAAGAAGGGAGGAGACCTTTCCTTGCATATGTTTGTGGTGGAGGTATTAAAGAAGAATTTTATGCCTCTATTTTCATTCATTATATCTATCTTAGCCTAGCATATACTTTAACTAAGTCTACAATTGCTTCAAAATCATGCAATGAAGGTTGTGTGATGAAATCCTTGGCCTTTGGGGGTGCCAATGTATAAGAAGATCTTTGGAAACTAGGAATGAAAATTACAAGTTAAAGAGAATGGGGGTGCCAAACTTACAGTACTCATTATCCCTTGGTCATTGATTTTCCCTGAGTTCCCTCAACCTCGTCCTTGGCACTGGTATTGAACTTGTTTTCACTCCTCAAAACTCTTCCTCAGCACTGGTATTAACCTTGTTTTCACTCCTCTACTCTTCATCAGCGTTGGTATTGACCTTGTTTTAAGTCCAAACTCTTTGTCGATGCTGGTATTGACCTTGTTTTCACTCCTCCAAACTCTTCCTCGGCACTGGTATTGACCTTTCACTTCTCCAATTTGATGAGCTACAACCTAGTTTCGTTAAGTTTTAGAGTATGTTAATTAAATTGAAAATTATGGCACTATTTAGCTAGGTTTTAATATTCCACAATATAGTTAAGTATATATTAGTTAAATATATATTAGCTATATTAGATTTATATTTTGTAGCTCATTCTTGTAGATTAATAATAGACATTCATGTTCTTTCTTCATGAAATTATATATTAATTCTATATTTTCCTTGGTGTTATCCCAATGCAAAATATAATTAATATAATAGTAATATTGGATTAAATTATATATAATATAGTTATATTTATTATTATATAATAGTATATATAGGCTTTTACCTGATATTTTATAAATATAATAGTATTATATTTGTTTCAAGCTCAAATCTCAAAATATATGTAGCCTATTAGCTAATAGAAAGAGATATAGAAACTAAAAAGATAGAGAATGAGAGAAAGAGATGAACTTAGATAGATAGGGAGAGAGAGAGAGAGAGAGCAAGAGAGTGAGAAATCTAAGAGATACAAAGAGAAAAATCTAAGAGATACAAAGGAAAAGAGAGAGAGGGAAAAGAGAAACTAAATTTTGATTGGTTGTTTCATGTCAACAATCCAAAGATGGCATGTGTCCTTGGGGAGTTATGCTAAAGGTAGCATGCCATTTGATTAAAGATATGATAATTCTCCTTTAAGACCTCTTCAATGTACCTATTGCACACTTAAGGAGATGAAGATAAATATAGGGAAGAAAATATAGAGAGAGGGAGATAATGAGAAACATACAAATAGAAAGGGAGACAAAGAGATAGAGAAAGGTAGAGAGATAAAGAGAGAAGGATGAATAGATAGAGATATAGGGAGGGTGATTGATATATCTCTCCTTGTTTCTCTCTATCTCCCTAAACCCTCTTCTCTATCTCTCCCCCTCTTCTCTATCTATTCTCCTCTACCTATCTATATCCCTTTCTCTCCCTCCCCCTCTCTATCTCCCCCTCTCTATCTCCCCTTCTCTATCTCTCACTATCTCTAGTCCCTCCCTATCCCCCCTATCCATCAACTCTCTATCTGCACCTCTCTTCCTTTCTCTTCCCATATATCTCCATCTCTCTTTCTCTTCCCATTTATCTCTATCTCTATCTCTCTATATCTCCCACTATCTATGTCACTCCCTCTTCCTCCCTCTATCTATTGAGCTATCTCTCCCTCTCCCCCCTTTCTCTGTTATTCACTCCATCTCTCCCTAGCTCCATGTCTCCTACTCTATATCTCTATCTCTATTTCTCTTTTTATCTCCCTCTCAGTCCTCTCTCTATCTCTTTCTATCCATATATTTCTCCACCTCTATCACGATCTCTCTATCTCTTTCACCATCCCCCTCTATCTCTTTATATCACCCTCTTCTCTATCTCTCCTCTTCTCTATCTCTCCTCCTCTACCTATCTATATGCCTTTGTCTCCCTCCCCCTCTCTATCTTTCACCATCTCTCCCTCCCTATTCCCCTATCCATCAACTCTCTATCTCCACCTCTCTTCCTTTCTTCAGTAATTTCACTATATTAGCAAGGGATGGATATGATATGGTTCTCAAAAAATTGTTGCAATACAACATGAAGAACGGTCTGTTGGAACTATAATTTTTTTCAAAATTTTATAATGATTTACTCATGTAAATTTCTCAATAATAATTAACTACATTTTGAGTCAGAAAAGGATGTAATTGGCCCTATACAATATAATTACCCATGGTCACCTTTTTGTACTCTTGAAAATCCTTCTGATCAAAGATATTGTGGCAAACAAATCACATCGACATGAGCTGGTATGGGTCTTACTGACCTATTATGGGTTACAAGGACTTTTTAGCACATCAATGAGATATCAAAATTGTTGTAGTGATCATGATTACTAAAGAAGACATATCGGGGAGATTGGATTATGGTCTCATCAATGAAGATAATCTATCGGCAAGACAAGTCATCTCGGCATGAAAAATATATGTTGGCCCAAACGTTTAATTCTCACCGATGAAGTTTCATCGGTGAGACCATCATTTCTCTCACTGACAGGAGCACTAGGAATATATCAACGAGACATGTGCAATCGATGTAAATTGTGAATGTTCACCCGACCTGCTAAGTTACACTAACTGGAGGATATCAGCATGAGTTCTGGTGACATATTCAAGACCAAAAGAAAAGATATCGGTGAGACTTATAACATCAGAGGAATCAGTGAATGTGTTAGTGATACTAAAAGTCAGGCTGATGAAGAAACAAATGAACCAGAATGATTGTTGGGGTGACTCTTGGTGATGTATATGGGAAAAATGTTAACATTGGTCAGATGTGTAGAGTGTCACCCCAATCAGCAGAGTATTTAGTGAATGTTGGTTGGGGCCTAATATATAGATCACCCAAATTTTGAAGGTGTCTTGTCAACTAGTTCATTTGATGTGTTATTGAAAAGACTTATAACATCAAAGGAACCACTGAATGTGTTAGCGATACTAAAATTTAGGCCGATGAAGAAACAAATGAACCAAAATGATTGTCGGGGTGACTCTTGGAAATGTATACAAGACAAATGTTAACATCGGCCAGATGTGTAGAGTGTTACCCTAATCAGTAGAGTATTCAGTGAATGTTGGTTGGGGCCTAATGTATAGATTTCCCAAAGTTTGAAGGTGTCTTGCCGACCAATTCATTTGATGTGTTATCGATGAGACTTATAACATTGGAGGAACCATTGAATGTGTTAGCAATACAAAAATTTAGGCCGATGAAGAAACAAATGAACAAAAATGATTGTTGTGGTGACTCTTGGCAATGTATACAAGACAAATGTTAACATCGGTCAGATGTGTAGAGTGTTACCTCGATCAATAGAGTATTCATTGAATGTTGGTTGGGGCCTAATGTATAGATCACACAAAGTTTGAAGGTGTCTTGCTCACCAATTTATTTGATGTGTTATCGGCGAGACTTATAACATCAGAGGAACCACTGAATGTGTTAGTGATACTAAAAGTTAGGTCAATGAAGAAACAAATGAACCAAAATGATTGTCAGGGTGACTCTTGGCGATGTATATGGGACAAATGTTAACATTGGTCAGATGTGTAGAGTGTTACCCTGATCAATAGAGTATTCAGTGAATGTTGGTTGGGGCCTAACGTATTGATCACCCAAAGTTTGAAGGTTTCTTTCCGAGTAGTTCATTTGATGTGTTATCGATAGACTTATAACATCGAAGGAACCACTGAATGTGTTAGTGTTACTAAAAGTCAGGCTGATGAAGAAACAAATGAACCAAAATGATTGTTAGGGTGACTCTTGGTGATGTATACGGGACAAATGTTAACATCGGTCAGATGTGTAGAGTGTTACCTCGATCAGTAGAGTATTTAGTGAATGTTGGTTGGGGCCTAATGTATAGATCACCGAAAGCTTGAAGGTGTCTTGCCAACTAGTTCATTTGATGTGATAGTAAGGAATTTGAAAATATGTTACATTCATGCTTGGAGTTAAAACATTAATGGCACCATGGAGCACAAGTAATTTCATAAATTGAAAGGAAATCATTGCAAAAAAAACATTGTTACGAACTGGTAGTGAAGGAAACAAGGAGACAAACAAAGGGCTAGAGAATTGTTTCAATTGAAAGACCTCAATCAAAACTAGTAAGTCCTCTGCATTTTAACTTTTTCATTTCTACAATTTTAAGCGAGTAATATGGAAGCCACCAGCTCAGGGAAGTTGAAAGGTAGAAAACAAAGTGAGAGCAGTCACCCTAAGAGTAAGAAGCAAAAGGTTGAGTCTAGAATTGAGCCAGAGGGTGCTGAACGAAAGCTAAATCACGATTTAATTGACCAATTTCCTAGCTATGGGCCTAGAAGTAGGTGCTTTGTGCAACTAAGGGTGGAAGTGGAAGAATGCACGACAAATGCAAGAACATAGGAGACATTTGGACCCCAATAAGAGGCTATGCATTGTTTAGATTCCACTTTCACCGAAGAGATCGTTTTGAGCTAGTTTGTAATTCGTGGCATCTAAATTTGGGAAAGATGGTTTTCCCTAATGTGTTTGTCAATACAGAGCTGGTAAAATTGTTGGCCACCCACTATGACTCAAAACTTAAGGCCATATGTAGACTATCTAGGAAACCCTTCATATACATATCAGAGGCTTCAATAAGTGAGGTTTTTAAGTTGGAAGGGTGGAGTAATGGGAAAATTGTGAATGAAGAGTTGGAAAAGGAGTTTTGGAGAATGGAAACCACTTACAAGGGTTGGAGGTTTCCCTTACATATAATTAAACAAGATGGTAAGACTATCCCACTTGACGATGGTGATAGGCCTCCATTAAATGTGGACTTATTCGAGCCCTATATGAGATATACCTATTTCTTGGTAGGACAAGTGTTGGATATGGAAGTTCCTGAGTATATGTCCATTGTTCCCATGGTAATTGCAATTGACATTCAGTGTCATCATTCTAGGTTTTTCGACTATGCTTCATTTGTCTCCAAGGAAATTGACTTAGCATTGATGGCAATCAAGAATAAATCCCCTATTTTGCACCTTAGGGATTATTCTCTTTTAATGCATCTAGTATTGTACTTCAGACAAGAGTTAGGGATTTTTCCAGAAAATTTGAAGGTTTCACAATTTGATAAAGAGGGAAAATTGTTACCCATTCAATTGTGGACTGCCATTTATGACAGTAGGTTTGCTAATTCCAGTTACCTATATTTTGAAGAATATTTTGTAAAGACAGTATATGAATTCTACAGTCATCCTTGTGTGCACTCATTGTCTGATGAAATAAAATGCTTCCTTAGACCTAAATACTTTAATGGACCAATTGATCACAATTGGGGAGACTGGTATTGCTTGGAAGATGCTACTATTGTAAGGGTGTTTGGTTTTGAGGATTCTCCATTCATTTTTCCTAAAACAGTCCCAGATAAGATTGCATATTTGGAAATTGTAAGACAAATGGATTTTTCTAGTTTCATGAATTTTGGTTCATTTGGGAAACAAGCATTTATGCCTAATACTCTATGCTTTGGTGATTTTTTTGTGCTTGCAAAGGAAGGATATGATTTGATCCTTGACAAATTAATGCAGTATAATATGAATAAGGGTCCACTTAGAAAAGGTTTTGATCTAGAGGGATATATCAATTCTGCTAGACAAAGGATAAACTTTGGAGGATATGATCATGTGGCTTATCAGTTTGATGACATGATTAGAAATTTTGAGGTAGAGGAAGCAAAGAGTGGTGGAGGAATACAATTGAGGGTTGTCGAATATAGGGTTCCCTTTTTTTGGAGATGAGGAATTTGGAGAAGATATGCCACGAGACCTACCCAGTAGGATTTCCAGATTGAAAACTCAAGATTACAACTGCCCTCCTAGATAACCAAGTTTTGAAGAGATCCAAGATATAGACACCAGAGAGATGGAATGTAGGTCATTTGTAGCAGAAAATGAATTTGTGAATTCTTCAGAATTCAGATCTTTCTTGTATAAAAAAAAGGGAAAGGAGATAAGGGAGACAATTGATAATATTACACCAAGCAATGAGGAGCAGCTACTAAATAATTTTAAATTAAATGTGGATAGATAAATGGCTAATATGATACCTGATAAAGGAAGGAAAATGTTAGAGGATGCTAGAGTTATGATCTTTCCAAGGCTGGATTTGAATTCTGCATTGGTCTTTGATAGCTTCTTAAAGGATAATAGTGCCACACACAAGCTTAGTCCAAAGGGGGTGACAAAAATATATGTCAGATCCATATATAACTTGGATGAAGGATCACTCATGATATGGGCCTTGTATCTAGCTCATAAAAAGTCAGTGGTGATTGATACTTAGAAAGAATTTGGACATGTCATGACTCTGAAGGTTGGAGAGGTAGATCCTATGGTGACTGTAGACATTGGGATTAATGTGGCAAGACTAAATAAAGCCCAAATACAAATGTTGATAAAAGAAAATGAACTGTACAAAATGAGTAATGAAAGGATCATGAGAGAAAATGATGGTTTGAAGGACATGCTAGGAGTCACAATAGGGCCTCCTAAATTAATAACACATGGTGAAACCTCATAGGTAAAATATCATTGGGATGAGTCAACTGCATATTCACAAGGTAAATATGATACACTCGTTGCAATAATAAAAAAAAGGCAGGCCAACTTAATGATTTGGTTGAATAAGCTATGGGGAGTATATTCAAAGAACCATGTTACAGGAAAGGAACACAAGAGAATTGATGGAAGGATTCAAGAAAAGCTCTGAGAATTAAATGAAAGAGATGTTCTTGACAATGTGGCCATTGGTATGGGTGACCAAATTATAAAGAAACACAGGGACCTTTATGAGGAACTACAAGAAAATGCAAAGGGGCTGGTTGATGTTACAAATATGGGACTGCCTACACTATTTGAAGATCGAGAAAAGTTGAAAGAGAAAGCCAAGTGGATCAAAGAATGTGAATTGATGCTCCAGAGAATTTTGGAAAATGCTACAGGGAAGGATTCAACATTGGACAAGAGATAATAGAAGAACGAAACGATGATAAAGGAGGAAATATCAGCCAGGAACACATTAGGAGATGTCGATACTCATCAATGATAGGGTTATCTACATCATTTATCAAATGTTCATCTATGGCTAAATAGAGCCTAATCTCTTTTTTTAATTAGTTAAGTAAAATAAAAAATTTGTGAAGGGATGTGTCCCTTCCAAGTTTTGATGTATTTATATTTTTTCCATAGTAATGCAACATATATAGGTGTTAGGAGATATTCAATAGATACCTTTCTAGTAAAAATCTTTCATATACAGAGTTGCATTTTGATTTTCATAGGCGAACTTTGAAGCTTCATAACTCGGTCATTTTGATTCCTTTTTTCGAGAATTTTTTTTTATTTGGGCTAATTTTTTGTGCTCTACATAGTGGTGCAATCACTTTTTGGTTTTGGTCTCTGGTTTTTATAGAAATTGCAGATTCTCATAGGTGTTTTTACTTCGTCCTCATTTTGGAAACTTCGGGAGCTCATATCTTGCTCCTACGATAACATTTTTGGGTGCAATTTTTTTTTAAAGTGCATGATTTTTTGTGTAATTCTCAATGGTATGATCAGATTTATATCATTTTGTACCAAAAATTGTACTTGATTTTGTGGCCTATTTTGGGCAATTGCATGTACCAAGATCAAAGACCACTTCGCTATTTTTGGAAAGTGGCAATTGTAAACGCACTAAATATAAAGTTCCAAATCATATATTGCTTTGGGGGTTTCTTGATTGAGTGATTTGGGGGGGGGGTGATCTTTTCCTTTTGTTGATTTATGTCTCTTGATTGGTCTATTGTGTGACTAAGTTGAGTAGTTTAATATGGGAATCAAAAAGCATCCAGCTGTAATAATGTTAAATCGATGGAAATTTAAGTCTTGGAGATATGGAATCCTAACACATTGTAGGTGGCTTAATATTTTTCCCTATCTCTATGGACTAGTTCCTAAACCTTCATCAAAATGGAAGAGAGTTGCGTGGGACTTAAAAAAAAAACATATCTTGGGATTAATTGGTTGTAGTTGTGATATTGATACACAAATGGCAACTGATGGTATTGAGATCCCTCGTGACCTTATGACCAAACTATGGGAGATGCATGGAGACTTGAATGAACCTCCATTCCCAACGGATCTTGTTGCAGATTGTATTGTTCCACTTGCAGAGTTTTGACCTATTGATGATAAAATAGCTGAAACACTTGCTGATTGGGAAAGGTATGGTAGTTCTAATGACCCAGAGCCTTCTCCTCCTCCTACATAGACATCTATTGATACTTCCGTTTCTATGGCTCCTAATCCATCTATGAGTCAACATCTTGAAGCTTAGGACTCTTGTAATCCAATATTGGCAGAATCATCTACTGTTGTACTTGAGGACGCTTGTGATTCAACAGTTTTGGCTCCTTGTGATTCAGTGCAGGAGGACATAAATCATACTCATTGTCTTCCAGATATGGCTACTTTGGATGACTTCTTGATAGGTATTTCAGACTTGTTTATGGAGTCTCATCTTGCAGATTTGGATGATACCATTGATGACATACATCTTCTCTTTGATGAAGATGTACCTTCTTCAGTTGTTGTGAGGGAACACCTTGACCCTCTTGTTCATTTTGTACATGATCATTCTTGACAGATTGGCATGAGTGTGGATTTTTTTGGACATCATTTGGAGGAGGATTCTTTGTCTTCAGAGGGGATATCTTTGTCTTTGGATCATGTTCTACATTCATCTCTACTAGATGTTGGATTATCCTCTTCAGCAGTGTGGCCTAGAGCACCTGTTTGGAGTGTGTCAGCTTTCGACATCGACATGTAGACACTTGAGCATGCTTCAGCAACATCATACATCATCTATATTTCAGACATCCTGCATACATCCATGGTTTTGTTTCTTCCTAAGGGGAGGAACGTTATTCGGCGAGATTGGATCATCTTCAACATTCAATGTTGAGCTTCTACCATCATTGCAGGAGACTCAACATTGAGGGGGGGCAGCCTTGTCTCTCTTCTACTTCTCTCTTATGGGGGGTTTTTTTCCTCACATGGGGTTTTTACTTCTCATTCATCATTGAGAGTATTTCTATTTTGTATTTCATCTCTCTTTTGGGGAGGAGTTTTGTCCCATTAGATTTTCTCCTTTTCTCCATTTGTGAGAGATTGCATTGATTGCATTGTTTGTACATGGGTACCTAACATGTCCTAGTAGCCGGGACCCATCTTTGCATCTTTGTGTCATTTGCATAATAATTTTCCACTCCCTAAGTTTCAGTTAAGGGGGGGTGTTGGTGTAATTAAAAGTGTTGTACCTTGTCCTAGGTCATAATTACACCTTAGTTAAGTTTACTTAGGGACCACATAGGAGGTAGTTGGAGAATTTCCACTTTTGGTGGACTTATCATGTTATTACTTTATCACATCCACCTTTCATGGACACATCATGTGATTACATCTCCACATTTTGTGGGTGATCCACCATTTATGGTGATTATCACATTATCACTTTTCCATCTTAGGTGGAGTGATAGCTTTTCATAGTTGTCTCATGTCATAAGATTATGACACTTGTCATAATATTATGCCCTTCTATGTTCTCACCTTGGCTATATAACCAAGGGGTCTCTGTCATTTGTAATCAAAAATCATATCATTGACATTGAATACAGTTTATTCTTGTCATATCATATTTTCTCTCTTTTTGTGCTTTCCATTTGGTCTCAATATCTTGGCAGCCATAGCCAATTCTAACACTTTCAAGTATGCTTTTTTGGCCCATAGTTTTCGTTGCACCAAAAGATTGACCTATTAATGCCTGATATAACTGTCGGAGTTAATGGATCCATGGGAGGTGATTAGTCCATGTCATGAATCCCAAGGGGAGCACTGACCATCTACCAAAAACATCCCCCTTAGCATTACCTAAGGGGATTCGAACTCAACACCTTTGGCTTTGATACCACTTGTTGGCTCACATTTTCTATTGCACCAAAAGATCTACCTGTTAATGCCTGATACAACTTTCAAAGTTAAAGATCTACGTATTAATGCCTGATACAACTTTCAAAGTTAACGAATCCATGAGAGGTGGTTAGTCCATGTCACGAATCCCAAAGGGAGCATTGACCATTTGCTAGCATTCTTTTGATATATTAAGCTACATTTATAGGGTGCAATACCCTTTACACCACAAGCCCAAAGGGCCAAAATAGATCAAGTCTAGAACATTAAAACATTACCACTAAAATAATAGGACACAAAGATAGTAGACTGAAAGCCGACAAATGAAGACCTAATTCCAAAACAAATCAAGATACAATAGACTAATTTTTTGTACCCTCCCATTTTTGTATGAGCAGGTTAAAAAAATCCTCCACAACCCAGTTGGGGCCCTCCTCCATAGTCTCCTTGTCCACTTCTTCCTTGAGCACAACAAAAAGGGTACTTGCAGAATAGTGGATAATATAATGGTGAACTGAGTCAACCTGGAAAATTTCCTTTCGAGTTTATCCATGCACTCCAACAAATTTCTATGATCATCCTGCTTGTCCATAGCCCTAGGTTCCAAGGAGTGGGTCATTGAATCATCTTGGAGCATCCCGTTAAAGTCTAAAAAGTGACTAGGTCCCTCCACAAATTACTCCTCCTTCATATATTCTTTCTTACTCTTTCCTTTGTTGTCACTGTGCTCCTTGTCACTTGAAATATCATTCACAAGCACCTCCTTTTTAATTTTCACCAATCTATTGGATTTCTTGATGCTAGTGTTCTCCATCCTCATGTCCATAGTAGTAACCACTATGGTATCCCCCTTAGAATCTTTACCCACATTGCTCTTCCCTTCACTATCTGTGGTCGATAGGTCCACCTAGCACTTACCCACTTCCTTACCTTTTTTCCTTGCTATTGATTTTCTTTCCTTCTTCCAGGAAGCAATTTTGAGCTCACAGAGCCTAAAATCCACTTTAGATCAAGTAGTCCCCGCTCCACCCTTCTTTTTGGAAAGGGGTTTAGGCTTAGGGGTATCTAGAGTTTTAGTATCCACTGGAGGGTTTTTCTTTTAGGGCCCATGAACTTGGTTAGGTAGGGGTTTGCAGTGGGTTGGTTAGGGCGTTCAAGCTCCTCAATGCCAACAATAGATATAGGTTTGGGCTGACAAAGGGATAAATTGAAGTGGTAAAGCCTCAAGATGAGGTCATGGTGGGGTGGCAGTGGGGGCATTTCATCATGGTTTTTGGCAGCAGTTTCAAAACACATCTTAATAGAATTCTCCAAATCAGTTAGAAGGAAGAAAGGGAAACTTAATATCATTTTGTGACAAAGATGATTGAGAAGAGGTAGATGGTAATAGTAAAACATCTTATTACTACCTTCTAAATTCACATATTTCATAATAGCTAGAAAAACTTGGTCCCAAGGACAAGGGAGCGCTTCCCTTGTGGAACCCAATTGAGTCCTGACTAGTTTTTAATTATCTTTGAAGAAAGAATTGAGACTTTTGTTATCTTGGGTCTTGGTGTGTTTTTTGTACTTTTTATCACTACATTAGAGCCCAGTCACTTGAGCTATGAATTCCTCATTGACCTTGAGAAAGATACCTCCCATCACAACCCTCCTATCTTTCTAAGAGATTAAAAACTAAGTTGACATCCTCACATCATGTCCCACTAAGCACTCCATTAGTGGTGCCAACTGACCTTCAGCACAAATGTGCCATTGTAGAGGATACTTTCAAAACTCATCACAGTTATGTAGTTTATTCCTCAATCTATCACCTCCTATTTTGATACACTTCACTTTGAGAAACTAGTAACCTTGTGAGAGAAAGAAATTAAAATGTCCTTCAATGTGAAAAATTACCCATAAACCATTGTTATTTTCCCAACCAAGATAATAATGAGTGATCAAGGAAACTAGTAGATTACATGTGCCACATATCATTTCCAAGGATATCTTTGTGGTCCCATAATTAAAAATCCTTAGACACCAAAGGCTCAAGTTACGAAAAGTGATTTTTCCATTCAAATTACACATGCACAAGTATAGCAATCTCTAAATACAAATCCTTTATTTTATGAAATATTTGACCAATGTTGATGGGATTCAAAAAGAACTCCACATGACATGAAGAAGTCACATCAAAATAAGAGGCCCAATGGAATGAATAATTGAATCTGAATATCTATAAACATATTCTTAGCTTGTGATAAGACCACACATTAAAGTTGCACATGGCCCAACCAAGCTTAAACATAAACCCGAGGTACTCCCCCTCACTTCTCATAATTAGCTTTGTATCCACCTTCTTCATCCATCTCTTCAAATGATGCCACATATTTAACACCTCATCAACCTTCTTCATCAACATCACCCAAAGAACAAGTATGTGGACAACCTAGAAAGCCTTAAAAAGAGCATATTTAGTTGTCATCATGGATGCCAATAGTACCCTATTGTTTAAGGATGAAACCTTGAATCTTTGATAGTAAACTATCAAGAATCCTTCAACATTTGGAAATGCTCCAAGAGGAACCTAGATTAGCTAGAGTTTTAACAACATGATTACCCTCATGAAAGGTGTGAGATAGGATCTTCATATCAAGCTTCAAGACATGTGATTTATGTCTAATAGGATGTCTCTAGTATTCCATCCTAACAACCTTCCAAGTTTGATAGATTCAATCACATACATATAATCCCTTTCTATATGGAGTTTCTTTATTCCCAGAGTAACAATTAACTAGATGCCCTTTGACAGTTCCCTAGATTTCACAGTCATGGGAGTCTAAAAACCAATGCCTCTCAAGAAACCTGCCACAAATTTACCCCTGCTATCTTTGATAATACCCCTAATGTTAGCTCTACTAGGGTTTCCCTTGGACACCCCATGAAAATTTAGTTTGTTCCATGCCTAATCCAAATGTTTCCAAACTATATTATGTCTAGCCCATGCCTTAGAGTTATCAAAGGAGTTGGTATCCAACTTCCTATTCTAGGATTTGGCCATCTTGATCTCCCACTCTATAGGTGATTTTCTTGGTATTTTCCCAATGCAAATATTAGTATCAATATTTAATCAAAATATGAGAACTAAAATATCATTGAATCTTGAAAAAAATTCAATGTTTGTAAGAAGGTATTGAGGAGGAAGTGTATCTAATGTTAAAATTCACTATAAGACAAGTAGAAGAAAATAACCACTATTTCTCATTCTCCAAAACTCTTCAAGACTTGCTATGTAACTAGTAACTAGCTAGATCATTTCTTGAATGTAAACATCTAGGAAAAGATCTCAGTACATTTCATATTCATGAATTATGAATACCTTGTTTTTTTATACTAGCATATATATATATTTAATATGTCTCTAGTAAAAGGTCCTACAAAATCTAGATAGATTGGTTGAGATTGATATATGTGGATATATTTTAGTTAAATATGATAAACATATATATTTAATCACTTTAATTATAAATACATATAACTTTGTTATAATAATCAACTATGTCTCATCATTAGGTTTTGATTGCCTCATGTAATATTTTTTTCACCATTTGATAAAATACCATGAGCATAACTTTCATATATTAAAGAATGTAGTTTTTACAAAAAAGGATCCCATTTAACCAAAAGACAAAACCCAAAAATATTACTATGAAAAAGTAATATTTATATCATGTATCATATTATAATTATTTTATTTAATATTGTATGGGTGGTTTAAATTTATATTTTTTACCTTTTCTAATTTTACTTTTGAATAGTTTGACCTTATCTTGTGCCCCATACATGTCATATATGTCATTGATAATCATTACAAGAAGAATCTTTTACAAATCCAATTATTTAAGTAGAATACTTTGGTTCTATACTCCCTTCTCCCACCCAAAAGTTAAATTGTACATATTGATTGTGAAAAAAATCTAGTTGAGGCATACTTGGATCCATCCACCACTTAAATAAACATGAAAATTTGAAATGTAACTTTCTCATAATTTATGTAGAAGACTTTATTTTCAATCCAATTATTTTTTCATTACAATTTTTTTTGAGTATCAATAGTAATTGTAATTTCATAGAGTTTACTAACATTGAGAGTATTTGAAGTTCTTATTGTTGGATGGACTACATGATATTGAAGTCTAAGTTTGTTAGATAAAATTTTTCTTGTTCCTCACACATGTTATCCTATATATAAAATCATTGTTCTCTTATACTTAAGACTTAAGAAATCATACCCCTTAGTTCATACTTAGATACATGAAAAAATAATAGGATGTTACTTGGATATCCTCTTGTTAGACCGTGATTTAAAAAAAAAGAAAGGTTGATATAATACCTAGTTTCCAATCTAGGCATGCCAATCATACCCTTGATTGAATTCTATCTGTTGCATCATAAAAAAAATTAAGTTTAATTAAGAAAAAACATTCACACTTTCTAATATGGAAAATTATTAATATATAAGATTGCGTACCTCTTGTGAAAAATTGGAATTACCGATCTTTTCCTTTTAAAAATCTAACAACAAAAGGATTTAACATCTTCTCTTATCATAAACTAGATCCTATTCACACTACTTAAGCACTCTTAGGGTATACATATGATACTCATTATTTCATGTCTCAAATGATAACATTATTTAATTGAAGCTCCTAGATCTTTAACTACAACATCTTAAGCCAAATCTTGAATGGAATAGAACATTCTATATACCAACTCTTACAATACCTTCAATTATCAAAAAGAAATATTAATAAAAAAACAATAAGAATAATTAGCCAATAGGATATTTGTTTGAATTTTCCACTAGGATTTTTGTTAGCCTAGCCGTAATAGGATTTGTCGGCACCAGAGATCTCCCGACCAACAGTGACTTTCTTGAGATTTTTATGATGATGTGGAGGTTGATAATTACGTGGGTTGGTAGTGGTGGATTTGGTTGCCTCGATACATGGAAGTAGAATGGTAAATGTTTTCCCACATGAGGATTAATGCATCTTGCCATTGTTGTACAATGATAGTGGATGAAGTAAATGAAATATTCAATGTTGTAGTGTGGGAAAGTATACTCTGAAATGTGCTAGAAAATATATTGATTAAGTTGCATTTTCGAAAGAGCCATTGTGGTGTTGGTTTGATAGTAGACTATTGTAAAAATCATCTCCTTCAGCTCCGTGGTTGGGTTGATAGCAAACTATTCTAAAAATCATTGGCTCCGGCTTTGTTTTATGGAAGATTGGAGGGTTTTAAAACTATTGTTCTCCGAAATGTATGTCGTTTTACATGGGTATTTTGCATAAATGATTAATTTATTGTTCATGTCTTCTTGTTATATGTTTATATCTTTGGTGTTATACCCATTTTGGAGACTTCAAAGAGATTATGGCTCTGTATGGATGAAGAAATTGCAATTAAATCTTCTTTCTTTCATAAAAAAATATGGTTAGGGTTAGTAATTTTATCACCCTTGGTTTATTGTTTTAGTTATCTCTATGCATCTTTGGTGTTATACCCGTTAAGATAGAAGTAATTGCATTTATATATATGTAGAGGGTTAGTATGAAAGCATAAACCTATTGGAGATAAAATTAGTTTAGTGGTTGTTAAGTGTTATTCTAATAGCTCTTTTACAATTTCTCTATTTTTCTATAATATTTATTTCCAAGTAATGTAGCTCAAATTTTCAATGAAGTTTGTGGCCTTATACCCATTTTGCATAGATTATTGCTACCTATTAGGATTAGGAGCTCTATTTAATGTTTATTTCCTTTCATCTGTCTTGTATCAATATGCTTCATGATATTCTTTTTTTCTCATCTTTTTGAAGTTCCCCGTAACAAACTGTTGTTCATGATATTCTTTTTTTTTCAGTTCCCCATAACAAACTATTGATTATCATAGTTTGCCTCTTCTATTCTCCATATTTTATTCATGATATTATTTTTTCCTCATCTATTTTAAGCTTCTTATAACAAACTATTAATTGTCATGGTTATCTTGTCTCAATGGAATGTGTTATATGTCTTGTATCAATATGTTTCATGATATTCTTTTTTCCTCATCTATTTGAAGTTGGACCCCATAACAAAATTTTCTTCATTTAGTGCCAGGTAATGTAGCTCAAATTTTCAATTAAGTTTGTGGTGTTATACCCATTTTGTAGAGATTATTGCTACCCATTGGCCTTATGAGTTCTATTTAATGTGGGTTTTTGTTCATCTGTCATTTGTGTCTAATTCTTAAGTGTTATTCTAACACCTCTTACAACTGTTACATAGACTGTTTGTCATGTACCAATATGTTTCATGAATTTATATGTTCCTCATTTGTTTGAAGCTCCTTATAACAAACTATTAATTTCCATGGTTATTTTGTGTGGATGGAACATGCTATATGTCTTATATCAATATGTTTCATGATATTCATTTTTCCTCGTTTGCTTGAAGTTCCCCATAACAAACTATTTATTATTGTAGTTTTCCTCTTCTATTTGTATATGTATATGTATATGTATATATGCATATGCAATCAAAAAAGTGAAGTTATTTTAGATGGAGGGTGGAATGAAGGAAGGAAAAATGCATAAGCCTAAGTAGCAGTAGCATTACACTCTCCTTCAAAAAATGCATTCTACCTTCCATTTGTTACACTCTCCATCGAAAATGCATTGCATATGCATATATACATTTACATATACATATGCATATACGTATGCTTTGTTTTTTCTTCAATTAATTTTTTTCTATATTAGTTTAGTGGCTATTAAGTGTTATTCTAATACCTCTTACACAATTACTCTATTTTTCTTCAATATATATATGCTTATATGTAGTTGTTTATGTTTCCAAGTATTAATTTCCACATACTATTCACATTGTATACCATTCTCTTTGTAAGGATTTGAAGCTAAATCTATCAGAAAGATACCAAGAAACTAACTGTGAAAAATGCGTATAACACCAAAGATGCATAGAGTATATATATGTATCTATATATGTGAACCATATATTTTTGGGTATGGGATTTATAGGCTACTCTTGCACTCTTAGGATGTTTCACCTAAAAGGAGAGAGATAAACCCCACTCAAAATCTATGTGGTTCACTCAAATTAGGAAGTGTATGATGTAATTAAGACTAAGTGAGATGATCTAAATGCAACTAAACTAAGTAATTGACTAATTATGAATACAAAACCTAAGATATATGCAATGTTTGAAAACACAATGCGATATTCAAGCATGAATTAAAAGATGAACAAATACAAAATAGAAGTGAAGAAGGTTGAATTAGAGTGCACTTGGGTAGAGAATGAAGAATATGAAGTGTCTTGAATGCTGAGAGAAATCACTAAAAATCACTAGTGGGACTCATTCGCCATTGATGGTGAATCAGTCCTACTTCTAATGAAAACTTCTAAAACCAAGTTTTTGAGTGTCAAGATCAAAAATCTGACAAAATATAGTTTTCTAGCCTTAAGGTGGGACTCATTCACCATTGATGGTGAATCATTCCTCTCCTAAAATTCTAAGAAATCAGGGACCAATTTTGTAGCACCAAATCTGAGGTTGTCTACTTGTCAGGTTGACGAAGTCAAATCTGCAAAAAATGGACTGTAGGTTGTCTCCAAGCTTGAAATAGGATTTATTTGACTTTAAACACTTTGTTGAATTCTTGACCAATTTTCAACACCTAATTGCTAGATAAATCTGCATACACAAGTCTATAAACACACATATAAAAGGGGGAAAATGGTTAAGGGTTAGGTTATAGGGATTTGCCTTGGTCAAATCCCACTTTCATAATCAAACCCTTAATGAAGAAATAAGATGAAATGAACAAGGAAATATGAATAAACAACATGCAAATTTCCTAAACTCACCACAACCTTGTTGAAGAAATCTTAAGATATGTCAATGACTGCTACAAGATACTTGATTGATGCTTAATTAAATGATGCAAAGTGCTTGAATGAATTATGAGATTAGGATATTGTAGGAGATGTAAAATGAGGAGAAAAACACTTATTGATACACTCTTGCTCCTTAGTAACCCAATGATACCTCATCACATGCTAACATAAGATAAATTTGAATAAAAACCCAATTTTTTTTTTTGAAATATTTTTAATTTTGAGCAAAGAGGGACTCATTCGCCACCCATGGAAAATGGGTCCCACCTTGGACTTGAAAGTGGGTGTTGGGAATTATCTTGCATTTAATGATGTTTGTCAGATTTACATTCAAAAATACACTTAATTAAGCCTTATAAGGGCATAAAGGGGTCAAATAAAGCATAAGAAAGGTGTAAACAGTGAATTGTAATTAAAGGAGTCTAGAAAAGTGTAGAAATGTTTTATAACACTCCACAACACCTTCACAAGACACCATAATTTGAATTTTAAGGACCTAATATGAATGTTAAATCACATTACAACATTAAATCAAAGAAAAGCATCATGAAGAAAGACCTAAAAGACCATGAAAGCGTCAAGGGACCATTTTTCTATGGCATAATATGTATATATATATATATATTCATATATATGTATAAATGTATATACATACATACATACATACATATATATATATACATACATACATACATACATATACATACATACATATTACATACACACACAAACACACACATATATATATCTCTGTGTGTGTGTGTATGTGTGTGTGGGAAAGTATACTCTAAAATGTGTGAGAAAATATATTGATTAAATTGCATTGTTGAAAGAGGCATTGTGGTGTTGGTTTGATAGTAGATTATTGTAAAAATCATTGCCTCCACCTCTATTTTATAGTAGATTGGAGGGTTTTAAGACTGTTGTGCTTCAGAATCTGTGAGTTGTATAGATATATACAAATATATACACACATGTATATATATGTATATATGTATGTATGCATGTTTTTCTAATAGTTCTTTTACAATTTCCCAAGTTGTCTATAATATTTAGTACCAAATAATGTAGCTCAAATTTAGAATTGACAAGCCAACTGTTACATAGATTGCTTGTGTTGTATCAATATGTTTTATGATATTTTTTCCTCTAGACCCACAAAGAAAATGTTATGAAATAACTTGCACAATATAAGAATGTGATATGAAATATGCTACAAATACTTGATAATAACTGAGAATAACAAGCCACTTCGAGGGGAAACCTCCAAATATCTCTAATGAGAACACACTTCACAACTTGATGATGAAATAAGACTCACAACCTCCTATATATACCTATTTATGCTAAGGATATCACCAAGGCCGACTTAGACACACCTATATAAGACTTAGGCCGACCTAAACAACTAAATAACAATATACTAATGATAATATGACTTAATAGAGAGTTAAGATAGCCACAAGCCGACTATTCATAACCCAATGTACACTAATATTAAGGGCGTAGCATGCCCCCCTTCTTCAAAGAAGCATTGTCCTCAATGCTAATCAAGTTTGGATTCTTTTGAATGAACTCCTCATCCTCCCATGTTGCATCTTCAATTAGAAAATATTCCCTTGTAATGAGGTAACTTGGAATTGTTGATGTCACCTGCTTCTTCATGTGTGTCTGGAAAATTAACTTCAGCTCCAAGTTGTGTCTTCCCTTTACATCAAGCTCTTGATGGCGATGAATGTGTTCTTCCTTTACTTGAACCTTTTGATGTGTCAAAGAGGAAGAGGTGAGGAATAATACATGGTTCCCTTGCATTGGTTGAAAAGCTCGATTAGGAACTTCTTCTTTATTGTATTTTTCTTTTTCCTTTGTATCTTCTTCATCATCTTCTTCTTTGTCTTCTTGTGCTTCTTCTTCTTCTTCAGGTTCATCATCTTCTTCTTCTTCTTCTATTGTTGCTTCTTCTACTTCTTCATATGTCTCTTCTTCTTCTTCCTCTTCTTCCTCTTCTTCTTCTTCTTCTTTCACTTCTTCTTCTTCTTCTTCTTCTTCTGCTTCTTCTTCTTCTTCTTTTTCTTCTTCTTCTTCTTCTTCGTCATCTTCTTCTTCTTCTGCTTCTTCTTCTACTTCTTCTCCTTCTTCTTCTTCTTCTTCTTCTTCTTCTTCTAGTTCTTGGCTACTTGGAACCTCCTTTCTTGGTTCATTCATAAAGGCGCTTAACAAGCTTCGTATGATTGATATATCCATCTTAATTTAGGAAATGTCTTCCTTGAACTTATTTATTTCCTCATTATGAGTAATATCCTTGATTGTTTCACCATCCTTATCAGGTGTCTTCCCCGGAGTGACAACATTCTTTTTACCCCTTGTTGTAGGCCCTGTCATGATGGAAACCACTAATATTGAAATAAATCACACAAATTAAACTTAAATTATCTCAAATTTTTACTATAATCTCCTTTAGTGTGTTTTCAAAAACCCAATAAAAATCAGACTTCAATTCAACAAGATGTGCGAAATATGTAGATTCCAAAAAAATAGTGTAGAAACCCTAATTCTGCAATAATTCGCTTAATTCTGCTCCAATTCTTCTGAAATATGGACTGTATCTTCTTCAATATGTTCTTCAAAAACCCTTTAAAAATCAGAAAAAAATTCGCCAAAATTTGAAAGATATTCTCTTCCCAAAATCGCTCCAAATTGAGAAAACCTTGCCTTACAGTGCCAAGATCATGCCCGATACCACTTGTTATGAAATAATTTGCACAATATAAGAATATGATGAAAGATGCTGCAAATACTTGATAATAACTGAGAACAAAAGCCACTTTTGAGGGGCAAACCTCCAAATATCTCTAATGAGAACACACTTCACAACTTGATGAAATAAGACTCACAACCTCTATATATACCTATCTATGCCAAGGATATCACCAAGGCGACTTAGACACACCTATATAAGACTTAGGCCGACCTAAACAACTAAATAACAATATACTAATGATAATATGACTTAATAGAGAGTTAAGATAGCAACAAGCTGGCTATTCATAACCCAATGTACACTAATATTAAGAGTAGAAAATTGTTCAATATCGTAGTTTTCCTCTTCTATTCTCCATATTTTAAAGTTATATTTAATGTGGGTTTTTTATCATCTGTCATTCTCCTATGATTCTTAAGTGTTTTCCTAATAGCTCTTTTACAATTTCCCTATATGTCTATAATATTCTTTTTTTAGTATGCTATAGCAAACTATTCATTGTTGTTAAAATTTATGATTTTCCTTCAAATCTATGGTGAAATATATGATAGATAATCTCTAAAATGTTTATCTTCCATGAGATTTTTCATTACAAGATCTTTGATCTTCATTTGAGGATCAACATACAATATTGAAGATTTAATTTCTAGTAAGGTCTGCCATTGCAAGCTTTGTAATTTCAATAAGGTATATTCTTTTATCATTTCTATGGCAGGTTTATTTGATGTTTTATTTTTTGCTTTTGTAAATGTAAAGTCTTAATTCTTAATTTATCTTAATTTCACATATAATTTGACCTAAAATCTAAAATTTAACAACCATTATCCTATAATATTGACCAATGGTCTAGATCAATCCTCTATTTACTCATTTCTATGTCTTGGATTCATTGCAAGTGAGAATATGTCCTCTTGATAGTGCATCCTATGTTCTTGTCCTAATTTAAACTTATTTTCTATCTCTTGAGTTGAAAAAATATCCATATTTAAAAGTTCTATTTAATGTTGGTTTTTGATCATCTATCGTTTTCCTATGGTTCTTAAGTGTTTTCCTAATAGTTCTTTTACAATTTACCTATTTGTCTATAATATTTAGTGCCAAATAAAGTAGCTCGAGTTTAGAATATATGTATGTATATATGTATTTACATGTATATATATGTATGTATATGTATGTATATGTATGTATATATATATATGTATATATATATATATGAGAAATTATACTCTGAAATGTGTGAGAAAATATATTGATTAAGTTGCATTGTCGAAAGAGCCATTGCGGTGTTGGTTTGATAGTAGAATATTGCAAAAATCGTTGCCTTCACCTATGTGTTATAGCAGATTGGAGGGTTTTAAAACTATTGTGTTTCAGAATATGTGAGTAGTATAGATATATACATATATATACATGTATATATATGTATGTATATATATATATATATATATGGATATATATACATACATATATATATATATATGTATATGTATATGTATATGTATATATATGTATATATATATGTGTATATGTATATATATGTATATATGTATATATGTATGTATGTATGTATGTATGTTTGTAAATGTAAAGTGTTGCAAGTATGGGCTAGTCTGGTGGTGTTGTCATTCATGTTGTCATTGATGTCAACACTGCTCAGTATGTTGTAGATTGTACATGTATAGTTGAGATGTTGCTGAGATGTTGTGAGTACATTCAACTACCTTATTTGGCTGCAAATGTGTTGTGTTGATGAGTTTCCAAGTGATTATTAGAAAATTAATAAAGAAGAGAAGTAAGAGGGATGGATATGTTCAGATTGTGCTCCGATATGTGCTCCATATTTCTTCTGTGTTGATCTTATGCTTGTGCAGTTTTGAACTTTTCATTACGGTGATCTGATGGTGATATATTCTGAGTTTCAATTTTTGGTGAGATAGTATGTGAAAGTTGTGTCCACTAGTACATGTGTTCTACTGGCAGAGTTGATCTTCTATGGACTGGGAGAAACATTTCTACTCTGCACTCCTTCGTTGGTTGGTTTCAAATCTTGCAGATCTGGGATATGTCTTGTGAAGGTCTTTTCTATGCTTTGGAAAAGAGGTTTGAATTTTGGTGATCTGGAAGTCATTTTTTAGTGTTTTAGTGTGAGTTTATACAATCCAAATGGATTGGTGAAAGGTGTTTAGTGTATGAAGTATATTGTTTTGTTGTAGACGTATCTGAAGAAGTTTGAGATGAAGTATTGTGAATATTGAAGTGTGTTGAGGTGTTTGTGTGTCATCTCTGTGTTGGGAAGTGTGTGCATCATTGTTCATTTGTGTTTTCATTAGTTTTGGATGACCTAGTGTTTACACTTCATTCAAAGAATAAAAATTAGTTGAGGAAGTGTGTGGTTGATTTGAGAATGTTATTTTTTATCTTGAATTTTTTTTACTGGTCCACTCTTATTCCTTTCCACCATGGGAATTTTAAGTTTCCAACTAATTTGAATTTATGAAATGGGTTATTTGTGGCCTGAGTTGGTAAATTCTTCTAAGGTTGAGAATGTTATAAAAGAAAGTCAAATTGTGAAGAGTTGTATCATAGTGTGATGCAAAGTGATGAAAGTGAGCCACAAATCATAAGAGAAAAAGTGTGTGTGAGTGAGTTGTGATACCAGGTTTTCAGTGTGTTGAAGGAAATGAGCTAAAGGTTTCTGCAATCCTATGAATGTGCTTTATTTGTTGTGGTGGATCTTCTATTCTCCTTTGTATCTATAAGCAGTGAGCCTCCCTATTGGATAGTGAGTCCTTTGTAGGTAGTGAGCCTTTTTATTTGGATAGTGAGTCCTCTTTTGGGCAGTGAGCCTCTGTATTTAGTTTTATAATATTTATATTGTAAGTTAACCCTCACCATGGTTTTTCCCTTATTGGGTTTTCCACATAAAAATCTAGTGTACATTTTGTTGATTTACTTTCTATTATTTGTGTTTCATGCTCTTATTTAATAACAAAATAGTGCGGTTGAAGAATCAATAAGTAATAAAGTTTTAAGTTTGAACTTACGTGACAAATAATTCACCCCCCCTCTTAGTTGTCCTATGCCTATTTAACAATTGGTATTGAAGAGCTTTTGGTTCCTTGTGTAGAGCTTAACTGCTTAAGGAAGATCCGATGGAGCACAAGTTGGTGATCCCTATGTTCGATGGATCTAACTACAATGATTGGAAGGGTTAGATGAGAGGATATATTATCTCTCTTAGTTTTAAGACTTGGAAGGTTGCAAAGACAAAGTATACACCTCCATCTGGTGGTGTTATTTATGTAGATGAGATCTCTGCTTATGAAGAAAATGAGAACGCGAAGTATATGATTTGCAATTGTTTATCTAAAAATGAGCGAGTTAAGTTTAATTCTCTAGATACTGCATATGAAGTATGGAAGAAGTTGGAATACATGTATGAAGGAAATGAAAAGGTGAAATTGACAAAGAGGCTAGCGGAAAAGCATAGATTTGTGAACCTCAAGATGGAAGATGGTGAAGAATTTACAAGTTTCTTTCAGAGAGTTGAACTGGCAACAAATGAAGTTAGAAATCAAAGAGGAAAACTATCAGATGAAGATATAATCAAGAATATCTTGATGACTTTATCAAAATGTTACATCAACAAGATCTGCATTATTGAAGAAATGTATGATACTAAGAAGTACACTCTAGAAGAGTTGTTGGACACCCTACAAGAATTTGAGATAAGGAAGTTAAAGAAAGATGACAAGATAAAAGAGAAGACATAAATGAAATTTAAGGCTTTGAAGATTGAAGAACTAGATAGTGATGATGAAGAGTTGAAAGCAAACTTCACTAGGAAATTGAAGAAAGGCACTGAAAAATATAAAGGTATGTTACCCTATAATGTTTTGGTTGTGGTAACATCAGTCATTATGCTTTGAGATGTCCAAATAGGGCTACACATAAAAAGAAAAAGAATAAGGATATGAAGGATAAGAATTATAAGAAGTTGTATTATGTTAAGGAAGAGGCAAGTATTTCTGATGATGAATCTAACAATGAGGTTGATGATAGTGAATGCTTATTCTTAGCTTTGGAAAATAAATCTGTATCCACTAACTCTGGAAAATGTGTAAGTAAGAAGGCTCTGAAGGCTAAGAAGAATATGATGGAAGGTACCTTGGTTACCACTTTTCATGTAAGACAAGATGAAGACTACTGGGTAATTGATAGTGGGTGTTCAAATCATATGACTGGAGATAAGAGAAAGTTCACTAAAGAAAAATATGATGGTGGTTTAGTTATGTTTGGTGATGGTTCTGGATCTAAGATCTATGGTAAAGGTTCAATTATTTTTGATGGAGTGCACAATTCAGATGATGTATATTATGTGGAGGGTTTGAGGCATAACCTTCTAAGTGTAGGTCAGATGTGTAGCAATGGTTTTAAACTTGTGTTTCAGAACAATACTTGTGAAATTAGAAAAGGATCCGAAAATGGAGATATGATTGCTGCTGGAAGAAGAACTCATGGAAACATCTATCAATTAAAGGGAGTTGATGGTCATTGTCTTATATCTCAAATCAATGAAAGTTGGTTATGGCACCGAAGAATGGGACATGTGAATTTTGATAACCTGGTCAAGATCAATGCAAAGAAGATTATTTGATGGATTCCTAGAATCACAAGACCTACTAATGCTATCTGTAGAAGTTGTCAATTGGGGAAGGAGACAAGATGTAGTTTTAAGGGAAAAGAGCATTCTACTACCAACATGCTAGAGTTGGTACATACTAATCTCTGTGGTCCGAGAAGGACTAGAAGCCTAAATGGAGATAGGTACTTTATGTTGCTTATTGATGATTATACTTGAATGACATGGGTTGCATTTCTTAGAGAAAAGAATTAGGCTCTAGATAGGTTTAAGGTATTCAAAGAAAGAGTGGAGAATGAAGTAAATCTGAAATCAAGTGTTTGAGATCGGATAGAGGTGTTGAATTCACTTCTGGTGAATTTAATGAATTATGTGAGAATCATGGCATAAAAAGATAGTTTTCTTCTCAAAGAAACCCACAACAAAATGGAGTAGTTGAAAGGAAAAATAGGACAGTATAGGAAGTTACTATAACTATGATGAAAGAGTCCAATGTATTGGATGTATATTGGAGAGAAGTGATACATATTGTTGTTTATGTTCTTAATAGAATTAAGATCAAACACAACAGCACAAAGACACCTTTTGAGCTATGCACTGGTAAGACTCCTACTGTAAAATATTTTAAGGTATTTGGAAGAAGATTCTATATTAAAAGAGATGATGAAAATCTTGGAAAGTTTGATGCTAGATGTGATGAAGGAATATTTCTTGGATACTCTACTACTAGCAAGGCATATAGATGTTTTAACAAAATATTGAGAAAGATTATTGAAAGTGCTAATGTGAAAGTTGATGAAGACATACGTGAACCTATTGAGATAAGTGAAGTTGAACCTAATGATCTTATATGTGGACATGTACTTGAAGAAAATAAGAAGGAAGAAGAAGAGAAAGAAGAAGAAGAAGAAAAAGTGGAAGAAGAAGAAGAAGAGAATGAACCAGAACTTTCTGCTAGGACTCCTAAATATGTACAAAAGAATCATCTGGAAGATCAAATGATTGGAGACAAGAGTGAAGGTGTGAAGACATGAAACATAGTTGCAGTTGAGGTAAATTTGTGTTTACTTTCTAAAATAGAACCTAAATCTGTAAAAGAAGCATGTGAAGATGAAAGTTGGATGAGAGCTATGAAAGAGGAATTGTAGCAGATAGAAAAGAATCAGACTTGGGAAATAGTCCCTAGGCCTATGAACAAAAATGTGATTGGCTCAAAATGCGTGTTCTAGAATAAGCTGAATAAAAATGGAGTAGTAAGGAATAAGGAAAGATTGGTATGCAAAGGATATTCACAAGTTGAAGGTATAGATTTTGAAGAAACATTCACCCCTATGGCCAGAATGGAAGCTATTAGAATGTTTTGTGCATTTTCTACACACAAGGACTTAAAAGTATATCAGATGGATGTTAAGTCAACATTTCTAAATGCTGAGTTGGAGGAAGAAGTGTATATGGAGCAACTTGAAGGGTTTCAGTTGTCTAACAAATTGGACATGGTTTGTAAATTGAAGAAGGAATTGTATGGATTGAAGCAAGCCCTCAGAGCTTGGTATGCAAGATTAGGTAGATATTTGACAAAGTAAGGATTCAACAAAGGTTCTACTAACAACAATCTCTACTTCAAAGTGTAAGGTAATTTAAGATGTTGATTGTAGTTGTTTATGTTGATGATATCATTTTTGGTAGAAATGAAAGAATGTGTAAAAAATTTGCTGAAGAGATGTAGGAAGAATTTGAGATGTTTGTGATTGGTGAATTGAATTTGTTTCATGGTATACAAGTGAATCAAACTGACAAAGGGCTATTCATTTCACAATCTAAGTATGCAAAAGAGTTGTTGAAGAAGTTTGGGATGGAAGATTCTAAACTAGTTTGTACTCCTATGGTAACTAGATGTAAACTAAGCAAAGATGATAAATCTACTAAGACTGATTAGAGAAAATACAGATCCATGATTGGCAGACTTTTGTACCTTAGTGCTACTAGACCAAATATTATGCATGAAGTGTGTTTAGTTACTATATTTCAAGAAGATCCTAAAGAAGCACATGTCACAGTGATGAAGAGAATATTTAGATATCTTAAAGGGACACTGGATTATGGACTTTGGTACCCTAAGAGTAATGATTTCACCTTGAGTGCCTATACAGATGTTGATTGGGCCAGATGTGTAGATGACCAAAAGAGTACGAGTGGTGGTGCTTTCTTTCTTGGAAGAAGATTAGTTTCATGGCTGAGTAAAAAGAAAGACTTGGTTTATTTATCCACTGTAGATGCATAATATATTGCTATAACATCCTGTTACACACAAGTTCTGTGGATGAAGCAAACTTTGAAGGACATTGGAGTAATGTGTGATGAGCCCATTTCTATTTTCTATGACAATACAAGTGCAATAAATTTTTTGAAGAACCTGGTTATGCATTCAAGAATGAAGCACATATCTATCAAGTATCATTTTCTGAGAGAAAAAGTGTTAGAGAATGAGGTCAAATTGGAGTATGTGAGAACAAAGGAACAAATTGCAAACATATTCACTAAGTCTCTTTCAAAGGATGCTTTTGAGCATCTTAGGGAGAGGTTGGGGGTCATTGGCCCTCCTAACTAGGTGCACATGAAGGTGCATCAGACCAGTGAATTCACATATTATTTATTTATCTGGACTAATAGATAGGTCTAATCTGCAAGGGGAGTAGAAAAGGTTTTCATTATTGCAAGATGGGTGTAATCCTAAGGGGGATTAATCAGAGCAGTTGTTCTTTTCCATTGATGTCAAAGGGGGGGAGAAATTCATGTGAAAAATAGTTGCAGTAGAAGAGAAGGTGTTCTCTTGGAATATTGTGTAAGCTATTGTCTTTGATGGTTTTTCACACCATGTGTTGCCATCAATGAAAAAGGGGGAGATTGTTGCAAGTATGGGCTAGTCTGGTGGTGTTGTCATTGATGTTGTCATTGATGTCAACAATGTTCAATATCTTGTAGATTGTACATGTATAATTGAGATGCTGCTGAGATCTTGTGAGTACATGAAGCTACCTTATTTAGCTGCAAATGTGTTGTGTTGATGAGTTTCCAAGCATGCTTTTGAGAAAATTAATAAAGAAGAGAAGTTAGAGGAATGAATGTGTTTATATTATGCTATTGTATGTGCTCCACATTTCTCCTATGTTGATCCTATGCCTGTGTGGTTTTGAAATTTTCATTACAGTGATTTGATGGTGATATATTCTGAGTTTCAGTTTCTTATGAGATGGTATGTGAAAGTTGTGTCCACCGGTACATGTGTTCTACCAGTAGAGTTGATCTTTTGTGGACTGGGAGAAATTTTTTTGCTCTTCAATCCTCCACTGGTTTGTTTTAGATCTTGCAGATCTCAGATACGTCTTGTGAAGGTCTTTTCTTTGCTTTGGAAAAGAGATGTGAAGTTTGGTGATCTGAAAGTCATTTTTTAGTGTTTAAGTGTGAGTTTATACAATCTAGATGGACTGGTGAAAGGTGTTCAGTGTATGAAGTATATTATTTTGCTACAGATGTATCTAAACAAGTCTGAGATGAAGTCTCATGAATATTGAAGCACGTTGAGGTTTCCGTGTGTCATCTCCGTGCTGGGAAGTGTGTGCATCATTGTTCATTATTTTTGGCCAACCTAGTGTTTAAACTTCATTCAAAGAATAAAAATTAATTGAGGAAGCATGTGGTTGATTCAAGAATGTTATTTTTGATCTTGAAAAATAATTTTATTGGTCCACTCTTATTCCTTTCCACATTGGGAATTTTGAGTTGCCGACCTTGGTAAATGCTTCTAAGGTTGAGAATGGTATAAAAGAAAGTCAAATTGTGAAGAGTTGTCTCGCAGTGTGATGTAAAGTGACAAAATTGAGCCACAAATCATAAGAGTAGAGGTGTGTGTGAGTGAGTTGTGATAGCAATTTTTTAGTGTGTTGAAGGAAGTGAGCTAAAGGTTTCTACAATCCTACGAATGTGCTTAATTTTTTGTGGTGGATATTTTTTTCTCTTTTGTATCTATAGGCAATGAGCCTCCCTGTTGGATAGTGAGCCTTTGTATTTGGATAGTGAGTCCTCTTCTAGGTAGTGAGCCCTTGGCAATGAGCCTCTGTATTTAGTTTTATAATCTTTATATTGTGAGTTAACCCTCACTGTGGTTTTTCCCTTATTGGGTTTTCCATGTAAAAATCTAGTGTTCATTGTGTTGGTTTACTTTCTGTTATTTGTGTTTCATGCTCATATTTAATAACATAATAGTGTGGTTGAAGAATTGATAAGTAATAAAGTTTTAAGTTTGAACTTGTGCGACAACTGATTCACCCCTCACTCTCAGTTGTCCTACGCCTGTTTAACCAAAATTATTAATGCTTAATTTATCTTAATTTCACATATAATTTGACCTAAAATCTAAAATTTAACAACCATTATCCTATCATAATGACAAATGGTCTAGATCAATCCTCTATTTAGTCATTTCTATGTCTTGGATTGATTAAAGTGAGAATACTCCTCTTGATAGTGCATCCTATGATCTTGTCCTAATTTAAACCTTTTTTTGTCTCTCGAGTTGAATATTTTCATATTTAAAATTTCTATTTAATGTTGGTTTTTGATCATCTGTCATTTTCCTGTGGTTCTTAAGTATTTTCCTAATAGTTCTTTTATGACATTTTGTTTCCCGGTCCATGATGCTAGTATGCAAGATTTTGGAATAATACCAATGACCTCCAGATCGTTCACGATTGGGAAAACAAGTTGGTCATTAACCTTTCTGACACCTGCCTGAGCCCCCTTGCTTTCAACTTTCTAAAAAGAGGCATGGGCTTCGCTATCTCACCTCACCGTATTCCCTTTACGGAATTCCTCATTGAAATCGAAAAGGCCATCCAATCTCTCTCTAATGATGTGTCTGAAGAGGTCCGTCAAGATTGCGCTGTTGCCCTTAGGCATGCTAAACCCCCCAAGCGCAACATTCCCAGATCCGAGATCCTCGCCTTCAAGAGCCTTGTAAGCAATTCCGACCTTGTCATCTCTAAGGCTGATAAAGGAAATGCTACCGTGATCATGAACAAGCGGGATTACTTGTCCAAGATGCACACCCTCTTATCTGATACTAATAGCTACAAGATCCTTGATACCAATCCCACCCCCAAATTGTTAAAAAATGTTAAAGCTGCCATTTCGAGGTCATCCTTTGATGATGCCACCAAAAAATGGCTCACCCCTTCCAAGGAGGTGACTCCTCGTATCTATGGGGTTCCTAAGATCCATAAAGCAGGCACCCCTCTCCGACCCATAGTTGATACTATTAACTCCCCTACTTACAGATTGGCCTCCCATCTTGCCAAACTTATCTCTCCTCTCATTGGAAATTCCAATTCCTTCGTTAAAAATTCTTCCCATTTCGTGGATTTCATCAAAGATAAAAAACTAGATGTAAATGACATTCTTGTTAGCTTTGATGTCATTTCTCTCTTCACCAAAGTCCCCTTACATGACTCAATTGAGCTTATCAAACAAAAGACAAGCCTTGAAATTGCCTCCTTAGTTGAGTTATGTCTCAGATCAACCTTCTTTTCCTTCCAAGGTGTCATTTATGAACAAGTGGATGGAGTTGCTATGGGCTCTCCTCTTTCTCCCATTGTGGCCAACCTCTACATGGAGCACTTTGAAGATGTCGCCCTCCATTCGTTTCCCTTCAAACCTAAATGGTGGAAACGTTATGTAGATGACACCAATATATGTTGGTCCCATGGTCGGGAGAAGCTTGAAGAATTCCATTCCCACTTAAACAACTTATCTCCTCACATCTCTTTCACCAAGGAAATTGAAACTGACAACCAACTGCCTTTCTTAGATGTTCTTCTCTTCAAGAATGCAGATGGTTCGTTATCTCGGTCCATCTTTCGAAAATCCACCCACACTGACCTTTATCTTCACTCCTCTTCTCACCATCATCCTAGCCAAAAAGCAGGGGTCCTCAAAACCTTGGTTAATAGAGCTCTCTTAATTTGTGATAAAGAACACCTTGACCAAGAATTGGCCCACCTTACCCATGTCTTCTCCTTGAATGGATACAAAAAGAAGCAGATCAACAGGGCAATCAACCAAGCCAAGGCTAGGCTTACCCTCAAGCCCACCCCCACTCCCCCTCCTTCCTTTCCTCTGGCAACCCTTCCCTACGTTGAGGGTATCTCCAACAAAATTGCCAAAATCCTTCTCAAAAAGGGCATCAATTGCACTTTCAAACCTTTTCGCACTATAAGAAATCACATCCCTTCCTCCAAAGACCCCCTAGACCATTTCCTCAAATCAGGTGTCTACAAAGTGATGTGTTCATGTGGCACCCCCTACATTGGGGAAACAGGTCGTTCTTTCAACACAAGAATCAAAGAACATTGTGCCGACCTAAGGCACGACCGAATCTCTAAATCCGCTCTAGCTGAACACTCCGCTAAGACAAAGCATCACATTGCTTTAGAAAACACCAAAATCTTGTTCACTGAAGATAACTTCTTTAAGAGAAAACTTAAAGAGGCCATTGAAATCCACAACCACCCTTCCAACCTCAACCGGGATGGAGGTTGGGCTCTAAGTTTCTCCTGGAAACCCTTATTAAATAGCATCAATGTCATCCCCCCCAATCCTTCTTGATCCCGCTTTCGCTTCTGGTTCCTCACCCCGTCTCTCCTCTCCTCTCCCGACCCCCCGTCCCCTCCTCTCCTTGCTTGCTTCCTTTTTGGTTTTGTTTCCTTGTCTTTTATTTTCTCTCTGTCATATAGACATATTTATGGTTTGGTGTTTTTATATACTTACTTATATTTATATGTGTATGTTGGTTGCATTTCTCTTTAATTTCTATTTATTATTACTTTTATTTACTTCTCATATTCTCTATTTCATCTTTTTCCTTTTCACTTTCACTTTGTCTCTATTTCTCTTGGCAATTTATTTTTCTTCTTTGGTTTGTTCTTGTTAATTTAATTTTCATCTTTTGATTGCTTCATCTGTAATTTTTATTTATTATCTTTTTTCTATTTACTTAGTATCTATTCTTTTATTTATCACCGATTTCTACTTACTTTACATCTTTAATTATTATTTATTAACTATTTCTATTTTCTTCTCTTCTATTCTATTATTTGTTTTCTCATTTTCTCTATATCATCATTTTCCTTTTACTTTCACTTTGTTTCATTTTCCTCCTGGCAATTTAATTTTCTTCTTTGGTTTGTTCTTGTTAATTTAATTTTCATCTTTTGATTGCTTCATCTTTAATTTTTTATTTATTATCTTTTTTCTATTTACTTCTTGTCTATTCTTTTATTTATTACCGATTTCTACTTACTTTTCATCTTTAATTATTATTTTTAACTATTTCGATTTTCTTCTCATCTTTTCTATTATTTGTTTATTATCTATTTCTATTTACTTCTCATCTCTTATTATTATTTATTATCTTTTCTTTTTCTTTTTATTTCTCATCCTTTCTATTTTATCAATTTTTTTCTCTTTCATTTTGTTGCTTCTATTTTCTATTTTATTCTATTTACTTTCCTTCTATTATTACCTCTATTTACTTTTGTTGATTCTATTATTTACTTTCACTTACTTTTCATCTATTATTATTTTTATTTACTTTTATTTACTTTTGGTGTTTCTATTTACTTTCATTGCTTCTATTATTCTATTTTTCTCTATTTACTTTTCATCTATTTTTACTTTTATTTACTTCTCATCTATGCTATATTATCTTTTTCCTTCTTACTTTCACTTTGTTTCGTTTTCTCTGGTAATTTATTTTTTCATCATTTGATTGTTTTTGTCAATCTATTTTTCATCTTTTAATTGCTTCATCTTTAATTATTATTTACTATCTCCTTCTATTTACTTCTCATCTATTCTATTATTTTTTATTATCTATTTCTATTTACTTTCCATCTTTAATTATTATTCATTATCTATTTCTATTTGCTTCTCTTCTATTCTATTATTTATTTATTATCTTTTCTATTTACTTTTCATCTTTAATTATTATTTATTTTCTATTTCTTCTCACTTCTCTTCTATTCAATTTTATCAAGTCCTTGCTCTTTAATTGCTAATTTATTGCTCTGTCATTACTCTTTAATTTCTCTTTAATTATTATTTATTTTTAATTTTATTTACTTCTCATCTATTCTTTTTTATCAATTTCTTTTTACTTTCATTTGGCTGGTTCCTTTTTGGTTTTGTTTTCTTGTCTTTTAATCTCTCTCTGTTATATAGTCATATTTATGTCTTGGTGTTTATACATATACTTATATTTATATATGTATGTAGGATTGTATTGCTTTTTAATTATTATTTATTATCATTTTTATTTACTTCTCATCTACTCTTATTATCCATTCCCTTTTTACTTTCACTTTGTTTTGTTTTCGTTTGCAATTTATTTTTCATCTTTTGATTGGTGTTGTTAATTTAATTCTCATCCTTTGATCGTTTTTGCTAATTTATTTTTCATCATTTGATGGCTCTGGTTAACTCAAATAATGGTCTTTTTATATTTTTTGAATTATTCCATTTAGTCCTCCCTATTGTGATTGTTTTTGTTTCATTCATTCTTCATCATTTGATTTCTTTCATTTTCTAACTGATTCCTTTACTCTTTGATAATTTTTGAGCTATTCTTACTTGGTCTTTTCTCTTTTATTTCTCCCTTACAATTTACCATTGGTTCTAGTGATTAATTGTTTCCTTTCATCCATTATTATAATGGTGCCTTGTTCATTTACTTTTCAATAATTTTTATTCTTAATTATTTATTTATTTTCGTTTGTCCTTAATTTCTTATATTTATTTTTGTTTTGTTTCTTCCTTATCTTTCTCATTATCCTTTGCTTATATAATTCAAACATATACTTAGGTTTTGTTGTTTCTCATATATATATTTATAATTATGTTATGTCTTTGTGGGGAGCGTGCCTCTCAACCTTCCCAAACCCCTCTTCCCTCTCCTTTATATCCAAGTCTGTCTGCTCTCTTTCATTCTCACTCTACTGCTAATCATCCTGATGATGGATCATGGAGTATGATCCGAAACGTTGATGATATAAAAATCACACAGTTTATTCCAAAAATCTTGCTAGTTCTTTTATGATTTACCTATTTGTCTATAGTATTTAGTGCCAAATAATGTAGCTTGAATTTAGAATTGAGAAGCCAACTCTTACATAGATTGTTTGTCTTGTATCAATATGTTTCATTATGTTTTTTTTTCCTCATTTGTTTCACGCTCCATGTAACAAAGTGTTCATTGTAGTGGTTTAGCTCTTGTAAACTATGAAATTTTGTAGACTGCTATAAAATGAAAACATGGCATTGATTTGTACCTTTTGGATTCTTTAAATTTTTTTGGTCTATGTATGTTTTTCTTCCTCTCTTAAAGTTCTATTTAATGTGGGTTTTCAATCATTTGTCATTTACCTGTCATTCTTAAGTGTTTTTCTAATAGCTCTTTTACAATTTCTCTATTTGTCTATAATATTTAGTATGAAATAATGTAGCTCAAATTTTGTATTGACAAGGCAACTGTTACATAGCTTGCTTGACTTGTATCAAAATGTTTCATGATATTATTTTTCCCACATCCCCATAATAGACTATTCATTATTGTAGTTCACCTCTTCTATTGTCCATGTTTTTAAGTTCTATTTAATGTGGGTTTCCAATCATCTGTCATTTTCTTGTGATTATTAAGTGTCTTTATAATAGATATTTTATAGTTTCCCTATTTGTCTATAATATTTAGTGCCAAATAATTTAGCTTGAATTTTGAATTGACTTTGAGCCAACTCTTACATATATTATGTTGATGATGATTTTACTCATAGCAAATAGGGAAAATAAATTCTTCATAGACAAGACCACAAAGAGCCTATCCTTCTTCAAAGATATGGAACATAGACAACCTAAAGGGGAATTCTACTTTAATAGGAAAATATTGGCTTTAGTTCAATCCCAAGTCTCTGATAACTAGGTAATGATTGCACTAAGGTTGCTCTCGGGTACTGATGTGATATTTTGTTGTTAATCTCAAAGGGACTACTATTTTGGATTAAATATTTTAGGCATTGGATTTTCAATTGAATCATAAAGTCAAGCATTATGAAATCAATATATTTGCAATAATATTTCATGAAAATCATGAATTCTTTTCTATCACTTAAGTAAATTTAGCATTAAGAATTCAACAATTTTATGGAAAAATAAAATATTTTGAATAAAATTTCATCCATTCATTCAAATTTTTTAGAAAGTTTTCAAAAATTTAAACATCTATTCTAAAATAAAACAATAAAAGATTGAAAATTAAAAATTTCTCCCATTTATTCTCCATGGATGCCCCAAAGAATTAATTAAAATAGAGGAAACCGATTTATATTCACTAGATCACTTAACAACTATTTATAAAACTGTGCAAGCTTTTAAAGAGAGAGGTTTCATTTCTGGACACCGAATAGGTTCTGTATGCACCCTCAATTGACATAGCATATAGTCTTGTTTAGCTGAACTAACAAAACCAGCTACAAAAGATACTAAGATGGGTAGCTATCTAATTAGCTATGTTATTAATCAATGTCTACATGCATACAAATTTTTACACTTGAATGGTTCAAAAAATAGGAAAAAATAACAAAACCTAAAAAAAATTATGGTCCTCCGACATCCACAAATTTTGAACTTAAAATAAAAAAGGGGATCCTCTAGCCTTTTATAGAACACAAGGCTCTGATAGGATAAGACAAATACATGAGAGGAAATCCAAGGGACCAATCACATCAAGGCACATGGAATGTAGTGACCAATAGGAGAATTTTAATTAAAGTCAATGGAAGTCAACACCAATTACACATTGAAGCTCTTCAGGTGTTAATGTTTAATCATTGCCAGGATGATACTTTGAATTAGGATAGTGTGTAGGGACTTCCCATACATTCATAATGAACAAGTGGAATTTTCACCCCACACATCGCTTGGCTCCAGTTCTATCACTCTAGGGAATGGGCTTGCTCATAGGTTGGTGATTTTCATTTGCCACACGTGAAATACTAGGATCTCTAGCATATCTGTCAATTCAAACTCGTCTGCCAATAATATCCTAGAATAAGTGAACTAGAATGAAATGATTCTATCCACAATTCAAGTTTTCCTGACCGTCCATACCCGAACTTTGCATCACAATCAATATCTCCTGCAATCACAAATTCCACACATTAAATCCCTTTAAAAGAAAGAAAAAATTCCTAAAATCTCATGTAAATAAAACCATTATTCAAATTTTAATTACAAAATCTCATAAATAACATGCTTTCTAGCATATCAAAAATCTTCACATATATACCAGATTACTGGAATCATTAGATAATCTTAAAATGTTAACATTTTCACTTCACATTACAACCTGATATCTAGTACCTAGTATTCAACTTTACCAACTAACTTTCCCGGACCTTGGTTATACTGAAGCTCCATTTTATCAGACTCCATCATACTGGATTCCATTATACTAGATTGGAGTTTTCTATTCAAACTCACATTACCTTTTTCCTTTTCACATGTTTTTGATGTCCGGTACCCGGTGCCTAAAACATTTACATTACGAAGTACTTTTATTATCAAATATTTCTCTTTTCTCTTCACTTCTGGTGATCTTTTAATTTGCTAGCTCCTACCATAAGAGTTATTTTTTCACTTGGATCCACAAGTCTTTTAGTCTTGGGGCATGTTGTGAGACCACACAACAACTTGCAACCAATAAAACCAAATTTAAACCAAAATCACCAATTGTAAATTAAAACTTATACATATTTTAAAACAATAAATTTTACCTTTACCTAGATTCTAGCATAAAGAAGTAAAAATCCATCAGAAACATCCATGTGCTTTGATTAATTCCAATTTTTGAAACATAGTGAAAAGAATCAACTCATTAATATTGAACTACATAATATAGTAATCCTCCAAAGCCAACCAGGGATAGAGCCTTGCTACTAGTCAAGCATCCATGGGCCAAATAAGGTTATCTCTGTAATTCCCCCAAAGATAGCTCTATAGTCGGTTAGGCATCCATAGCCTTAGTAGAGTTACTTGGATAGCCTAAATAGTTGATTTCTCTCTTTTTCTTTTTTTTAGATATAGCAATGATATCTCATTTTTCTCTTTTGATATTTCAATGGTAGCTCTTTTATCAACTTGCAAGCAATGAAGCACTGCTATTAGGTTGGGAATTATAGTGGTAGAAAATGTTACTTTTTTATTTTTCATTCAATGCAAAACCCTTCATCAATTCACTACTTCCCAAAAACTCATTTAATAATTTCCTGTAAGTGTGTGTTTCAAGCTAAATTTCACTAATTTATGCCAAATTCTAGCTAACTATAACTCCCTATATGTTAGAAAATATGCATAAATTAAAATTTAGCAATAGACAACTTAATCACCAAATTTAAATCTAAGTTTAGAAACATTAGTTACCACCCTTTCGATTAAATTTTATGGCAACTACTAAAATTTTCTGCTAGTAATTTCAATTTAATGGCACTACACCTTATTAATGGATTAGAAATTTCATGATTATCTTGAAACACGATCACATTATTTTTCATTACATCCGCATGTATTATTCTCTCAACTTACTTAGGTGATGACATGTACTGCCTTGCCGGCTTCATTTTCCTTTATAGTTCACACACATAAGCACCTCGATAATTAATATGACTATTTTACAAAAAAGAAATGACTACTATTAATTTTGAAATCTTCAACTTGCTTGATTCATAATCTTCGTACTGCTAAAATTTGAAATTTTTTATCACTAGATATGTGCAAAGAATTAATTTTATTTAACCTTTAGCTCTGAAGATAATTATCCAGCTACCACCTCACTTATCGTTTCCAAAAAAAAGATTATTCACTCAAGGAAACTATGTATTACAACTTTCTTACAGTTCTCTATAAATTTTGCATTTCTTCTCAAATTCTTCACACTTTTTTCTTTCTAGCTTTCTGTTTTATTTCTATAATTTTTCTTTGTGCATTTGCATTTGATTCTTAGCCATGGATACTCTAAATTGCTTGGGTTGTTGTCGCCGAAAGAATTTTTTCTTAGGGATCATCACACTACAAATGCTTGAAAAGGTTATCTTCATTAGGACTTCTAGTTTCACTATTCCAAATTTGTGCTTAGTCCTTGGGGAAAAGTATGTTGAATCTAGCCACTACTTTCGCTTCTACTCTTATGTAGCTTCCCACTTTGTAGCATCACTTCTGGATATTGGGTCACCTGTTGAAGATGTTCACACTACTACCAACTTGATAGTGAAGCTTGAATTCCTGTAAAATCTAGATACCATTTTATCTGTTGCACATCTAACCATTGGGATTCCCTCCATGGATGATATTCCTCAGTTCCTGGAACACAGGGAAGTGGTTCCACTTTGGCCTTTTCTTACTGATCTCCATATCCAAGACTTTGAAGTTCACCGAGAACTCACCTATATAGGATATTTATCCCTAATAGAAGAGGTGTCCCACATTGACTGAATGACTACTATCGTCTGCAACTTTGCTCACTCTTTTTTTGACCTTTTTGATCTTTTGAAACAAGGATTTTCAATATCTCATGTATATACATGATACACACACACACACACACCCACACACACACACATGCAGAAAAACACACACACACACACACACACACACACATATATATATTTGGGTAAACCCATAATAGTGGGTTACAATTTTTTGAACGAAGAAAAATTAGAAATTCTCATAAAAAAATTTAAAATGGTTTACCCCTTCTAATGAAGGGGGTTCGAATGAACCACCCCCCCTTCTAATGAACCCCCCTTCTAATGAACCCTCTAATGAATGACCCCCTTCTAATGAACCCTCTTTTGCACCATATAAGGGGGGGGAACCCTTCGTTCTAATGAACCCCCTTTTTTCACCTTCCCCTCCACCATTTCAAAATTTATGCATTTTTTTGACTATCGAAGCTTCGGAAGGAGGTGCAAATGGAGTCAAATTGATAAACCAAGTTGGATGATTGTAGTGATCGAAATGTGCTTTCCAACAACTATAAATTTAATATATTTTGTTTTTATTTTATATTTTATTTTTTAGTTTTACTGTACATAGGTTTTTCACCGAACCTCAAGTTCGATGAAAAATCATTGTGGAAAAATAGTAAATTTGAGGGAAAAAAATTGAAAAATATATATCCTCTAGGTATTGATGTCCTCGTTCTAACAAAAAAAATAAAATTGAATTTCAATACATACCAAAAAAGTTATGCGTGCCGAAGTGCACCTATGTCTAAATTGTAAATGTTTTGACTTCAAAACTTAATTAAAAAAAAAAATTCAACAAAACGTTATGAAACAAAATGAAACCAATAGATACCAGTGTTAGCAACCTAAATTAAAAAGAATCAAAATTTTATCCTTTGTAGAAAAAAAGTTATGCGTGTCGAAGTACACATCACTTTTAAAAAATGTTGTTTACTATTAAAAACTAGTTATCAAAGGAGACGCAAAAAAAAAACAATTTAATTCCAATTTTTTTAAAAAATATATATTTAAAATCTACAGAAAAAATCTCACAAATCACTAGTTTACATCATTTTCAAATTCCTAATAGTTTACCTACTATAAGTGTCAGAAAGTGAAGTTTTCTTTGAAAATGTTGATTTCAATGTCAAGTTTGGCCAAAAGTGTAACCCATTATTGTGGGATGACCCATTTGGTACATTTGAAAGCGTGTTTTATTGTGCATGGTTTTATCATTTTACTTTTCATAGTTCAATTTTACAAATGTTTGAATTAACTCTCATGTTTAAGATAGGTTTAAGTAGAATTTGCTAATGCAAAGGCCATACAAAAGACAAAAAAAAAGGAAAACAAAACAAAACAAAACAAAAATCTACAAAAAGAAAAGTAACCCTAACTCTAACGTAACAAAAGATTAACTTTAGTAAAGAAATTTATTTCAATTTGTGCAACTATTTCTTCTATAGTTTAGGTACGAATTACAATAGCTTTATCTTTAAATTCATTTAACAAAATTTCCAATTTTCTACTTTAACAATGAATTATCTTAAATTTTCCACGTTTAAAAAATGTAAATTCAAAAGCATACTTACCAATGATTTGGATCATATGCATGAAAATGAACTCATTAGAGATCGATTGCACACATTTTGTTTGATGCGACCATACTCTCCCTTCTTCTAGCCTTGGTCCATTTCCATGAACAACTATGTCTATTTCTCTACTTCCTCCTCCTCTAAAAATCTTCATGTCTTTGGCCCTGTCTTGACTTTGCATTTTGTTAGACCAAGATATATCACTATTTATATTGCTATCAAAGAGAGAAAAAGTCAAAAATTGATACTCTGTATCTTGTATAAAATTAGGAAAATTTCTTTTTATAGCTTGTGAATTTTCAACTTGGATCAAAATACATGCATTTCTTGCTCGATTTTTCCACACCTCGTTATTTGTGTTTTCCACATATAAGGGGAACAATTATTCATCAATGTTGTTTCCTTGTTTGTGATAAAATATCTCTAAATATTGACATTCTCACCTATTTCCCTACAAAATCTTAGGATTTTATTTATAATAATTGTAGCTTTCCAACTGTTTTAATGTATCAGTTAATTTTTTAATATTTCCAATTCCACTAGGGTGAAACATTTTTCTCATTAACAATTTCTTTCTTTTAGTAGTTAAAACTTCTTCTGTTTATGAAATTACTTTACTTATGGCCAAACTTACCCTAGTTAAAAAAAATTCACACTCAAGTTCACCATGATCAATTGTATCATGAATCCTACATTCATTGACTCTTCCAAAAGTGAATAAACTCAAAGGATGCAGTTTCTGGTTAAAAATTTTCCAAAAATTTTCAACTTCCATACTTAAAAGCCAACTTGCATTCAATTTTCACTTACAAGCTCCTCAAAAAACTCATGACTAATATTTGAAAGTATAGCCCTCCAATTCAAAAGAATAAAGCCTAAAATATTAAAGATTTCCCTCCTAGCACTATCTCCTATTGATGATGATTTTACTCGCAGCGAATAGGGCGAATAAATTCTTCACAGACAAGACCATAAAGAGCCTATCCTTCTTGAAAGATATGGATCAAAGACAACCTAAAGGAGAATTCTTCTTTAACTAAAAAAGATTGGCTTTAGTTCAATCCCAAGTCTTCGATAACCAGGTAATGATTGCAATAGGGTCACTCTTGGGTACTAATGTGATATTTTGTTGTTAATCTCAAAGGGACTACTATTTTGGATTAAATATTTTAGGCATTGGATTTTCAATTGAATCATTAAGTCAAGAATGATGAAATCAAAAGATTTTCAATAATATTTCATGATCATCATGAATTCCTTGCTATCACTTAAGTAGATTTAGAATTATGAATTCAACAATTTTATAGAAAAATAAAATATTTTCAAGAATTTAAACATCTATTCTAAAATAAAACATAAAAAATACTGAAAATTAAAAGTTTCTCCCAGTTATTATCCATGGATTCCCCAAAGAATCAATTAAAACAAAGAAAACCACTTTATACTTCACCAAATTGCTTCATAGCTACATATAAAATAGTGCAAGCTTTTAAAGAGAGGAGTTTCATTTTTGGACACCGAGTAGGTTCTATATGCACCCTTAAATAGTGTAGCATACAGTCTTGTTTGATTGAACTAACAGAACAAGCTACAAAAGATACTAAGATAGGTAGCTATCTAATTAGCCTTGATATTAGTCAATGTCTACATGCATAAAAAGTTTTATGCCGGAATGGTTCAAAAAATAGGAAAAAAGAAAAAAACTTAAAAAAGTTGATGCTCCTCCGACATCCACAAATTCTGAACTTAAAATAAAAAGAGGATCTTTTGGCATTTTATAGAACACAAGGCTCATATAGGATAAGACAAATACATGAGAGGAAATCCAAGTGACTAATCACATCAAGACACGTGGAATGTAGTGACCAATAGGAGAATTGTAACTGAAGTCAATGGAAGTCAACTCCAATTGCACATTGAAGCTCTCCAGGTGTTCATCTTTAATCATTTCCAGGATGACACTTCGACTCAAGATAATGTGTAGGGACTTCCCATACATTGAGAATGAACAAGTGGAATTTTCACCCCCACACATCACTTGGCTACGGTTCTACCACTCTCAGGAATGGGCTTCCTTAGAGGTTGGCGCTTTTCATTTGCCACATGTAAAATATCGAGATCTCCAACATTCTTGTGGATTCAAACTCCTCTACCAATAGTATCCCAGAATAAGTGAACTAGAATGAAAATGATTCTATCAATGATTCAAGTTTTCCTGACTCTCCATAGCCAAGCTTTGTATCACAATCAATATCTCCTACAATCACAAATTCCACACATTAAATCCCTTTAAAAGAATGAAAAAATTCATAACATCTCATGTAAATAAAACCATTATTCAAATGTTAATTATAAAATATCGTAAATAACACACTTTCTAGCATATCACAAATCCTCACATATATATCATATTACCAAAATGATTAGATAATCTTAAAATTTTAACATTTTCACTTCGCATTACAACCCGGTATCCGGTACTCAGTATTCAACTTTACCCACTAACTTTCTCGAACCTCACTTATACTGGAACTCCATTGTACCAGCCTCCATCATACCCAACCAGATACTTCTATTCAAAATCACATTACCTTTCTCCTTTTCACATGTTTCCAGTACCTGGTACCTGGTGCCTGAAACACTTACATTGCGAAGTACTTTTATTATCAACGATTTCTCTTTGTTCTTCACTTCTAGTGATCTTTCAATTTGCTAGCTCTTACCATAAGAGTTATTTTTTCACTTGGGTCCCCAAGTCTTTTATTCTTGGGGTTTGTTGTGAGACGACACAACAAATTGCTTGTCTTGTATCAATATGTTTCATGATATTCTCTTTTTCTCATATGTTTGAAGCTCCATGTAATAAGTTGTTGATTGCCACAATTTAGCTCTTGTATTCTTCATATCTTAAGCCAGGTAAATGTTTTTTTTCATATAATTAAGAATTGTGTCCTCATGTATATTTTTTTCTTGGCATGACACTTTAGGAGATTCTTATTCTATTGTCCTTGTGACAAGAATTTTTTTTTATCTTTCAAAATTCTAAAATTTTGTAGATTTGTATAAAGTACAAACATGATATTGACTTGTACCATTGCACTACTTTCAATATTTTTTGGTTTGTGCATGTTTTTTGGTCTCTGGTTATTGTTCCATGTTATATTTTTCCATCTTTGGTTCTATATGAATTTTGTATAGCTTATTGCTTGCTTTGCTTTTGAAAAATTTAACTTAAAATATATTGAAAGGGAATGGTATGGAATGTAAACTGTATATCAAAATCAATGCTATCCAATGCTATTTTCCAGCCTTTTCCCATGTTTGTTTTAATACTTTGCCACACTGCAACATTGAATATTGCATTTACCTCCTCCTGCACCATTTTACAACAATGTCAGGCTGAAGTAATTGTCAAGTGATATTGTATTGAATTCCTTGAAACATAGACAGATACATACACACACACACACACATATATATATATGTATTAAATTCCCTGTTTCATATTTTTAAAAGTACATATAGGAAAATATATATATCCATATATATAGATCAAGACCACTGTGGCTTGTTTGACAATCCAACAGTAATTTATATATACACATGTATATCTCAACAAATGTGTATGGTATCTTTATTCGTATTTATGTAGAATTTGATTTAAAAAGAGTTAAAAATAGCATAGCACCACAATGGATCTTTCAATGATGAAAATTAATCAATATATTTTCTTGCACATTTTGGAGTATACTTTCCCACATTGCAACATTGAATATTGCATTTACTTCCTCCAGTGCCATAGTACAATAGCACCAGGATGTATTAACCCTCACATGAGAAAACACTTAACATTTTTCTTCCATATATTGAGGCAACCAAATCCACCAATGCCATACCATGTAATTAGAAAACTCTACATCGTCATAAAAAATCCCAAGAAACTTCCCACCAACTGCCGGTGAAAACTAGTCCCCAGTGTCATGGAATTCTATTCACGTCTGGGATGACAAATATATCGATGGAAATTTGAAACAAATAACCCATAGGTAAATGCCAATTGTTGCATTATACTTTTTTGTTCCAAGGTGGGAAACAACCCCTTGTTTCATATATATTTTAATAGGTTGTAATGTTTAAAATATGTTGTTGACTTGCAGAACTTTCGCCCTCTGCTTATTGTTCCTTCTTGCCACTCTGCACCTTTGACATTGGATCGCCAAAAAATGTATAGTTGACATTTTTATGCTCACTTGAGTCTTTCTTATGGACTTTGGATTGATGTTTCCTAGATTTAATGTTGTAATGTGGCCAACACATTCACATTAGGTCTTGGACCCTTGAGACTCATTAAGATTTCTAGGATGTCTTGTAAAAGTGTTGTGAAGTGTTGTAACCTACTTTCACACTTTTCTAGGACCCTTTCATTATAATTCACTTAAATAACCCCTTTTTATCACTTAACAAGTCTTATTTCAAAGTGTTGTAAAGAATTGTAACAAACTCTCACACTTTTCGAGACTTCTCATCACTAAATCAACCCTTTCTCATGTTTAAATGACCCCTTAATGCACTTTCTGGTCCTACTTAAGTGTATTTTTTAGGATATTCCCATTAAACCTTACTTAATGCACCTTAATTTTTTATACCTAGTAAATTTTCCTTGGTGGGACCAAGATGCCACCTAGGGTGACTTAGTCCCACTAGGCACAAAAATCAAAATAATTTTAATTTCTTGGTGGGATTTTATTCTTTTACCCTTAAGGTCAGCCTGTGATGTGTTATTTTTGACAAATATTGGAAAATAGAGTATAAATAAAGGGTTTTCCCCTCATTTTGCATCTCCTATTGACCTAATTTCATCCAACATTGAAGCATTGAATCTCTTAATCATTCTCAAGCATTCAAGCATCTCTAAGCATCATCAAGTCATCCATTTGAGCACTTCATTGCATATCTTCAGATTTCTACATCAAGGATTTGGTGAGTTCTTGACATTGCATGTTGTTTATTCATCATTATCTTCTTATTTATTTTCATTATCTAGGGTTTGATTACCAAAGTGGGGTTTAACCAAGGAAAACCCCTATACTCTAACCCTTTACCCTTTTCCCCCTCTTTGCATGTGTGATTGCAGGTCTTGTATGTAGATTTGTCAAAGAGGAAAGTGTCAAAAAGGTGTTTTCCATCTGTCAAAGTCATCAAATTCAAAAAATCCCTAATTGAAGCTTGGAGACCTCTTTTAGCCCATTTTCTACAGAATCAAGATCAAACACTTGTCAGAAAAGGAAGTTCAGACCAAGAGCTATAGAATCTTGTTCCAAAATTCTAGAAATTCCTAGGTGGACTAAGTCACCATTTGTGGTTAATTAGTCCCACTATTAGGCCTGAAAATTGATTTTTACATTTTTGAGCACCCATTTGGCAGATTCCCATTCTGATAGATTTTCCCCGAAATTGGACTAAGTCACCTAGTTTGGCATAAGTGTTCCAGTAAACATTTCTAGTCAATTATGTAGGATTCCAAAGCCTCACTACATCAGAATTTAGATTATAGGTGCACTTCTCTAGTTCTATTTAATTCTTTCATGTCATTTACTTGCATTCTTAGGTGTTTTTGTATACATCACTGTGTTTTCCAGCACTTTGTATTTCTTAGGTTTAACATCAATAAATCATTTATTTTTTAGTCTATTGCATTGAACATCATAATTAGGCATATTACATATCTCATTACATTAATATTGATTGTAGGCATTAGAATTTTGGGCCCATTTCTCTCATTTTAGGTGAAAAACCTAGAAGAGCTAGAGAACCCTTGGACACCCAAAATCATTGTCCACAGACATGATGCCCATTTTTACACAGGTCTTTTCTTGGAATGTCAATGACTACATAGTCACGAAAAAATATAGTGTACACATTTATTTAGATATACCAGTGTATATATAAATAAATATATTCATGTGTACATATGGATATATATATCTGGTTATATGTGTTTTTTCAAATGTGTCTAGACAAATATGTACTTAATTATTGTTATTCTTGTTTTTGTATATCCTATTTTTTAGATAAGAAAGGATGAAGGGTCCAACTAGCAACATATACAAATATATGCATATAGGTATATATAGAAATATAGTAAAAAACTACATGCATACATATATAAGAAAACTCAAAGATAAATAGATACATATAGGGATATATACATTTGCATTTATCATTTTTATTCTTGTTGTTGTATCTCCTGCTATTTGGACAATATTAAAAGTGGAATGGTTATACCTATTTTCATTTAATCAAAATAGTAAAATGGTTTCCAGATTATCAATATTTCTAAGTTGTCTACCAGTTTCCATTGGACGTTGCAATACATTAAACTTTATTATATGTCTACTTGTTTCATTGATGTTAATCTGTGAGGCCCAAGTTGGCAAGAAAAAGGTGATGTCTTGGAGTGGATGTATCTTTCTGGTGATATAGTCATAGTTGTTGTGCGGGGTGGCCATGTAGGCTACTTTAATGGAAAGGTTATCAACACATCAACAACAATAGTCCTTGAAATTAACCCTTCTATTCTTGAGGAAAACACTCTCAGATCCATGGGCCCAATCAAAGTAGAACATATGGTTTCATATTATTTTCCACCTTATAAGCTTCATCCTTCAAATGATAGAGTTGTAACTATTGCACTCATCTTGAACAACTACCTTGGCTTGCCAGAAACTCTTGAAGCCATTTTTAAAGCAACCATTCAAATTGCAAAATTTGAGTCTTTTTGTTATCCTACTTGCCCCTTACTGGTTAATGGGAAAGAATGAAAAAGAAAATGCACACACCCCACGTTTATGTCAGGTTTTGTGATCGCTTCCAAATGGAAATTGAGGAATGCAACTATCGCTACCTTCTACAATTAAAGCTGCAAGACCATTCAGTCAACCTTTGGTGTATTTCTTTTGATGAAGCTTCCACTAGTTTACTACAAATTCAAAAAAAAGTGATGTAGAGCCAAGGTGGAGGAAATTTAATTAGTCTTCAACAACTATTTCCATTTCATTCAACCATCTTAGAACATTGAACACTATCAAGGCTTTTAGACTCAAAAACTCATCAATGAGACTTATCCTTTAGAGAAAACCTCTCAAAGACCATATATTCACCAATCTAGCATCTACTTAAACCCCCCAACACAATCCCCAAACCAATTTTATGAAGTTTCTTTGCAATTTCTCAGAGAACCTGCACACTGCCCTACAAAAAGGCTACAAGATTAGGCCTATTTTACAAACAAACTACCTTTTAAACTCCTCCTAACACCATAAAATATTGGATAGTCATAAAAAAATCCACAAAACTCCCAATTCCATAGGTTTTATACAAGTATCCGACCTCTAAGCCTCCAATCTTCAAAACCCTCATTTTCCTTCCAAATGCCTAGGGTTTTTGAGTTCTTAGCCCTCTAAAGCCTTCCAAGTCCAACCAAAGGATCAAAACACTTGTTCAAGGTCTGCATAGGCATATCACACCATTTCCAAGCCATTCCATCAACAAATAATCAAAATACATTACTAACCCAACCATTCTTACAAGAACAAGGCCTTGTTTCACACTGTGGTGTCACGCTACAGACTGCAACATGTTTTATTTTTATTCCACAACATAAAGAAACTCATCCTACACTATTTCCATTCCTCCCCACTAAGCAACAGTTTGTGACAGTAAGTGGGGTGGCTTAAACCATTAAATGAACTCCAACTGGTGCCCTCACTACCCTATACAGGTAGATCACAAAGTTCTCACTACTATGCCCTCCAAATTTGTGTCTAAGCCCTCAAAATGAGTTCATAAGCATGCCAATTCCGTATCCTATAGGAATCAAAAATAATTAGGGCATTAACTTGTTTGTACGACCTGTACAATGATAATAAAACATAGAAAAATAGAGAACAAAGAGAAAAAATAGAAAAATTGACAAAGATGTGCTACTTTTTCAATTATTGTTCTTTACCACCAATACATCAATCAACTCGTCATTCATTTCCAAGGATTTTAAACATTTACAACTTAGAATAGTCTCCCGCAATGCCCTTAATCACCAAAGCTGACTTTTTAGAAACACAACAAATTTGTTGCATTAAGCAACTCACAAATTTGCAACTTTAGACTCCTCCAACCTAATTTATTTTAACCAATGACTTCTAGATCCTTTTTAACTCATTCTCAATACATATTTAAGATTCCCACTATTGCACAACTCATACAAATTCATATGTTTGCCATTAAGGCTTACAATTCAATTCATTGACACAATTCAATGCAAAAAATGCATTTGAGCACATTGACCACCAAGACACCAAAATTTCATAATGACATGAATGGATGGTCTATTAGACCTTATTTTGAAATTAAAAAACCTCTAAAACCCCTAAACTCAACTAAAACATCTTATGAAAAACCATTACCAAGGTACATTATGAATGATGGTTGTAGGTGCCCCTGCACTATACAATCCCCCTAAAAGGAACTCACGTCCCATGAGTGGAGGCTGATACCAACCACACCATCCACCATACATGCTCCTAGGAGCCACAATCCCTATCCATTGGTTCAATCCTTGTTCTCCAAACTGTCCTATATTGAAAAATGTGTTGACATTTGCACATGACTGTGTTTGTATTTTTAGACCCGAGGTTTTCCCTTTATCCATTCTTGGCCCAATATTTACTTGCTTTCCATCACCTGTACCTGCATGCAAACAATTATTATCATTTCCTTCACCATAAACTCTCTTTGTTTTAGCCTCAACTCCTTGTTGAATTCTACCTTGCAATATAGCCTATGTTTCTACCCCTGTCTTGACTTCCAATACACTGTCGCCATGCTCCTTCACTATCTTGTCACCTCATTGTACCCTCACACTGTCCATAGTACTTTCAGCATTATTTGTCCCTATACTTATAGATTTAATTAGCTTTGCATTCTTTCCTTCACCTAGAGGACACACAATGGTCCCTACCTTGATATTAGCCTACCAATCTACCGTCGTTTCATTCTTCAGGCCTATACTTTCCTCCACAACTGCTTTTCTTATGTTTTCAGACCTAGGATAGTCTAGTACATCAGAATTTTTAGTTTTTACTACAAAATTAGAACATTTTATCTCCTTCACAACACCTATAGTCTCCTTACTCCCACACATTATCACCCTTGCTTTTCCTTTATCATTTTCTACCCAAGGAGTCAAAACAAACCTTTGCCTATCTTTCAATGTTGTGTACTTATTTGTTTTCCCATCATAGATGGAACTCCTATCATACTTCCATGGCCTTCCAAGGAGTATGTGACAACAGTCCATTGGAAAAATATCACAAAGAACACTTTCCTTATACTCACCTATTTGAAAATCTACCATAGCTTGTTCATTCACTAACAATGATTGACCATTGCTTAACCAAGAGGCCTTGTAGGGAAAATAATAAGGGATTCTTTTCAAATTGAGTTTATTCACCATTTCACAAGAAACCATGTTTTTAGTTGAACTTGAATCCACTACAATCCTACATACTTTACCTTGTACCTTGCAATTGATTCTGAAGAGTGCTTTCCTATGCAATGGATCCTCCTCTTTAGAAGTCTTCAAAAGTTTCTTGTGCAACATCAAGGCTTCTCCAACTTCTGATGTGAGGTTCACTAATGGTGAAGTCACACTCTCTTCATCTTCATGCACTATTTGATTCCTCCTTTCTCCACCATGAGAGCTTGAGCCTTTCCTTTCAGGACACTTGAAGGATGGTTGTCCAGGCTGGTTGCAAGTGTAGCATCTTCCTGAAAATGCATTGTTGGAATTCCTACCTCCTCCAAATCTACCTCTTGTGCCTCTCCATCCACCTCTAAAATCAAATTGCTCTTGTCCTTTCATGGAATCTTCTTGATTATCATTGGTTAGTTTTGAACTAGGCATGGATCCTCTTCCTCTTGATACATTACCTCTACCTCTAACTGCTTTTTCTTGCCTTCTCTTCATTTTCTCCTCCACCCTGATAGCCATTTGATAACAATCCTCTACACTCCTAGGGTTAGCCAAAACTAATTCATCCTGTATATTGAGCCTTAAACCACCAATATATCTAGCATTGTTTTCATCTTCATTCTCATGATGACCATATCTTAGACTCAATTTATAAAACTCCTCAGTGTAAGACTTAATATCCATCTCTTTTTTCCTTAAACTTTACAATTTCTTAAACATTTGAACTTGGTGATCTTTGGGTAAGAATTTACCTTTCATTTTTTATATCATCTTGTCCCATGATGTGATCTTAGACTTTCCTTGTTTCCTCCTCTTACATTGAAAGTAATCCCACCATACCAAAGCATGACCCTGCAACTTAGTCTTTGCAATTTTGACCCTTTGCTCTTTAGGAACCTCATCACATTCAAAATGATTATCTAATGCAACAATCCAATCAAGTAGTTCTTCATCATTTAAACTACCACCATATTTAGGAACATCAAGTTTTAGCTTAGGCTTGTTAGTCTTCACTACCTTCAAAAACTTTGCAATTTTTTGATCTTCTGGGGTAAGTTCTTCTTCCACATCTTCAAACTCATCATCTTCCTCTTCTTCTGTCTCACTCTCTTCCACTTCATTTCTTTTGTTTGTCTCCAGGGCTTTGATTCTTTCTTCTAACTCTCTGAGTTCTCCTGCATGCCTTTCCTTCATCTCCTTCATCTCTTTCCATATCATTCTTCTTTGGAGGCATGTTGTCAACCTTGCCTATTCTTCAACCTAAAAAAATGAAAACCTACTCCCTGCTCTGATACCACTATGATGTAGAGCCAAGGTGGAGGAGATTTAATCAATCTTCAACAACTATTGCCATTTCATTCAACCATCTTAGAACACTGAACACTATCAAGGCTTTTGGACTCAAAAACTCATCAATGAGACTTATCCTTTAGAGAAAACCTCTCAAAGACCATCTCTTCACCAATCTATCATCTACTTAGAACCCACAACAAATTCTCCAAACCAATTTTATGAAGTTTCTTTGCAATTTATTAGAGAACTTGCACACTGCCCTACAAAAAGGCTACAAGATTAGGCCTATTTTACAAATAAACTACCTTTTAAACTCCTAACACTATAAACTCTTGGAAAGTCATCAAAAATTCCACAAAACTCCCAATTCCATAGGTTTTATACAAGTATTTGACCTCTAAGCCTCTATTCTTCAAAACCCTCATTTTCCTTCCAAATGCCTAGGGTTTTTGAGTTCTAGCCCTCTAAGGCCTTCCAAGTCCTACCAAAGGATCAAAACACTTGTTCAAGGTCTGCATAGGCATATCACACCATTTCCAAGCCATTCCATCAACAAATAATCAAAATACATTACTAACCCAACCATTCTTACAAGAATAAGGCCTTGTTTCACATTGTGGTGTCATACTACAGACTGTAGCATGTTTTAGTTTTATTCCACAACATAAAGAAACTTATCCTACACTATTTCCATGCCTCCCCACTAAGCAACATGTTGTGACAGTAAGTGGGATGGCTTAAACCATTAAATGAACTCCAACTGATGCCCTCACTGCACTGTATAGGTAGATCACAAAGTTCTCACTACTATGCCCTCCAAATTTGTGTCTAAGCCCTCAAAATGAGTTCATAAGAATTCCAATTCCTTATCCTATAGGAATCACAAATAATTAAGGCATTAACTTGTTTGTATGGCCTGTACAATGATAGTAAAACATAGAAAAATACAGAACAAAGAGAAAAACCAGAAAAAATGACAAAGATGTGCTACTTTTTCAATGATTGTTCTTTACCTGTAGTGCTCTTCATTTCGATCGTCGTGATGTTAAGTAAGTTGACCATTGGGTGGTTATGTCATTTTCGCGTGTTCGAGTAGTGTGATAAGTTGATTTTAAGGTGTCTTGATTTTGTGATTTTGTAATATTGTATAGTTTTGATTATTTTAATTAATTAAATTAAAAAGGGTTAAAAGGGAACTTAATTTAATTGGGAAGTGAAATTATAACTGAATGAACTACATTAATAAATGATACGGTAACTATTTTTGGATGGTCAATTATTAAATTAAAATAATAACTAAAAGAAGTATGAGTAATTAAACAATGTGATAAAATAAGATTTTTATTAATTTCTTTGTGAAATAAATAATTAAATAAATTAAGGAGAAAATATTTATCTGTAACTAAAAGAATGATTAAATTATTAAATATTTATTGAATATCTAATAGATGACCTATTTGAGAGTAGATTATAAAATAATAATTAAGGGTTTTCGTTCATTCATAACTGCTGGAAGTTGAACGGTTTCCCGAGAGGAGTAGATTCCTCCTTCTTAATAAGGGTTTCAGTTACTCTTTTTGGGGGGAATTCTTTTAGAAGTTTTTCACCCTTCTCCTCTGATAAAAAAATATATATAATAAGAGCGATGGGAACTCCGGATGCCTGGGCATTGAATCTATCTTCACTTGCAAGTAGCTTATGGTGATGAATTTCGGTTTGGACAGGAGGATCTACGTGAGGAACAGAGATATGATTCTCAACCTGCTTGCTTTTTATTTATATAAGCTATTGCAAAATATTATTTGTCACCTTCTCATTTATGCATTGTGTGGTTGACAAGTTTCAAGATAACTTATTGATGCATGTATCATTTGGGTCAAATTATTAAGTCGTACAAGAAAGGTTAAGTTTTAATCTTAGTTGATCAGGTTTAATTTAGATCAAAATGTATTATTGCTTCCCTTCCATTATCTTTCCATTCCTTCAACCAACTAGTTTTGAAATCAGATATAAGTGTACAGTTTAATTTTATTGATTGGAACTTGAAAGATTGAATTTTTAGCAGAATTCCTCATGTTATCATGTACTTGTAACCTATATTTTCTGTTTGGATTGATATGTTACTTTTTCTTGAGTACATTTGATAGTGAATGGCTGCGTTAGTTTCTGCCTATCATTAATGGTTGTATTGTATTTATATTAGATTTCCTTTGTTAAAACCGTTTCCCATGTTTCAAACAATCTGCACAAATAACAGGAACCCCGTGTAAATAAATTTCTCTTTTTCTTCTCTGAGAATGTGCCCTATTATTTTTGCAACTGGACCACTTTGTGTTCCAGCAATAATTCTACTGTGGCATTTCTTGAAAGTTCCTTAAGTATTTTTTTTTATCAAATATGATCTGTGCATATCCCGCAATCACTGCATTCCTTGAGATGATGTCTTTATTTCTGCTAGTTGCGCTTCCTTGAAAGACTCTTAAACCCCGTACTTGCGCCTCACCTTTCTCCTTCTTTTTAGTTTTGTGGATAACATTCGGGATTTGATAATAATACAAGTAAATGGCGATATTTCCAAATTCTAAAATTTACCTTCTCTAAATGGCGTCTCACATTTTTGCAACCGTAACCATCTCCAACTTGGAGGAAAGCTTGGTTCGTGTCTTCTCTGATGCCGTCCATGAGCAGATTGTTCAAGTGAAGAAATTGAGGACCAATGAGCAGATTATTTAATTCTCTTGGTCTGCGCAATGTTTCTAGCCTTGCCAGTTACCTCCGTTCAGTCAAAGCTGAGAGAAATTGATGTTATTGGATACAGCGCTTAGATGAGCTCCTTCACATAGTTTGGTAATCTAAATTTATAAATCTCTCTGAAACCATTGGCAAACTGTCACAGCTGCAACATTTAGACTTGCAAAGATGTAGTAAATTAAATAATCCTGCTAATTCCTTGACCAACCTGTCTCAGCCATGCTTGAATATATCGGGAAAGTTCAAGGGTTTAAATAACCTGTTTGATTCTGCTGTCAATCTATCGCAATTGCTGCACTTGAAAATTTATTCTTCTCTTAGTCACGTACTTGCACCTCTTTGTCTTCCATCTTGCAGTCGTGGCTATTCTTTTTGACAAAAAGAATAAGGGTATAGTTTCATAGGGAGTTTACTTTGCATAAGGCGTTATTCTGGTTATGGTAAATCAGACTTATCTTCTTCTGTAACTTGCATTACATTTAGGTTTTTGTACTTTCAGATCTGCTTCTGCCTTTGATAGTCTTAGTAATTAGGAACAATGAAACTATATTAACTTGAAACCTTACAAGCGCTGCCTGGTGTCTTGTCTTCTCAACGTATTTGTTCTCTGTTGGTAGAAACTATATATTCTTGTTGAATGACCTATTTGCTATAATTGATTCAGTGTATTGAACTTAGCACAAAAACTAGCTGTTCTAAATTCTTCAAGATGAAATGAGTTTAAATGTATTTGTTAAAAGATTTCATAGAATCTATTATCATTAATATGGCTATAACAAACAATAAAATGAATTAAAATGGATAGTACGTATTGATTAAATAGAGTATAGAATTTAAATCATAGGAAAGTGAAGGTATAACATGTGGTCAAACATATTTAGATATTATAAATGTTTGGAAAGTTGTGAAGAGTATAGTTAACCGAAAGTTTATTCTTGTATCTCAGTCACCTAAACATTTTATCTTTTTCCTCTTAAATAAATAAATAAAGAATTTAATAATGAGCTCTAATTTGGTATTGTTCCACCTTTCAAGAAGACTGATTTATAATTTCTCTTTCAAGTATAAGTATATAAATATTTATATATAGATTGGGTATTAATTATGTGAGGGACACATGGATTATTGTATTGTTAATATTTAGTATTTAATTGGGAATAATAAATATCTTTCTCTTTAATTTGAAATAAGTAATTACTTATTTTTATAGAGATTTAGTTAAATAAGTGAATTGAAGTAGATTAAGTTTAAAGGAAAATATATTAATGCATATATATAGGGTTTTAATGAAAGAATACATTTTGCCTATGTGAACTTATTGTGTAACATTGGTAAATTAGTTTATTTTTAATTTGGTTAGTTCCAAGTGGAATAGTTAAATTAGAAATAGTGAAAAGTAGAGTTTTGTATGTGCTTGCTCTGCGTAAGTAAAAGTAGTTGATTATGGAATATAATGAAAGTATAAATATTATGTTATTAGAAGAATCAAGTTGATTGAAGCAAAGGTAATTATAACTAAATAAATAAAAATAAGATGAAATTTTTCTGTGTGGCTATTATGTGAAATATTTTGGCCTTCTTAGATAATTTATTTGTGTTTAAGAGGTGATTTCTAATTAAATGTTAAATGGTTTTAATTAGCTTTTTTTTATCTAATGAGTCTGTGAATGATAATTATTTAGCAAACTACTGGGTGAAATAATTCATTAGTGTCGTCACCTTAGTATTATAATAAAGTTGTAAATTATAGAATTGTCATCTTAGTATTACATTTTAAAGTTATAATTAGGATTCATATTAAACAGTCGATGGAGTTGGTTATCTTATAAACCATATAGTTATTTTAAATATAATTATTTGTAGTAAATATGCTTTTAATTAAATTAAGTGGATACCTTAAAGTAAGTGATAAGAACGTTGAAATAATGCCTAAATTAAAGGAATGTCTTTATGGTTATAAGGTGTGAGTGATTGTTGTTTTAAACAAAGTGTTTTGGTTATTGGTTTAAGTGTTATGTAATTGTTTTAAGGTGGGTGTGATTTGTGGAATATTT